>VDFB02271358.1:320559015-320607289 GCA_007258455.2 Sequoia sempervirens | reverse complement strand
TAAAATCTCAAGCTTGGATTGACGAGGATTAGCTTCCAGAGTGTTGTTTTGTATGTTTAAAGAAAGAGATGGAATATCTTCATTGTTGGATGACATTGGTAGCCCAAAGTTGATCCACAGGATAGCTAGATTTGCAGTGTTGTCCTTTGTAGGTTGTTATGTCAATTTTACAAGGGAAACTCTATCAAAATTTTCCCATAAATAATGTAATCTTTCCATTTTGTGTGTAATAGAAATCAACATTGTTGTTGTTCCACATTTGGTGTTATAAACCTTCTATCTTATGCAAGTTGATTTTAAATCCAGTGTTGTCTTTATTGCACATGTCTAGAGTAGTTTTTGGTGTTGAATCTATGTTATTTTAGTTAGTATTTGTTGTTGCTGCAAGGAGAAGGTCGCCATTCATTTGGCCCCCTATCCTTGCCTACGTCGCAACTACCACATTAGCCTAGACTAGCAACTACTTGTGGGATAGATCAATTTTTTATTTCCAAAACCTCTTTTTATCTGCTGAAACTTATGACAATAATAACACTTGACTTTGTGTTTAGACTGTGAATGAAAAGTCAAAAGTTTTCTTTGCTTTGCCCTTATACTATGTAGCAAGGGCACACTTAGATTGTCCATAAATGGACTCGGCCATTTGCATTCGTCTCTTTTCTTTTTGCAACAAATAAGGACTGACTTTTTCAAAGGTGAGAGTTTAACTCTCTAGCAATAGATGCAAAGACTCCACAAACATTTCAAATGAGAGAAGGAAACAAGGTCATCTTGTAATCGTAAATCCAAAAATCAATTTCCTTCTTCTATATGACCTTATGCACAACAGTGTGAGTTTTGTGGGATGATTTTTCAAAGGTTCCTTCCAATGAATATCACAATAAGAAGATGGAAAATATCGTATCATGGCCATTTAGACTCTTCTTTCTCTTCACTGCAGATCTCCAAAGCCAAGGAGTCAGTAGCAATTATATCTGCTATTGATTACTTCTTCTTGCTTCCAGATGCACTATCCTTCAAGTTCTCAATTTTTGTAATAATCCGCCCTTAATTTCTTCAAATTTCAACTTGTTAGTGTCAACAAAATAATCAAAGATAATCAACTGGAACAAACTACCTTCCACTTCCTAATCACCCAGATCTCAATGTGGGCAAGGTGAGAGCATACGGTGGTAAGGTTTACAATGCAATGCTACTGAAGTAAACCACTTGTTCAGTTGAGTGAATAGGAAATCTCCAAAACATGAAAGGAAACATTCACTTATCCAGCGAGAATAACAACTTGCAGAAAGAAAGCATCAAGCCACTAGCCCACCAAACCACTTATGCAGTGGAATGCATAGCTAACTAGAAAGAGATTGTCCGCTTATTCAGTGGGCATTACATGAAGCAAGAAAGAGTTCATCAGCTTATTCAGCGAGAATATAGAGATGCCACTTATTCAGCTGGGTTAGTATCAAAAATAAAAGATGAGAAATCACTAAATGGTACTACCAAATCAGTGTTACAATGTGAGCTCAAAACAAATGACACTAAAAAATTAGAATCTGCTATATGGCTGCAATATATGACTGAAACATGGAATAATCAACCCCACAGCCCACTAAGCAAACAAACTAACCCTGCAACACAAAAACAAATATTTATCACAAAACATGAGGAAATGAAGATATATCAGATCTGATATGTTGTTGCAGCAGCCTGATATGAAGTTGCAGGTCTGATAACACTTCAAAACAACAAGCTACAAGATGGCATGCCACCCTAGGTTGTACTCCAAACACCATAGAAAGACTCCAAACTATTTGTTGGACAATAAGAAGTTCAAAGTACCACAAATGAGACTCCAAGGGCAGATTAGAAGAGGCAGCAACCTCCACAAAGCCCAAACATCAGAAACCCCAACTGTACGGCCTGCTGGGAGGGGTGATGTAATGTCCCAGTTGGAACAAACCCTATTGCGATTTTTGCTCTTTGATTATTTTAGTTTGACAAATATGGCATACTGTCAAACAGTTTGCATCATACCAACTGGATTTGACCTTGAGTATAGACCAAATGATAAGGACTCAAAGCATTAAAATAAGATAAGTCTGAAATCAGATTTTACTAACTCCAAATGACTTGTCAATTTGCTCATAAAAGCAAAATACAATATTGCAGCAATATTCATTCAAGGATTATTACATTTCTGACCTGCTCATTCTATACATAGGCCATACACCATGAAGAATGATGCCATCCCAAGAGTATGGTTGAATAAAATAAAACTCCAGCATATTGTACTATTCAATATTGAACATCATACATTGCATTTATTCATTTCATGATAAACTCCCAATTCATCAGAATAAAATGTATAACTACCTCGGCAATATTTTCTGATCAGCAATTAAACACAAGCATACATTCAAACCTTCAAAGTTCAGTCTGAATTTAGTGTGCCAGTTTGACTGATTTGCAGCAACTGATGGAAATCCTTTGACTGGCAAGTAATAGAACATGTTGGCGTTTCAATTAGCACCTATGGAGTGCTTATTGGAAATGGACGGCTATTGCAAGTGTTTTAGTAATTGCTCCTTCGGATTATAGAGAGGAAAATCCCTCTTTGCTGATGTTATGCATAAAAAAGTACAATAAACTAAGGTTCCTATCTTTTTTACTCAGCAGCAGGACACAAGGGTGCATAAACACAATGCGTTGCATTTAAGGTTTTCTCTAGTTTTTGCAAATCTCAACTACAACTAAACTAGCTTTTAATCTATCCTATCTCCTCAAGATAAACAAAGCATAAGGGCATAGGAGCAGGAATTGATGGTTGGATTACTTGGTCCGATCGTCTCACCAGAATGAGTCTGAGGCTCTGAACTCTCAGATCTACGTTGGAATAAGGCTTTATCCAAGCAATCACTCTTTACAGTAAGATGGATCTCAGACTTTCCAAGGAGGAGGAACCCCTGTCTGAGGTATAGGCTAGGAAACAACTCACTAGAAACAACAAAATACGATGACTTGGCTAACAGGATTCCCGAGGAGGTGACGACACCTGTCCAAAGTGTAGGCTGAAAGACAATTCATTACACAACATCAAACGATAACTGTCAACAACAAAATATCCAAGGAGGAGGAACCCCTGTCCAAGGAGGAGATTGAAACAACAAGCTATAAAAACAAGATGTTTTTGAAAGGACTCAAATCTTTAGATCAAACTACATATGCCTTTTGATTTCCTTCTTCAAGTTTTCTCAATGAATTACAAAGAATTGGGACATGCAAAGGTACGAAATCATACACAATTGCTCATCAAACCAATTAACTATCATTTAATATGCACTTTCAAACTTGTTGGCAACAATGGTGTAGCAATTTTGCGTAGTATTTCTGACAACCCTACTTGTTCTTTCCTCTATAGATGTGTTCTCCTTTGCATACCAATCCACTTTCCCAAGTGGTTGTGAGTCTACTTGATCCACGAAGAATGAGGGGAGAATGACTTCCCCTTCATCATCAAATAGGCCCTCCACGTCTTCTGACATGAAGTCAGCAATTTGTGGGAGCCTAAATCTGTTGTAGTTCCTTCTCCATACATCAAACTCATCATCACAGTTGACCCAGTAGTCTTCCATGGAAGACTCGTGTGATGAGTGTTGCTCAAGGTGCGCTGCATATAGGCCTCTTGGATCATACAACCGTCTCTCAATGAGATATTTGAGATTGAGTCTCACCATCTCTTGGCACATCACTTTGGCATTAGCCGATGTTTTACATCTATAGAGTACCATGTGGATAGGAAAGCTTGCAACTGTCTTCTTTTTTAGGCACAGATGAGAATGGACTTCGGCCAACTGCCACAAGAACTCCATGAATACTACCCTATCTGAAGGGTAATGGGGCATCATGGCCGAATGACCATTGTATCCATATATGCGTATAATGGTGAAGGAGGGGAATTGGATAAACCAATCCACCCAGTCCACCATTGCCTCCTTGGCTGCTGGTGATATACGTACATGCATCTCATGGTCGAGGTCTCGTACGGTGTGCATAATGAAAAGATCACTTATCCACTTGAAATGTCATTCTGCTTGTGTAAACTCAAGTCACAGAAAGTATTCATGGACCTTCTGCACACCTAAGGTCCCACAATGTTTAATGTCCTGAACTCGCCTTGGAAGGCAATCAGATATACAAGATAGGAGTGCATGTGGAACCTATGAGCCTCTAAAAACCCGGTCATTTGCTGATGGAGTGTGTCACTAATGAGGGTGGGCCAGTCGTAATGCTCTCTATTGCTGACAATCTTAGCGATGATGTAGTACATCCACAACTAAAATTGGTTCCCATCCTCCTATCTAGTGATTCAATTGAGTAGAGTGATCATCACTGCGTACACGTCTCAGAATTCTCCTCGCCCAATAGTGTTGGGCAAGTTGGCCTTTTGTCACTTTTAACCACTTTTCTACCATTCTCTATTGGCACTTATCCTTTGCCACTTTGAATGCTTTTTTGCATTCTTTCACAGATATGACTACATTGGTCGGACATGGTGGAATGGCGAAACATCGTTCAACATCCTTAGGTTTAAGGCTACAAATCACCCTCCCATCCACTAATCGGATTTCTCGTGTGGTAGGTTTGTAATGCTTAATGCAAGCAATTACAAACTCCACATTCTGTAATGTGATGGGGTAAGCATTACAAACTCCACATTCTGTAATGTGATGGGGATTCACGTAGCCTCAAGCAATCTGGATTGCTCAATCTTTTGTAGCGTGATTTGGCTCATGCCCTCCAAATCTTCTTAATTGACTCCACGATCCCTACACTCCACGATCCTGTAAGATTGACTCAGGCTTGCGTTGACAGGTTGCTAACTTAGAAGCAAGTCATCTGGTAGTCATCCAGCTCAATAGCCCATCCCTGGTGCTTCGATCTGTAATTCATAACAAGTCTGGAATGAGCGAATGGTGGTATGAAGTAAACAAACACGAATCTTCCCAAGCTGAATGCTACGCACCAACCTGGGTTCCAGCGCGTGCGAGACTACGTCCTCACCGGTAGCCTGGAAAGAGATTAACTCCAAAATTCGTGATGCCCAAAGAAGAAACTCGATCGTTTATTTAAACTAAATCTATCCACCAACCAAAAGGAGTTGGCCAAAACCAAAATAAAAATAAAAAAGAAAATAAATTCAAATACAAATGGGCGAGCGCCACCAAGAGTCGGCCCAGCACAATAATTTTAATTTATTCATTTAGTGTTGAAAAACACTATTTTTTAAAAAAATTCTCCTGCCAATGATCAACTGGAAATTTCGGGAACATTACAAAAGACTTGTTGCTTCAGTTTCCTTTCTTATTGTTAAAAACAATTTTCTAGAATGGGGATGAATTCAAACCCAGCTCCAAGGGTTGTTGTTTTGGAATCATTGTGAATCTTTTTGTTGTCTGTAGCACTATACTCTTTGGGCTAAATAGTGATCTCCGCAGACTATGTAATATGGCTTATTGTTGATTCTTCAAAAACTTTTGATTAGAATGCATCTGTCATTTTATCTTTACCCCACAGACTGGCAGAATTAAGGCTCTGATACCAATTGTAATGTCCCTATTTGGGAATTTCCTAATTTTAGGCCTGCAAAACACTATTATTCACTAAGAACTAATATTAGCAATATTAGGTAACAAGAAAGTATGATAATATTCAAATCCATGCATAAAATAATATTTAGATCAATAAATCAAGCTAAAGCATCATAATATTTAGATCAATAATATTTCAATCAACACATCATACCATATTCCTTATAGCAAATCATATTGTGAATTCATTGGAAATACTTGCAAATGGGGATCTCAGGGCTAGTCGTCCTTGTATTGTAGGAGCATGGAAGGTGGGCTGCCCTTCCATCCCTCAGTCCACCTTGGATGCTAGTTGTCCTCCTTGATCAAGCCCAAGAGCATGGAAGGTTGGTCATCCATTCCACCTCCTATCCCATGAGCATGGAAGGATGGCTGCCCATTCCATCTTTGGGTAGCGTACTTGATAAGCGCATGAAGGCTGGTCATCCTTCACCTCTCGTGAACTCGTAAGGTTGTCCATCCTTCCTATTTGCAGAACACTGCACAAATTCAAGATAAGACTTCTCAAGGAATTTGCTAGATTATGTCTAAATAAATACCTCTTGTTGAAATGATAAATTTACTCTTAAATGGCTGCTACCAATTATTTTTCTAAATATTATTAATGGTTGTTCTCAATCTCTATTCCAAATAGATATTTCAGATTTCTTATTCTTATTTGTCCTTTTCTCCACTTGATTGATATGCTGAATTGATTTACCACTTATATCCATTTCTTGAAGGAGTCACCACCCTTCATTGCTGCATTTTGAGAATAATAATTTATTTCCAAATTCATTCATTGATTCATTCCCAAATTGATGATTTCTCACAGGGGAATGATCTCCCTTATATACCTTATTATTGAGGGAGTCACAACCTTTCACATTAGGAGTCACAATCTTTCACATTAGGAGTCACATAATATTTATTCTTAATTGATTCATTGAATGATGTTATGGATCTCCTTCTCAAATGAAATGCTCTCCCTCTTATATCTTCAAGTTTGAGGGAGTTACACCTCTTCATTATTTCTGCCTTTTTGGAAGAGTCACAACTATTCCTCTTAATTGCTGGCCTAAAACCCTTTTTTAATTAATTTTAATTAAACATCTTTAATTCAAAGAAATCGCTGCCCTTGTTTATTCTTATACGAATAGACTTTAAGTGCTGCAATTTGACTAAATATTGCGATCTGTTTCTTTCTTTGACAGGGGCATGACACCATCCCTAACCTGCATAAACCCTTTCCACATCCCCTAAGTACCGGTTTGATGACAAATTGACATATCAAGCATCTCAATTACACCTCAATTAGCTAGTGAGACCAAGCCTTTGTTGGTTTTGCACACATAACACCCACATTTACAGATCGTTTACACAATTGGACACAAGACTGACCAAAACATTAAGTTATCTTCAATCCCTTTAAGAAATTCAGCACGATCTTGAAGCCTCCATATGTTCTCTTCAAGCCATTCAACCTACTAACAATCGAATCCATTTTGTGCCAACTGCCAGTCATCTATGTGTATATTTTACATTGAGTCTGGATGTTTCCAACGATCATATTTTTTTTTAATTCATCTCTCAATCATATAAGTTGCCACTATAACTGCAAATACAATGCAATCATAGGTATGAGATGGTAGAGAGGGAATGAATCTTTTCCTCGTACATCAGCTACATGAGTCAGTCGTTATGGATAGAGGTGTGCAGTAGTGTGAGGAAATCTAGTAGAAGCTTTATTGGTCATCCATGGTAGTAATTATTCTTCGTTACTCTTATGGACAGAAGTTCAAGGGATATAAGTTCAATTGAAAATCACTTCCTAAACTAATCTTCAAAAAGAAACATCCCCTTGTGTAAAACTAAAGAGTAATACGTATTCAATCCAAGAGAGAGATTATTTGTTTCTAATTGTCACCGTGTTTAACAGTCTGTAGTTGACATTTGCATTTTTCTACATATAATTCTTACCATAAAATCAATGCTTGTTTATTTGGCAGGTAAGGTGAAAGTAGTTTTCAAAGTCATTAAGAAAAACTTAACCAAAATTTTCTAACCGCAGGGGATGGCTTAGAAAGTTAGCAATGCAAACGTGTACCAAGCCACATCCGCTTAGGACATTGCTTCTAAAGGCATTGTGGTCCAATCAGACATGGTGGCTACCCTACTTCACAAAGCTGCCACTCATTTCATCCATAATGTGCATGTGGATGTGTATTACACACACACACACATATATATATATACAGATTTCAACCTAGTAATTCTTAATTGCCATTTCATTAAAGGCCTAGCTGTACTTTAACAACAGAGAACTTACGGTTAGGGGATGGGTGTGTGATCAGCAGACATAACAACCCTCATACCCTTGTCAGGCAGAAACTCGGGTTCAGATAACAGGTAACAAATTTGGGAGTAAAAAGGACAAAATAAAGCCATCCAACATGCACTTTATTCAAAAGGACATCCTTGTACTCATATCCCATGTCTCCTGTCGATTTTGAATGAATTAATGAAATTTTTTAATGACGTCCACAAGATCAAAAAGTCTATGGGAATCAAGAATCAAACTGCACAATAAGCAACAAAAGTACCAACCAACAAACCACAACTCCTATTTCTGACTGTCCCCTAGTACATTTAAATAAACAAAGTTTGTCACAAATGGCCACGGGAAGCTAAAATGTAAACAAAAGGTCCTAATCAAAAAGGATCACAATCATGGGAGCATAAACATCATAAACAACTACTATCGCCCTACTTTACCAAACCCATGTTTAAATGTACCGGCAACCGACTAGCAATCCTAAAAACATCAAATAGTATTTCAAAAGAAGCTTTATTTATGGTTTGTCACTTAAAACTTGAATTCCTCCTTTGCTGCAACTGGCAGTGAAAATGACAATAAATCCTTTTAATTCAAAACCAGAACACGGTGTACGCCTGAAGCATTTCACAATAAATCTTAATTCTCGTTGCAGCTTTATTTAATTCCAGTACGAAAGCAAACAACATTAAGGACATCGTGGAAATTCCCTTTATCCTAAGTATACTGTGTGGGTTTTGATTTCAGAATGAATTTCTTACAGAGACTAGCTCGCTGACTATCTTAATTTATTTTGGGAAATCCCTTAAGAACATGATTATCTTCCAGTTCCCGCGTAACTGCTGTCAAAAGATATATTGCAAGAACAACTACTAATTAATATATGGCAATTTATTTTTGTTTGAAATGGCAAAGGTTGCTAGGTTGATATGAAAAGTAATTAAAGACTAGTCACAAGTTCGAAAGCAAGTGCAGTTAGAAGGGTGTGAACATATCTTGATTAAATAATGACAGGAAAAGCGGAAGGTTTAAGCGCACCTGTGTAGTTCAGTGCTTCCCTCGCTATCTGTAAAATTATGTCTGCGCATTTCCACAGCTGATTTTAACGAACTTTGATCGATACACTGTTTTTTCAAAGCGTCGTCGCTTGTTATTCTATGTACGATTACTCTGAATGTAAAAGCTCTATCTTCAAACATTTTATTGTCTTCTTACTACCCATTCATATATGGGCTCGCTCGGGTATAAAAGTGCATACCTGCACTATGACACTTAAAAGTTCTATTTTCAGGATATTTGTAGTCAGTATGAAACAATTTTAAGGTGGGTATTCTAAATGTATTGTTTGAGGAGGAGAGATTTGACAAAATAGGTGATATTTAGTTAAGATTCACAAGAGAATGAAAGGAACTTGAAAATGTACTAAGGATATGACCTTTGGTCCTTTAGATTGCTTAGTTTTGTGTATGTCATCAAAATTTTCTCATTTATTTATGTAAAAAATGTTGAGATATAAGAAGTATTTTATTTAGGTGAATAGAGTTGTTTTATTTTATATTCAAATTATAGTTTTGATTATGTATATAAAATATATAAATTTCTATTTCTATTTAAAAATAATTTTTGTATGTAATTTTAAATTTTATTTTAGAAAAATTATTGTTCATTATTTTTATAATTTTTTTGTTTTGTTTTTACTTTGAAAAGTATAGTGTATATGTTTGTATGTGTCTGTTTTCATATTTAATAGTTCTATTTGTAACCACTAATATATATTTTAAACTTTTGATGTTTTATATTTAAAAATTAAATGTCGATTCTAAATCATTTTTCTTTCATTATCATAACATCATATGCATCTTCCCCCTCTATCATTATATATTATACCTTTCAACAAATTAGCACTCAATTTTACTTATTTTGTATATTAATTTACACTATTTTTTTTAATTTTAGCCATTATCTTTTTAGATTTCTTTGATCTAAATTAATTACTATTTTTAGCATGTTTTCACCAAAGATTATGATGTATGTGTTCCTTAGTTTATTGTTTGAATTAAATCTCTTAATTTGAATTTGACTTTCTTAGAATGACTATTATTTGATTAATATGTGGTCACAAAGTCTTAAGTTGAGTGTTTATGAACATATACTTAAAGGCATCTCATGAGGCATTATGATCATTTGATTATCACTATCAAGGACACACAAAGAACCTTTAGTTGTTGTTTTAGTCTCAATCTTATTTACGTTAGTTTCATCAACATTGCATTTATGTTAGGCACGTTTTCCAACTATGAATAATCTTTTAAGGACTTGACCACTATTTAGGAAATCGATGGTATTCTCTCAATCTATAATATGACTTACTCTATTATTTAATATAATCCTTGTTGATGCCAAAAATTGACAAGGTAACAGTGTCTTATGGGAAACTCAGTTTATGGGGGACCTTTTGCACTAAATTGAGTGACCTTCCAGTTTTTAGAGAAGTTGGCTTCTTCTATAATGGGGTTTTGGAAAGGGAAAAGGAAACAAATATAATAAAATAAATTCTAACCTAAGGCGATGCGCTGAGAATTAATGGTAAGAACGATAAATCATAGATCTAAGGGCTCGATTGGTATTTGTAGTGTTCTACAAAGGTAGAAACTAAAAATTAAAGTATAGATAATCCATTCATTGACATAAAATAATATTGCATACATTCCTACTACCAAGAAGAGTCATTAGACATGATCTAGATCAGCAAACTTGTATTCAATATATATAGAAGTTCTCAAATGAAATATCCAGACAATAGCAACATAGTTTAAAGTTTCATCAAATAGCATGAAAAAATAGAAAGGTCGAGCAATTGGCACAGTTTGCAAGTCTTTTGCAATAAAATAAAACAATAACAAAGGCCTAGCGTCTTTTCCTAAAATCAGTGTTTCTTCTAAAATCTGGACCCTTCTCTCAAAACAAAGAGAAGTATATATAGCAAAAAACTCCCACCACCTGCAAAGGCATAATAGAAAAGATTTCACAATCTCTGGAAATGATTCAGAAATAAGAACATTCCCCAAGTCGTTACAACAAAAAAGATTCGAAACCAAGCATCTGGTCATCCCAGGCTCAAGTGCATTCCTTGTAAATGATGGCGATGGTCCCGGCAAGGTTAACCAGACAAGTGTCATCATGTCGTGAAGTAATTATGACATGCAGTGGCCAGTCACAACATTTGGTTTGCTTGATTCATCACCCAATACGAGACCAACCGAAGAGACAAGTGGCAACATAGTGTTGCCAATATGAACCTTTATCTTTCACCATTGAAGACTTGCACCAAGATGACACATGTTGAGGGGCTGAGCTCTTATCAAAAAGTAGAGGAAAACGATCATCAATTGTGCACAAAAGAGACGCGTGGCAGCATTTCGCTCCCTGCAGTCATTATTTCATCCTTTCACTGAAAGATTGTGCAAAGTAGACATGTAGCAAAAGTCATTGCAGACGTCGATCATGGGGCCTACCAAATTTATTTGGGAGATGAGAGCTATGTGGCACTCGAGCGGAGCTCAATTAGGAAGCAAAAAGGAATGATAAAAATACCCCACAGTTACGACACGTGGAAGCATTTCAAGGATTCCCAGGATGCGAAGGAAAGGAAACCCCTTGAGGTGCACAAAGCAGACATGTGGAGGGGGAAACATACTTTGAAAAAAAGGCCAAGTGAATTCCTTGCGATGTGTGGGTCGATACTTAGAGCAAAAATATACCCAAAGTGAGCTTGTTGAATATTTTCTTCACAGTTTTTGGCGACTACAAGGGGCATTTCGCTTGAGGAATAGAGAACCAAAAATTTATCTGGTTTATAAACCAGTGTCATTCACTAGGTGAAGCAGACATGTGGAGTACTTTGAAAAAAAGGCCAAGTGAATTCCTTGCGATGTGTGGGTCGATACTTAGAGCAAAAATATACCCAAAGTGAGCTTGTTGAATATTTTCTTCACAGTTTTTGGCGACTACAAGGGGCATTTCGCTTGAGGAATAGAGAACCAAAAATTTATCTGGTTTATAAACCAGTGTCATTCACTAGGTGACGGAGTTAGATCTTGGAAAGAGTCGCCTATAGGGGTTACCACTCATCCTCAGATGGCCTTACTATGTTGCACAAATTCTCCTGCATTCCGTCAAGGTCAATCATTTCCTTATGAGGTAGCGCATCAGGAAAATCAGCCCCTACTTCACAATGGAACAATAACTGTGCAAGCGGATGAATAACTCCTTTGATGTCCACTACAATGGGAGGATGACTGAAATCCTTGAAAGCATCTAGATCACTCTCTTTCTCTTCTATTATTTCTACAATCTATTTAGCTATAGCGATGGAGTCATCCTCAAGGAACGAGGATGACAAACCCATCTTATTTAACTTGGAGAAACTCTCTCACATATTTTCCATTGTCTTTTTTAGAGTAGCTATGGCCGCTTTGGTGTGCTAGAAGGTAGAGTGGAAATGGATAAACTTGTTTGTCA
Organism: Sequoia sempervirens; assembly: GCA_007258455.2. Classification (NCBI taxonomy): domain Eukaryota; kingdom Viridiplantae; phylum Streptophyta; class Pinopsida; order Cupressales; family Cupressaceae; genus Sequoia; species Sequoia sempervirens. Next base: position 320,594,812 of record VDFB02271358.1, on the reverse strand, counting down.
TCCAGGCAGTAGCATCCCGATCTTCAATTCCTGCCTTGGCAAGGTCTTCATCAGATACTGAATATAGCTCGGTGAGCAGATCTTTTGCTTCCAAAACCTTTTCCAGGATAAACCGTGGGAATTGCTCAATTGTATCATGAGCCTTTTGGCTTGGCCTTGATGCTTTGGCAATGAATCGAAGGGTGGGCTACAGTGCTAGGCAATAAAATTTAATCTTTTCTTAATGTGAAATGTATAACTGCCTAACCAATGGAATAATATATGGCTACACAGGGGAGGACAAGAGGGAGCTTTTAAGAAAAGTGATCTTCACATCCCTTGAGTTAACGGCCTCAGTCAACTCTGCCCTTTTCCTTTTCTCAAACGCTAGTTGCTCCGTGGAGCTGCTCATTTCTTTATGCAAGTTTTCTTTAGCTCGGGAGTGGTTTTCCAAATGCATGTCAAGAGAGGACTTTGTCTCTTGAAGTTCTTATTCTAATTGAGCCTTTAGGTCTTTAAACTCGGCATATTTTTCTTGTAACTTCTGCTCATATTGAGCTTACTGGTGCTCTAAATCCTCATTCTTTTGTGCTATCCCTAGATTATACTCAATGTGAAGCTGCTCTAGCTCTTCATTTTTTAGCTACAAATTCTACTCCACCTCTTGATGCTTAGTATGCAGCTCGTTTACCATAGTAGGGTCGATAGTTTGAACTTTTGCAAGCTCACCCTGAAATTTTCTCTTTTCATTCTCTGCTGCTAGTGCCCTTTATGTCAAACGTGCAACATCTGCTTCCAGGTATTTCTCCTTCTTCTCCAAAAAACTAGCATTTTCCTTTACTGATTTAAGCTACTCATCTCTTTTCTTTAGTTGGCGATCAGTTTTGAGGAAGTCAGAGGTGACCACCCATTGGGTCTCCTCCATAAGCTCAACCTTATCCTACAGTCGGGCCACCCTCATGTCAATCCCTACCGCATATATTTCATATTCTTTTGGGCGCATCTCCCCTTGTGGCTTGGTTACTGTTAGGTAGTTGCAAACTTCCACTCTTGTCAGGCCTCATCATAGAGAGTTTGCATTATCGGCTCAACAAAAGTACTATCATCCTTTGCCTTGCGCTTTTGCATCTTGTTTGTGTGTGCTTCTTTTTCACAATCAATTTGTGCCATGAATTGGGTCAGCGATGAGACCATCCTGCTTGCAAAAGGAGCACTAGAAGGTAGGGCATATGGATAGGTAATTTTGATAGGCACGAGCATTTATTTTTTCTGAAGGGTGATAGTTTGCGGGGAGAAGGGGGCATATTCCAAAGCTTGGTTTGAGAACCAACATAAGGGCTTGCCACTTGCCATGGATCAATTGGTAAACCGGTGGGGGAACTCATGGGTTGGAACAGTGAAGGAGTTATCATCATGGTTCAGCCTGTTGTGGGGGAAGAGGAGGATTTGTAGCAATAGTAGACGCAGGGGTGCCGGCAACGGGTATGCCTTCAGAAAGCGAGGTAAGAAGGGCTTGAGTGGCGGCAGCTGGCGTAAGGTTTCGTAGAGTAAAGGCGGGTGGAGTGATCTATGAGAACTGGGTGAAACCTCCCACGTGCTTTGGATCAAAACTGGGAAACAGAGGGGCAGTACTCATGGCAAGGATTTTCGCAAAGATAGTAGATGATACCAAGGATTGAGAAGCAAGAGAAGAAAGAGTGAAACTTACCTGTTGACTGGTCGATGGTGGATCCATAATTGTTAGTGATTTTTCCTCATCTTTAGGTTCCTGGCTAGCTGCAAGCACCTTTCTTCCAGCGGGTTCTTGCAAACTCTCTTTGATAATGATCTTTGTATGTTGTCGCTTTGTGGGCAGGGTTTCCCTAGCCTCGACAGTCACTGTTGGCAGCTATTGTAGTACTTTGGCTTCCTTAGCGGCCCAAGTGAGAGTATGTAAAGACCTCGATACATTAAATCACACATTGGTGGCCACAAAGATGGTTTTCCAGAGCTTTTCTCTTGTGGTGCAGAGGATGTAGAAGTCATCGCTTCTTCTTCTTCTTGTTCTTCGGATTCACCTTCCAAGTCATCACCTTTATTGGTGCTAGAGTCAGGGCTGGGATGATCTTCATCCTACCATTTTTCAAACTCTTTGTCGTCCTTCAAGCTTTCATAAGGGGCATCCAATTGTCTTGTTTCTTGGCGATATTTCCAGAAAGCTTCTATCTTCTCATCAATCCATTCCTCATTCTTCTGCAACTGGTTGTACATGTTGCAATCCATCTAGACACTATCATTAGCCACTACCACAACAAAGTAAAACTTATGTCATGGCTCTCTGTTATCCTGTGTGGGAACACGTGCTAGCTCAACTAAATTTTCACCCTTGTTTTCCCGCAGGTTGCGCCTCTTTTTCCAGTAGTCGAGGAATATGAGTAACCTTCATGTGTAGCTCTGACAGGACATTGAAATTGTAATCTCATTTATCACATACCAAAACCAACCCTACATGAGCCACCTGTAAGTTGAATTGCTTCTTTACCAAGGTCTCTTTTTCTTGACACTTGAGCTGCTGCAAAAAGTATAATCAATGACACACACCTGTCGATACATTTCAAGCATGATCACTCTGTTGGTAACGTAGGTCGAGAGTAGGAAAGGTTGACTGATGAAGCCCCACATCCGGAGAATGGTGAAATCCACTCCAAAGAACTAGTCACAAGCGGGAGTGAAACTCTACATATATCCAGTCTGATCTATGTTGAGTCGGACTGTGTCGCCCCCTCCTTGTAAATCTTGCAAGACCTAAGTTATAAAATAATCTAAAAATGCGTAGTAATCATAGGTCATGGAAAGAAAGGGTGTCCATGTGGATACTGGCTTCCTCCTCTGCTTCTCATCAAAAATTGACAATTCAAAATATTTGTCGAAGAAATCAAGGTTTTGATGCAGGAACATGTAAACCGACAAGGAGAGAAATCTAAACTTTCCCTTCACTGAGTACTTTTTTATTTGTCGTATCATTTCCTCCACTAGGAATTCGACGAAATCATACCAGAAGGTATCGTGTTGTTTACGGAATTGGAAAGCCAACCCTAGTTGAAAGGTTTCCACCATCTCGTCGAAGTCTCGGTCGCTAATAAAAGCTAGCATTGATAAGGCATCCTACATGTCCTCACGAAATGAACCACGTGACAATGAGATACTCAACAATCTAGTGCCTAGGATTCCCTTCCTACTAATTTCCTCCATCAGGAAATCTAAACTCTTTTTCATCGCCTTCCACTTTTTTTCTCCTTTAGCAGGAAAGAAGGACTCAATTCGCTCCTTTCTTTTATTGGGGTCCAGGATACATAGCATACGCCAAATGCTTGTGGGCTAATGTGAACACTTAAGGTTTGGCCCTCGATGCAATAGGTGCTAGGGTTATAACGTTGAATGGCGGCATCAACTATCTCTAGACAATAATGTACTAGCAGGACCATGTATTATGGAAGACCACTGTACCAAACCTTTTTTGTTGTCAATGTGTCTCCCTTAGGTGGCCTCATCCTTGCACAAGTTGCTTCTCTTAAGGATTTAGGGTTTTTTGCAAGTCGTGGGTCATGAATATTATCTCATTTCTCCTCAACCCTTTTTTGGTTTTTGTAATCTTTGGGCCTATCCAATTGTATCGTGTTTTCCCTATTTGGCTTGCTTGGTATACCAGGTGTGGCATATGATAAATCTTCATAGATATACACATCTTCTGATGCTCGTATAGCATTAAGCAAATCCTGGCCAATCTCCTCTTGAATTTGTTGTGACAAACTCTCCGACATTTTTTTAGATGAAATCTCCTGCAGGTTTTGAATTCTTCGCAATTTTACTCGGCTTTGGGTATGCTGAAAACTTCTCTTCACTTGGCTTGGCATATCTCAAAAGACATTTAAGCATTAAAAGCTTTCTGATGTAGCATTTTAGCTATCTTTTCTCAAGGTGGTAGAGGAAAGTAAGCTTTTGCATTTAATTCGGCATGTACCGTTAATTCCTTGGCTTGTTAAAAAATGAATTACTTTCCATTTCAAGGCGAAAAGAGATTCATTATTATGTTAAGCAACCGTGTGATACACCGGGATTTCCTTGAAATTTAAGTTGGCAATTTTGCTTCTAACCTTGCGTTAGTATGTGATGGAAATTAATATCCTAGACGAAATGATTAAGCCAAAGCAAATGACCATCGCCTAAAAAGATATGAATCCTACCTTGGGCTCTGGGAAATGCCTATGAGGTGACACAATAGCCTACAGACTGTGCAGCTTACTGCCGATGAGTGCCACCATTTTAAAGATAATTAATTAGCTCTTATTAACTTAGCATGCATTGAGCCGTATTTTTGTAGATGCAACCGGTCAAGAAATGCGATCAAACGCAGGCATGCCTTTCAAGTTGGCACTTGGTTATCATCACATTTTCTCGAAACAAATTAGCATGCTTTTTTCTCATTTTTTCTATAAATAGGCCCCTAAGTAGTGAGGAAATCACACTTAGCATTTGAGAAAATTTTAGCGATAGGTCATTGGTGTAGTGTTTAGCTTCAATAAGTGAGTTTTCTCATAGGCTAGGTGGTAGGAAAGTTTCAGTGGTAGTTAGAAGGTAGTAGCATTGTGTTAGCATCATGGACACTCCCATTAGGTTAGTTTCTTACAAGTCACATACAACTTTTCTGGGAGAGATTTCCATTAGGCACTTGAAGAGAATGACCAAAAATAAACATTCCCTGGTTTTGGTAGCCATAAAATGGGTTCTAGGTAGGGACTGCATAGAGTATGAGGACAAATACCATGTAAACATCGCTATTTGCTCACACTTTGTTGCGTCAATGTTAGACATTGGTATCCCCGGGCCTTTAATTCTGAAGTTGGTTAAGGAAATTCTCTCAAAAAAGTACTTGAATGTTAGGTGAGATCATTGCTCATGCTACATATGGGGTAGGTCTATTGACAGCCAGTGACCTCCGGTGCTATATTGAGGAAGAAGCGGTTGTTATATGGTTGTTGTTTCTCAGTGGATTCTGCCTCCAGACATGTGACAAGCATCAGCAAAGGGTTACCCAAGCCTTGCACTTTTTGTTTCGCAACTACAATGTAGTGCCATTCTACAACATTGATTGGTACACTGACTTCAGGAACCTAGTGTTCCCTCCGCCAATGGTGGTTGTTCCAAAGGACTCTGCTTTTGCTGCTGAAGGACCTACTGATCAAGATGTGGTAGGAATTGTTGTAAATGCATCAATTGTTGTTGCACATGCTCTTAGATGAAACGCCTTCTTATTCTTTTATTTTATGTTGTTAAGAATACACCACCCATTTACAATTTTTGTATATAAGCCTGAAAAAGGCCATAGATATAGTATATATGAAAAGAATAGCACGTATAATCTATAATCATACTTTTTGAATCATGGCTCTCTCAACCATTTTTTTCCATGTAAAAAATGAAAGAATATATATATAATGACATATATCTTTTATAAAATCTACGGCTCTCTTTTCCTTTTGCACATCTATTGTATGGTCTCTTTTCATTAGCATACTTGTATATTTCTTTTTCATATGGGTGTATTTCCTGATTATTTCTGTAAGGAAATTTTGCTTCTCTATTTTCTACAATAATGGGTTGCTATTCACCGAAACATGAACTAATTTCTAAAAAGACAGACCAACACAAAGGAAAAGAAAAAAAAACATTACTCACATACGTACACTACTAAAATTCGACACTTAATGGAACAACTTAAGATGAATCTTATTGACCGAGATTCCCAAGGGTTCTTGTTCCATGCTTTCTAACTCAAAAGCATTTTGCTCTCTGCAATGAATGATTTTAAAGGGGCCCTCCCATAGGCTATCAAATTTTCCATGCTAACCTGGCTTAGCAGCCCTTTCATTATATTTAAGCACTAGGTCTCCACACTTTAGGCCTTGGTCAGAAGCCCTCTTGTCAAACTATCGCTTGACCACTTGCTGGCAGTTTGTCATAGTCATTAGGGAATTCTCCCTTTTTTCCTATACTTCTAACAATTTGGCAAGTTGAACCTCCACGGCACCATTTTGTTCTATCTCGAGGGATTTTAACAGTTGAAGTGCTGGAATCTCCATAGATATAGGCAACAATGCCTCTTTCCCATATACTAAATCATAAGGCGAAGTCTTAAGGACTTGCTTAGGAGTTATGCAGTTTTCCCAAAGTGTTGCTCGGAGGTTTTTGTGCCATTCTTTCTAATGCTCTAACCCAATTCTTTTAAGGAGTCAGACTAGGTTCTTGTTCGTTGACTCTGCTAGGTTGTTTCCCTATGGGTAATAATTTGATGATGTCTTTAGGAATATGTCATTTTTTAATGCAAAGTGACATACCTTTGCACCTAGGAAAGCTCTTGCATTATTGGAAATGATAGTCTTCAGAGGACCAAACCTTGTCACTAGTTCTTTGAGGAAATCCACTATCTCTGCTTCTGTTATGTTTTTAAGCAGAATGACCTCCGTCCATATTATGAAGTAATATGTGGCGGTCAGAATCCACTTGTGCTCAACACTAGAAGTGGGGTTGATCATCTTGATGAAATCCAAGCCCCATCATCCAAATGGTTCATCCACCACTATAGGCTTGAGGGGTATTGCATAATTTTTCCTTCTGCCTATAAAGAACTGGCATTCCTTGTAGGATTTCACCAAAGAGTGAGAGTCATTGAAAAGTGCAGGCCAATAGTAACCTGCACACATGATTTTAATGGTTGTAGTCTTAGCGGAGAATTGTCCACCCGCAAAATTGTTGTGGAAAGTGTCGAGGATTCTCTTCTCTTGCTCAATAGTAACGCATCATATGAGGAGACCATTGAAATTCCTTTTGAAAAGGACCCCTCCCACTAGCGCATATCTGCAATTTTGCAACCGATAGTATCTCCTCTTTTGGGATGAAAGACTTGGCAGATACTTTGCTGTTTGCATAATCCTCATTCTATCTATTAGATAGAAACCCTCAGATCCTGGCTCATTTATTAGAACAAGCTCTAAATGCTCTTCTTCAGCGGGTATCTCTTCGTCATGTGCCATATATTCACACAATCCTCTTCCTTAGACAATTTTAGTGGGTTTGAACTCAATGTCATATTCAAGGATATTGGTGATCCAATTAGCTCTTTTTTCTATGATTTCTCCCTCCATGATATATTTGCGCACACTGGAATGTGCAACATAAACAATCACTTTGTTGAAGGAAATTAGATGGCATAATTTTGTAAGTCCCTTCACTATTGTAAAGGCTTGCCTTTCGACGAAATTATAATTCATCTCATATTCCTTCAAGGTTGGGAGTAGAATGCCACCGGATGTTCTATGTTTCCTTCATTATCCTTTTGACTGAAGACAGTAGCAATACTGGACTTGCTACTGAATGCATACATTATAAAATCCTTAGATAAGTTTGGATTAATCAGTACTAGAGCTGCAAAAATAGCATCCTTTGTCTTTTCAAAGACTTCCCAGGCTTCCTTTTTCCACTTGAATGCTTGATCCTTTTTAAGCATTAGGGTAATCGGCTAAATTATTCCTGCAAAGTCAGAAATAAACTTGCTAAAAAAATTTACCTTGCCCAGGAAGGACTAAACTCCTTTTTTATTAACCAGTAGGGGAAGTTCTTTAATGGCTTTCACCCACTCAGGGTCGATTGAAACTCCTTCTTTGGACACCACATTTCCTAACAACGTGCCTTGCGACACTATGAATACACATTTTTTTTGGATTAAGGGAAACCCCAAAATATTGGCATTTCTAAAAAACCATTTCTAAGTGATCAAAATGATCATCCTTGGACTTAGAGAACACAGTAAGATCATCCAAATAAATTAGGATAATCTTATTGATCAACTCCCTGAAAGCGATGTCCATTGCTCGTTGGAATGTTGCCCCTGCATTGGATAAACCAAAAGGAATTTTAGCATACGCAAATGTTCCCCATTTTGTGGTGAATGTGGTCTTGTGTTGATCCTCCTATTTAACTCATATTTGATTATAACTGGAAAAACCATCAAGTAGGGAAAACATTTTCGATCTTGACACTGTTTACTGGATTGTTTCCATAGAAGGTAGAAAATAGTGGTCTTTTAGGGATGCTTTGTTTAGGTCTCAGAAGTCCACACATAAGCATATATCTCCTTTCTTTTTTCATACCGGGACCAAATTGGATACCCACGTGCTATGCTTGATAGAGAAGACAATCCATGACTTGATTAACTTTTTCTCTCTTGCGCCATTAGTGCTTCAATTTTGGGGTTTACTGGCCTCTACTTTTTTCATACTGTTTTTGTGCCCTCTGTCAACTCGATGGTGTGTTGGATGATGTCAGGATTGTATCCCTTCAGGTCATCATAAGACCATGCCACTACCCCTTCATATTTCTCGCAGAAATTAATGAGCCTATGTTTATCATGATGCGAGACATCTTTTCTGACCTGAAGGTTTCTGTCGTCTGAGACCTTAAGGTCTATGTGGTCACTCTTGTCTACTACAAACTTCCGCCTATCATTTCTTGCATCATCACAATCAAAAAGGTTTTCGAGAGTAACCAACCCTTTCAGAAGCTTGTTGGATTTGAGATACATAATTTGTCCTTCATAAGCCTCTGTAATATTTTGTTGGATTTGATCGGCGAACTCCCCTGACTGCTGGATGAATGAAGCAATGTGTTTATCACTTTCAAACACCTGTTAGCTTTGATCATTATTGGGAACCGTTGGTTGGACTATTACTCGTACAGAGTGTTTGCTATGTATCAGGTCAAGGCAGGATCAAACTGGGATTTGATTGCCGCCATGCGATCTGTCTTGATTCTAGTTTATGGAAATTGTCTAAATGTTGAAAGCTTCAAAACCCTCAACGGGGTCCCAAACTTGATGCCGATAGGATCTCATGCAAACATTCCTTTCCATGGAAATTTCCCAGACTTGGTTGACCACTAGTTCAAAATCTCCGAACACCATTAATTGCTTAATGCCCATTCGCTCTGCAAGGCTTAAACCTTGAACTAATCGTTCATATTCGGCTTCATTGTTCGAACAAGTGAACTGGAAGCGGAAAGACCTTAGTATTTTTTCATTTTGTGGGGATATCAAACATATCCACGCTTCGGCACCTACTTTGCATCTTGCTCCGTCAAAGTACAATGTCCACAGCTCAGGTGCTTGGCCACCTTTGAACTCTTTGGAAACCTTTGAGAGCATTTGGTCTTCATCATAAATTACATAGGTGCCCAATCCTATAGCATGGTAATTTCCGAAAGGGTCGTTGTCCATGTGTTCACTCAACAAAGCATCTTCTTGATCATTCTGATCTCTGGTCATCTTTTCTTCCTCTAGTAATTCAATGCAATGCATTTCTTGCTTGGTGATAGAGGTATGTGCAGCTTCAAAATTAATCATGGCTTCATCCGCTACATGTTCTAAATGTAACACTTTTGATTCTATCTTCATTTTTGCACAGTGCTTGGTTCTGAGAATTAGATGTGACCAATCTAGGGACAAGTATCTTCCCACCTTTGAAGTAAATTCTTAGGATAGACATAGGCCAAACATGGGAGGAACATCTATGATCACAATGTCTTGCAGCATAGTGATACTAGGGCAAGCAAATAGAGTTAAAGGAAGTGATTTGATCATACCTATAGTTTCAACTTTGTTTCCATCAAGCTGTGTTAATCCCCTTTTCATGGGTTCATAGCTAAGTCCTAAAGCTTGAGTTATTTTTTTATGCATAACCGTAGTGTTGGCACCAGAATCGATCATAGCATTGTGCAATAACTTCTTCCCTATAATGAGAGTTAGGCTTCAAATTATCTCTAACTTCGGCGAGGAATTATTTTGTGTTGTTCATAAGGACTTTAGTCGGAGATGGTTGATTAACAACCTTTTCATTGGCTAACTGCTATGTTGGAATTGCGCTACTCTTTGCTTGAAGTGCCTTTTGTAATAGCATTTTTTACTATGGGATAGCTAGAATGTCCCATAGAGACAGTTTAGTGGATGATCTCTTCAATTATTCCACCACATTGAAAGGTGGAAAACTTGTAGGTTTCTGCTCCTTTTCTCTCATTATGATAATTTATTTCCGCGGCTAAGATTGTGGTGGCACAATAGAAATGCCAGGTGTTTGATCAGAAGCACCTTTAGGTTGTGGACTGGCTAGTTGCGGAGGAACTGATTTGCTGGTAAATCTCCTCTTTGAGCGAGTGTTATAGTCAGATTGCACTTGCAGCGTAGATGTATCATTAGCAAACACTGTTTCGTCTTCTTCCATCCATGAGAAGAGCGCATGATCAAGAGCGATGTTAGATTCTTGTTCTAGAGACATCCCTTGAATTTGTGTGGTAAGAACCACACTCTCCATTTGTGGTGAGGCATATACATAACCTCTGTGATCTAGCGTCGCACCTTGGTTGTGTTGCTCCGCCACCTTTTGTTGTAAGTTTCCACGTGGATAGTTTTGGGGCATATGTGCATCACTGGAAGGGAAGCACCACAAAATTGAGATCATCAATGAGGTTATTCTGTCCCACAGTCAATTCCCTACTCGAGCTCAGTGAAGTGCTCACCAGCAAAGTAGGCACCGACACTATTTGATTGACTGTCGAAGCTGGTGGATTAGTGCGGGAACTGTCTTGGTACTAATTATGTTGATATGAAGACCGTCCGCCTTGATAATTCTAATAGGCAGACTTGGAAGGTGTTGATCGGTTCCACTTGAGGGTGGTTACATCATTTTCCATAGTCCACAACATTTCTTTAAGATCGTTCATTTCATCTTTGGGAGAACTAGATGTAGAGGCAACATTTTGCAGTGTTGTTGCATATGTATACATTGATTGGGGAGGTGTAGGCGCGCTAGTTGATGCAAATTCTTGTGCAAGCATCGATATTTCAGGAAGTATCGACATGATAGGTTGGGAAGGCAACTTTTCGCAATCTATCAAATGATTCTCGGCTTTGACGGCAAAACCATAAGCATCTGGTAGAGTAGCTCCCCCCAAAACCTTGATCATCATAGAAATGTTGAGGTTAATGGACTTCAAATAAAATATGAACGCCAACTTAGGAGTCGAGTGTATAGCAATGGGGATCCTCTGCCAATTTGTGTGAAATCAGGCATTGAAGTTCGTCAAAGCCTCTTGGGGAGCCTGTTTTATGACAGATAATTGATGGTATAGCGAAGAGCAATCTCTGTCATTTGAAAATCTCTCGTAAAACGGATCTTTGAGCTCATCCTAGGTTCGGATAGTGCTAGGTGGCAGTGTTCGGTACCAATCCATCACCTTTCCTTCGAAAGATGTGGCGAGGATCCTTAGAGCTATGTTTTGTGCAGTGATCACATGCACCAGACACATGTCCACCACATCTTACAGATGCTCTGTGGGTGTTCTTGAGCCATCTCTGGTAAACTTGAGTATAGCCTTCATAGCTGATCCCAGGACAACACCCTAGAAAATGGGTGCTACTAGGGGACTTCTGGTGTCCCATGTCATGTAATTTTTGTTGGCGGTTGACAACATGGTTAGAGGAATGGGTGGCAGGAAAATAACGGTTACCAACTGACTTCTGGCCTGCACTGTTCCTAGTGGCGATACTAGTAAATTGGGGTTGCTTGTGGTTTGGGATCTAGTTACAGGCCGATGGATCATACACCCTTCTAAAGCCAAAATTCATTTAAACTTTGTCCCACTAGGTGTGCCAGAAAAAGAACAAATTGTTGATTTGAAAAATTGACAAAGTAACAGTGTCTTATGGGAAACTCAACTTATGGGGAACCTTTTGCACTAAACTAAGTGACCTTCAAGTTTTTAGAGAAGCCGACTTCTTCTATAATGGGGTTTTGGAAAGGGAAAAGGAAACAAATATAATAAAATAAAGTCTAACCTAAGGCGATGCACTAAGACTTAATGGTAGGCATGATAAATCATAGATCTAAGGGCCCGATTGGTATTTGTAGTGTTCTAGAAAGGTAGAAACTAAAAATTAAAGTATAGATAATCCATTCATTGACATAAAATAACATTGCATACATTCCTACTGCCAAGAAAAGTCATAAGACATGATCTAGATCAACAAACTTGCATTCAATATATATAGAAGTTCTCAAATGAAATATCCAGACAATAGCATCACAGTTTAAAGTTTCATCAAATAGCATGAAAAAACAAAAAGGCTGAACAATTGGCATAGTCTGCAAGTCTTTTGCAATAAAATAAAACAGTAACAAAGTCCTGGCATATTTTCCTAAAATTAGTGTTTCTTCCAAAATCCAAACCCTTCTCTCAAAATAGAGAGAAGTATATATAGTAGAAAACTCCCATCGCCTGCAAAGGCGTAACAAAAAAATATTTCGCAATATCTGGCAATGATGAAAAAATAAGAACATTCCCCAAGCCGTTGCAATAGAAAAGATTTGAAACCAAGCATTTGGTCATCCCTGGCTCAGGTGCATCCTTTTCAAATGGTGGTGGTGGTCCCGACAAGGTTACCCAGACAAGTGTCATCATCCCATGAAGTAATTATGACAAGCGGTGGCTAGTCGCAACATTTGGTTTGCTTGATTCATCGCCCGAATATGAGACCCGTCAAAGAGACACATGATAGCATAGTGTTTCCCATATGAACCTTTATCTTTCACCATTGAAGACTTGCGCTAGGTGACACGTGTCGAGGGGGAAAATCTCCTATGAAAAAGTAGAGGAAAGCGATCATCAGTTGTGCGTAAAAGAGATGCATGGCAACATTTCACTACCCGCGGTCATTATTTCATCCTTTCACTGAAAGATTGCGTGGAGTAGACACATAGCAAAATTCATTACAGATGTCGATCGTGGGGCCCGCCAAATTTATTTGGGAGATGAGAGCTACGTGGCACTCAAGCGGAGCCTGATTAGGAAGCAAAAAGGAATGATCAAAATGGCCCACAACTATGACACATGGAAGAATTTCGGGGATTCCCAGGATGCGAAGGAAAGGAAAACTCTGGGGTGTGCAGAGAAAACACATGGAGGGGGCAACAGACTTTGACAAAAAGGCCAAGTGAATTCCTTGCGATGCGTGGGCTAATAATTAGAGAAAAAATATACTCGAAGGGAGCTTGTTGAATATTTTATTCACAATCCCTTTGTAAATGAAAAACATAAAAAGGCACAAGCAAGTCATATCAACAATAGATAAGGCCAAAATAATTAAACTAGGTCACATGATGCAACCTAGTCCAATACTAGTTTGCACAACAGGATCGTGTCTTTAACAAGGACAAGAAAATCAACTTTATCACATATCATTTATCTATGTTGTATGTTTGGATCCGATTTACCAAATCACATTTATCATTCAACAAAATATAAACACCAACACTAAGCCAAAATCAATTAAGCACCTCTTATTACTCTCTATTTATTAAATTCTTAGATAATTTTCTTAGGTTTGATTTAATTTATTGTTAATTAGTATAATTAGCATAAGACCTAGATCATATAAAATAAGAAAGTATTTTATTTTCTCTTAGTTTCATTTTATAAAATTAAAATGGTGTTTAAGGGGGATGGTTAAGGTTGTTGGTGTGAACGGGGTATATTACCTACCGGTTCCCATCTAGATCCTATTCACACTTAATTAGTCAATTTTATTTAAGGCGCATTTAGGTATTTACTTTTTGTGTCTCATGTCACATGATTGTGATGCTTGTCATAATCATATGTTGTCATATATTTTACCTTGATTATATAAGCAAGGATCCTCCTCTACATTATGTATCACGTATTCATTCTATAATCTAGCATTCTTTTCTTTCTATTCTTTTGCGAAAGGTTGTTTTTAATTTTACAAGTGATCCTAGTTTTTTATAATATAAGCAGGGAAGAGCCCTGATCCCAAAGAACAGAGCAGATCAAAAAAGGAAACCATGGTGGGAAACAACATCACCAACCAAACCAAAAAATAGCAATATATTGGCACGTGGGCCTAGATTAAACATAATAGCAACAGTCCAACCCATATTAATCAAAAACACAAAATAACTACTAGTAGAGTTTAAAATACGCAAACCATTTATAAGATCCACAGTGTCCTAGGTGGTATTCCACCAAAAGTTAAAGATAATAAACAAAAAGTCCCAGGGAATTAAAAGGAACAATAGACGCATAAAAGTAAGGAAGACAGAAGGTAAATCCATAACAGGCTGATCAAAACAGGTCCCCATACTCCCCTAAAAGAGGAGCATACTCACGCCAATCAGGTCCCTTAGTATCATCCAACAACTTGAGGGAGTCCACCTTTCCTTGCTTCTTAAGTTTTCTGTTGATCCTAGCTTCACCCGCAGAAGCACTCATCAACACACATCTCATCAGCTTGTTAGAGAATCTCATCATGGTCATCAGAGCCTTCTCCATGTCCTCCATTTGAACCTGCAAGAAGGTTAGTTGACTTTTAAGAAAGTCAATACTGGAACCATCAAAAATATTCTCCCGGTGAGGGAGTCCTTCCTCCTCAGCAATCTCAGTTTCTATCTTATCTTCAGATACCTCAACTTGTTCCTCCTCATCCTCATCTTTATCTTCCTCCTCCCTATCATCAATCCCAATATCATAGGTTGTTTCCTCAAATTCAAAATCCTTAGAGTCCTCCTCATCCTGAGCCTCAAATTCTTCATAGCCCGAGATATCCTCCACATCAACAGGCATATTCTCTTTTCATTTTTCTCTCTTTTGAAGCTACCTTTGCCAACCTCGCTGACCTCCTTTCTTCACTACCACCACTCCCCTAACCCTGTAACTTCTCCTTTCCCTCTTCCTTATGAAATGCATCCTCCGAGATATGGATAACCTCATGAGGAGTGACCTATTTTCTAGCTTTCTTGGGTTTAGGAAATTCAAGCAGCAAGGGGGAGTGTTTATGTTTCTCGGGGGTAGCTCTAGCAAGCAGAATATCCACATTTTTAGAGTCCTCACTTTTCTGAGAGTAGGGAGTGGACAGGTTTGAAACATTGGCCACCAGAGAGGAGATCTTAGTGGGGATAAGCAGTCTTTTGGAAACAACAACAGAGAGGATGCAGGGAGACTACACAACATCCAAGGGTTCAATAACCACAGGGTTTTCAACCCTCCTAGGTTCAACAATTTCCTCTTCAACGGGGGTAGGATTCTTGTCTTTGGCATTAGGAGGGTTCCCATGGGGATTCTAGGAAAGGGCATATTTATACAGCGTGAGTATTAAACCCTGATGGAGCAACGGGTTAGCACCCTTCTCAATGTTCAATTGCATAGAGGAGAGGAGGTAAAACGACAAATTGATGTGTTCCCCATGTCTTATGTGGTTTAAAATTGGAAAATGATAGGCATGGACAGACATATAATGACCCTCAAGGGTGAAATATCTCATGAAAAACAAATTGACAAGGGAAAAAGGAGGAGGCAATTCAAGCCTAGCATACCTGTTTTGAAAGCACTTAAGATTTTCTCCCTAGAACAAGAAGTTATCCACAAAGCGTTGGTAGTCAGCTCCACTCTTCTTTGCAACCTTCAGGCCAGAATTTTGCAGCCCTGTAGCCTCAGCGATGAAGCTAGTCGTGACTTCAAAATTAATAACTCCAATAGAGACACTACCTCTCCTCCACGAATTAGTAAACTTAGCCGTTAAATTTTCATTGTAGCCTTTCAGGGATTGGAAGAAGGAATCCATTCCCACATTTTTGAACAATCTCCAGAGGTCCACATTTTGCTTTAGCACTTGGCAGTTAGGTGGTTTGGTTCTCTTCCTCATCCCTCCCATCTTGCTAGACTGGAGACTTTTTTGCAAAGATTTGCTAGGATTCGTGCTCTCCCCGTAAACCAGTTGTCTTCCCAAACCATAACTAGCATACAAAACCCACTACAACAAGCAACTCACAGAGGAAAAGTAACACAGATTGCTTCTTCTTAGGGACAAATTCCACACGTTTCTTGGAGCCCAAAAAGCATTATGAATGTAGCAAGCAGTAAGGCCCATAATTAAACTCTTTCCATTTACCTCTATAGAAATACTAGAATAATTGACAGAGGGAAAATCGACACACTTGGAAAAGACAACCAAAGGGAAAACCATAATCTGCATGTGATTTTTATTGATCAACTTTAACTGGAAATAAATGCAAAAATCTCCCACAAGGATCCAGTGTACACATGTACTATGAAGGCCATCATAAATAGGAAGACTTGACATCTCTCCACAATACTCTTCCATCCCATCATCCACCAACATCTCAAGTGTTCGTTCGGTAGGAATTTTCAAACTTTTCATTGAGAATTATGTCTTTCAAAGACTATGGTAAGTTCCCATTTGTCCACCTGGTCCAACCCCTAAACTGGAGCACCACATTGGCCACACAGTCAACCGCACAATTTCCTTCCCTATACACATGAAGAACCCGACAATTAGTAAAATTATTTTTAATAAATTTACATCAGTCTATTATATCCTTGATTTCCCATGGGGGGTAGTAACATCATTTAAAATATCAACAATAAGTTTTGAGCCTCCTTCAATTATAACATTCCTAAATACCAAATTATTAACAAAGCTGAAGGCTCCAAAAGCAGCCAAAGCCTTAGCTTTATTGTTCAAACAGATTCCAAGGTTCCCACCATAAGCCAAGATACAGTCACCATTTTGGTTTCTCACCAGGCCTCCAGCCCCAGCCTGACCTAGATTTCCTTTGGAACATCCTGCAAAATTGTATTTCACCCAATCTTTCATAGGAGGGCACCAAACCATACCCAACCTTTTGAGAAACTTAGTCCAATTCAGATTAGTAAGGTCTCTTCTAATACCCCAATTTTTTTAATTCTCATCTCCTTATAGTTTGGCCAGGAGTTGGAGAAGTTGAGTTTGCAATTCTCCAAATTTTCCTTAATTTGAGTTCTCACAATCTGAAACACTTCTTCACAGCTTCTCTCCTCTTATCTAAAAATTATGTTGTTTCTCTCCATCCATATCCCCCAAGACACAAAGAGGGGATCTTGGTACCAAAGATCCTTTATAACATTATGCGAAAAAGGACAGTTACACTAGCCTTCAATAAACAACTTTATTGAGTTAGGAAAAACCCAATCCAAAGACAACAACTTCAACACCTTGGACCACACATCCTTCAAAAAATTGCAATGGAAGAATAGATGAGATATCGATTCTTCCTCTTTCTTACAAAGAGAACACCAATTTACAAGGTAGAAACCTCTTCTCACCAGATTATCAATAGTAAGAATATTGCCATGGATAGCCAACCACTATAAACAGTTTATTTTTGGGATCATGTTCTTAAGCCACACCCCTTTCCAAAAGGAACAAGGAACAACATCCTAGGCTTTCAAAAAATCTTCATATGTCTGTCTGACTGAGAAACTACCAGAAGAGTTTCTTTTCCATAACCATTCATCCTCCCTACCCCTATCAAACCATTTCGCTTCCCCAATAATATTATGCAAGTTTAAGAGACGAGGAGCCCAATCCATTTGTTTAGGACCTCTCAAATTGTTTCTTCTCAACAAAGCCTCAAAGTCCTTCCATTTAGGTTCCTCCCCTTCCCAATTTATGTAATCGCTCACCTTAGCACCATAAATTCTTTGGAGGCTGCACTTTAGAGGATTCGAATCCTCGTTCGTAGATATAGAAGCATTCTCAATCCAAGGATCCTTCCAAAAGTCTGAGTTACAACCATTCCCTATTCGCTTCTTTTCCCCCAATTTTAGCACATTCCTTAATCTGATTAGGTTGTTCCAAAGAGTAGAGCTAGGAGGGAAATCTAGTTGAGAAAGAAAACAACCAATGTTTTTGTTTCTAAAGTACGTAGCCTAGAAGATTTTGACCCAGTCTTTTGAGCCTTCCAGAAGGTTCCACCCAATTTTGGCAGTTAAGGCCTTATTTAGCATGTGAATTCTTCTCATCCCTAACCCACCACAACTTTTAGGCCTGCAAACTTTATCCCAACCAACAAGGGAGATTCTATTTTTTTCCTCAGTTCTAGACCACAAGAATTTCCTTTGAATCTGTTCAATCTTTTCTCCTATATGGGCAAGAATTTTGAACAAGGAAAGGTAGTACACTGGAATATTTTGGAGAGATGCTTTTAGGAGTTGGATCTTACCAGCTAGACTCAACAGTTCCCCTTCCAACCAACCAATTTGTGTTGAATCCTTTCAAGTAACTTATTCAAGTAATTATTTTCTAATCTCTTGGAAAAAAAAGGCAGCCCTAGGTAAGAATCAGGAAACTCAGCTTCTTGACATCCCAGAATTCTTTTCACTCTATCCTGTATATGTTGATCAGTGTTGAAGAAATAATTTTTGCTCTTTTCATAATTAATGCACTATCTAGACACTTCAGAATAATCGTTAAGGATTTTTTTCCAAGCAATAGCTTCCCCCACCGAGGCAGCCCCAAACAATAGGGTATCATCAACAAATTGTTGATGGGACTCAGGGTTGAGAGAAGAAGCAACCTTTATAACTTTGAGAGCTTGCACATCAACCAACCTTTGAATGTTTCTTCCCAAGGCCTCAACAACAATAATAAATAGGTAGGGGGAAAGGGGATCCCCTTTCCGAAGACCATGTCAACAAGAGAAGAATCCATGAGGCACACCATTAATTAAAACACAATACCTGGGAGAAGTAACACAAGTTGAAATCAACTTAAGGAATCTACCATCAATCCCAAAATTCTTAAGGACAACAAACAGAAAAGGCCAGGAGACCCTATCATAGGCTTTTGAGATGTCAATTTTGAAAGCCATTCCAGGTGTTTTAGAATGCTCCATGGAGTGGATTATCTCATGGGTTTAAATGACAACATCAAGAATGTTTCTACCCTCAACAAACCCTTTTTGGTTAGGAGCAATCATTTTTCCCAAAACTGATTTAAGTCTAAACACCAAAATATTAGATAAGATTTTGTAGACAATATTACAAAGACTAAGAGGCCTAAAATATTTCATAGCAGAGGCATCGACAAATTTAGGGATAAGGGCTATAAAAGTAGCATTCATATTATTTAATAGCCTACCTGACCTAACAAAATCTCTGGCCAAATTAAAGAGATCATCTTTCACAATTTCCCAGTAGGTTTGGAAAAAATTAGGAGGAAAACCATCAGGACCCGGGGCTTTAAGGGCACCAAAAGAAAAGACAACCTTTTTAACTTCTTCCAAGGAAACAGTCTTAGTCATTAGTTTTAGATCCATATCAGAGACAACATTCAGGATAACATTAAGAAAATCAAAATTAGCTTGAGGATCATTGACAGGGTTTGAGAGGTATGAGGAGAAAACATTAACAACTTCCTTGGCAATTTCTCTTTCATCAGAAATGATAGAGCCGTCCTCTTTAACCAAAGATCTTATTCTATTTCTGTTTCTATTTTTGAGAGTTGATTGGTGATTTTTTTTTTTGTGTTTCTATCCCCTTCCATCAACCATTGAACTCTTGACTTTTGTTTCCAAAAGATTTCCTCCTTTTTATTCCATTTAAACCATTGGGATCTCAAGTCTCTTTCCTTCGCACAAGTCTCTTCATCAGACAAACTGGATTCCATTATTTCCTGTATTTCTTTTAAGCTTTTCCCAAAGCATTTTTTAACTCAAAAATGTTACCAAAGGTTAGCTTATTCCACCCCTTAACCTTTTGCTTAACCCTGCGTAGTTTTTCAGCCAAACAGAACATACGTAGTTTTTCAGCCAAATAGAACATAGGAGTACCAAAGACAAGTTCCCCCCACCACGATTGAACTAAAGCAAAAAAATATGGATGAGAGCACCACATAGCTAAAAATATGAAAGGGAAGGGGCCCTTATTATAATCCTCATGTTTTTTCAAAACCAAAGCATTATGATCAGATCCAAACCTAGGGAGAGCAGATAAGGACAAGAATTGGGAAATGTTCCAATTAGCCAAAATCAAGAATCTATCCAGTTTGACTTGAATTAAATGATTCCCCATTCTCCTATTAAACCAGGTGAATTTTGAGCCTTGAAGAGGAATATCAATGAGCCCTTCCGAGTTGAAGAAATTAGCAAGCTCCATCATACTATCTGAATACTCATCAGAACCACCTAACTTCTCAGAAGGAAGGAGGGAATTAAAGTCTCCTCCCAACATCCAGTGTTCATCGCTTCTTCTAGATATAGTTTCACTAAGATGTTCCCACAGCAGAGCTCTATCTCTACTAGAATTAAGAGCATAGATATTTATAAGATTCCAAGACTCTTGAGAACCAAAGTCCTCCAGAGTAATCTCCAGGTGATTCTTACTTTTAGAACAAAAAGAGCCTTTCATTTTAGAAGGATTCCAGAGGGTAGCAATACCTCCAGATGCGCCTTCCGCTTCACAAACACAAAACCCAACACCAGGCCAAATACTAGGGATAGCTTTTTCAAAATTTTCCTTCATCTTCGTTTCTTGCAAAAGGAGGGCATCAACTTTGTTATCCATGATACAAGACTTAACCAAAAATTGTTTATAGGGACTATTAAGGCCCCTAATATTCTAGGAAGCATACTTCATAAAAAGTATAGAAACAACCCACCACCCACAAAACCACCAACCAAATTACTTTTTCTTAGACTTCGAACCTGGGGTTAAGTCCAAAGTTTTCTGACTACCTGCTGCCACATCCCTTGCTGTAACTTTCAATCTTGCTTCCTTCTAAGAGGGTCTTCCCACCTTATTTCCCCCCAACATCCGGTTTCTTTTTCTTCTTTCTTTTGGAAGTGGCTTGTGACCACCCCTCCTCATCCTCCTTATCCCCTGGTCCTTGAGGGAAACCGAGAAGGGCCATTGAGTCATTCAGAGTTTGGGCACCAAGTTGGGAAACTGAATTAAACTCCTCCAAGGGAGGAGAAACTTCCTAAAGAACATACTCCCCCTCTTTGAGGACTTCCATAGAACTGTTGAAAGATTTGAAAAACTTGATAACTTTCAAAGGATCCTCATCAAGGATTTTGACCTCTTGTTTGACACCCAAAGGACGAGGCAGCTCCTTAGAGGCCTTAACCTTCATGGATAGAATGGCCCCTGGAACATTATCCATAAGAAGGGGAATGGAAACCTTCTTGGGGGAAACAAGAGAAGGCTAAACGTCAGTTGCTTTAGGTGAGGTGTCACCTTCAGACCTCTTACCTTTAGCTTTTAAAATTTCCCCCAAGGTCGCATAAGAGTCAATAAGGTGACCAAACCTCTTATAGTGCTGACAGAAGAGGCAAGCATTTTCATACTCCAGGGGCTGAGTCCATTTTCCAAACATTGACTTAAGCAACATAGAAGAAGGAAGAACTGTGTTAACAACCACATTAACATAGATATGAGCAAATACCAATCTCGATCTCTCTTGGGTGACTTTATCAATTTCCAAAAGACTCCCAAAAGAGTTTGCAATACCCTAAAAAATTCCTTTCTCTTAGAACTCTAAGGGAAGCCCCGGAAGATGAACCCAGGTAGGTGTAGATGCCCCCAAGTCAGCTGTAGGGTCAAAGCCAGGTTTCCATTTGCAAAAAGAAAGTAAATTTTTAAAGCCTAGGTCAAAAGCCCAAGGACCTCTAGTCAAAACCTTCAACATATCCTCATAAACCATAAAGGAAAATAGAAAAATACCTCTAGGCATGGCGTTTATTGTGACACTTCCTTTGAGATTCCAGGTGGAAGCAGTCCACTGATGCACATGTTCAATATTAGGCCTGAATGCTGAGAACTTCCCGACCAAATCCATTTTGAGACTATCCATCGCCTTCAACAAAAGGGACTCAAGAACATCTACTTCCCAACCAGTAACCGAGCAAGAAGCAAAATCAACACATTTTTTATTCAGGGTTGGTGAGTCAAACCCCACTAGCTTGTCCACATAGGAAGCATGGGCTTCCTCCTAAAAGAAGGAGTTAAGAACCAACTTCAGAGACAAGGGCAACTTTCTAGATATTTTGGTCAACTTTTCCCCCGGGGAAAGGTTAACAATACAAGGAGAAAAAGTCTTATCAAAAGCAAGCAGTCTGGCTACTACCATCATAGGCACAACAATAGTAGTGAGGACATCCTCCTTGGAATGGGGAGCCAAATTAGGCCCCCCTCCCAAAGTACCCATGAAAAAAATACCACAAAAAATAGTATCAGATATTCAAAAAATAGCCAGCGCGGGAAAGTAGAGCAGAGCAAAGCCGAGAAGTTTTAACCTTTATGTTAGGTATATGATTGACATGGAATTAAGTGATCCTAGTTGAGTTAAGTGATCCTAGTTGCTTGAGTCTATTGTGTGAATATTAGACATTATCAGACCTTGTCATGTCCCCTTTTTCAAACTAAGAAAATAATTTAGTAATTTAATTTTTATGTTTCCCAAAAAGTAACTATATTTAAAAAAAAACAACTTATGTTTTATTATTAAATTATAAAGTTCCTAAAATTGATTTTTATAGTGTTTTAGAAAAAAAAAAAGGCTTGAGATATTATAAAAAATGTTGCTAGGACAAGGGGGCAAATTTAAATATTAAATTAAAAAGAAAATTAAATTTGAGATACTTCTTGAGGAGGATGAAAATAGAAAACTAATGATTATAAAAGGAGTTGGATTTGAGAAAGATCATCTATTGTTTGTTTGAAAAAAAAAATTTCTTAAAGATTAATCATCTAGTGTTTCTATTTTGGTCATAGGACAAAAAAACCTTTTTGGTAATGAAATCAAAAGAATAAAGCCCTCTTGGTAATGAAATTAAAGGAAAAAAACCCTCTTATCCAATAGAGGTGATTCCATCTACATATTGTATTTGTGCAAAAATATTGTTTCAAGAGGATATTGAAGATGCATAAATTAAAGAATATGTTTTCAATGCTTTAGTAAGTGTTTTAGTTTGTTGTGTTTATTTCAAAGTGTTCTAATTTTTAGTGTGTTTAAGGGATATTTTTATTATCATTTTTATCATGTTTGTATATGGCATTGCCATATCATTATATTTGTAATATCAATGAGATATGATGATCTTCTCTACCTTCTATGTATCAATCATTTAATTTATGCTTGTTAGGTTTTCATAATTGTATTATTGACAAGTAAGTTCATATTCTACCAATATTTATCTTGCATATGATTATTTTAAGTTATCATACCATACTACAAAAGTAGATTTTAATATAATATTGTTGTGATTTTATTTAACTTATCAATGAATTGTTGGATTAAAGTTAATGGCATAAGGTTTCTTAGGGCCCACTTTGAAAAGTTGATTAGTTAAGTTTTGTGATGTCATAGAAAGATTGGTGATAGGCTATTGTTAGTCCCATTACTTTAGAAGATAAAATTCAATATGTCGATTAGGTAGTGTTCAAGGCAATTTGCAATAGAAGAAAACTTGATTATCTCTTAGATTTTCTAACTTTGTAAAGCAACTAATATTAATTCTAATTTAAGGACATCTAACTATTAAGCTGTAAAGCAGATCATCCTAAGAAAACTGGAAATATTTAAACTAGAAAGCATAGGAAAACTAACTTAGAAAGCATGATTACTAAATTAGAAAATACAGAAACAATTAAATTAAAGAGCTGGTAAACTATGAAAGTAGAAAAACTTATAAACAATCCATGAAACGTCTTCTCTAACAGTAAAGATTCTAACAGTTAACAACAAGAAACTACGGAAATGAAAGACAACAAATGCTTCAGAACTTTAGACACCACACTGATAGACTCAATAATTCCTACAGAATAACTATTTATGCAGTAAAAGTAACATAACAAAAAGTACTTATCTATTTAAGCTATCTTCCCTCGAGTGGCCAACTCGCAGGTCATTACGTTCGTTCTCAGATCACATACACAACTAATTCAGAAACTCTTTCATTAAATAAAATTTCATCCATAACTCACAACTCAAAAGTGTTTACATAATAATCTCTTTATTCATAACTCAGAAAAACAAGTTGACAACATAATATTACTATTTCATGTGTTATATTATTTCTGAAGATTACATCTTTTATAGAAAACTTCTAACTAAATCCTATATTTCAGATGGTATAGATAGCCATTGAAAAAGTCTATAATAGATTTACAAGCAACTTTTATGTCTTTAAAACCCATTACATAAGTATTAAAGAGGCTCAAGTCGAGCCATAAAGTTTTTGACTTAAAAACATAACAAAAACTAAGACTTAAAAGCAACTAATTATTCGGTGCATCATCCTTAAGTTCTGGAGCATGTTTCCAACGCATTCCTTCAACCTATTCTGGAGCACGTGTTGGCTGAATACTTTTTAACTACAACTTGATGACCATTTATTATCCTACAAAACACTTAAAACAACCCATTAAATTTGTATTGGCAAAATACTTCAATAAATCATAAAAATATAGTTTGTACAATTTCTCCTTAAAAGAAAAGCAATTATTTCTCCTAAAGTTTAATTAATTGGTAGAGGATAAGAATTTTTCATATATGAAATAGGCTTTTATTATGTTATTATGATGAGGTTATTTTTACCTCATCATTTCCTCCCCTTCCTAATTCCTGGCAGGTCCTCCTGCCTCTTGAATGTGACCCTGTGCTCTGTTCCATTCTTCATATTTGGCACTAACATCATACAGATCCCTTGTTGTTTCATCAAAATTTATAGGTGCATGGTGGAAGCCTCTATGAAAAGCTACTCCCCCTTTCCATTCACTGAATACTTTATCATCTTGATCTATATTAACATTGAAAGCGGGAGTTGGACAAAGCAATAAAGGAGGTTTGTACCTCATCCCTATCTACTTTATTCTAAGATATTTCAAGATGTTAGCCAAGGCATCTGCTCTTGTAAAGGACCATTTGATGTTAAGAGGGCAGATAACCTCTCTTTTCTTTAAATATGCAGGTAATGGAGTGTATCTTTCTTCACATGCATGCCAGGCTTTACCAATCAATTTTTGCCCCTGATCCATAAAATGATTATAACAAAGTCGAAGGCTTTCATCACATCTTTCATTTTCTCGTCCAATAGAAGAGCTAAAAAGGTTTTCTTAAAAGTTGTAGGTCTACTATTGGGGGATCTCATTTGAAGACCCACATTTTTCTCTGCTTGGACATATTCCCTATCGTGCTCTTTACAATGCATCTAATTCCACACAGTAGATAACAAAGACCTCAATTCCACTTCTCCAAAAAAAAGATTAATGGAGAAATTAGTATGTTTTTCTAATAAAAGATCATGAACAAAGAATTCACAAAGCATATCCTAATCTTCAAGAGTTTATTTTGCAAATATTTTAGCAAATTCTTTATCATATGGTTGATAAGGTTGATCATTATAAATTCTTAGTAGTTTCCACCTTAACCATTGTTCATTTAAAAACATTGAGTACAATCTTGATGGTCTTCTACAAGATAAAAGAAATTATGCTATTTGACATGCATCCTGCTTCCCTCTGTAGGCTTTATGAAATGATTCTTTTAACAATACCATTTCCATTTTCAACGTGTAATTCTCAATTTTTGCATTCCTTAGGAAATAGCACTGTTCCATCCATTTCATTAACAATGGAGGAATTTGAACTTGGAACCACTCAGTTACCGTTGGTTTAATCTGAACTTCTTTTGATTTCACTATTGGTTTATTTGTACTTTCCTGTAAATCTTGTTCTAATTCCATAATCCTACTAAGAGAAACATTGAATTCTTCTTTTTGTATTTTCTTTTCTTCCCCAGAAGCTGAAAACATAAGCATAAAATTCTCTTTTAAACTTTGAATTTCTTTATCTAGATCAGCACTGTGTATCCTATTTTCTTGATTACAATTCTGAATTTGTATTTGCAATTTACTAATGAATGTATCTTTTTCTTGTATTTGCAATTTAAAATCTTGTATTTCCTAATCTCTTTTACTTATCACAATAGTGTGTACCATTATTTCTTCTTGTTACAGTTCCATATGTTCCTTATTTTTGTGCAACTGACTTCTCAGCTCATCAATTTCTAATCTCAAGTTTTCCAACTCTGCATTAGTACTTTCACTTTCAACCATTTCAACAACTCTATTCACAATAGGGGACAAATTCCCTAAAACACTATCTTCAACCTCCATAGAAGGTGGAGATTGCTCTCTTTTTGGTTTTTGAATTTCTTGGTCAAGGGCTTCTTCTTCGAACATTTGGTAAGGATGTATTTCTTCAACAGAGGTTTCTTTTTCTGGGGACTGATGAACTTGTTCATCTTTTTCCAAAGGTTTTTGTTGCTTTTTGGATTTTGATCCACTTCCTATAGTCTGCACTAGGGTTTCTGTAGACTCAGAGGATAACCTTTTTCTTCTCCTCAAAGAAGGAGCGTTCTTATAAGTAGAAATTGTTGGAGCATTCTAATAAGTAAGAATGGTTCTTCTTTTCCTCTTCTTAAAGGGATTACTATCTACATTTGGATGTATAATCTCAACATCTACTGATTGGTCTATGGTTTAAAATTCCTCATTTACAGATTCTGGCACTTACTCACCGAGGGTTGTGGGAATTTGGGCTTCAGGAGCCTTAGAGGGCTCAAAGGAAGTTGCTCTGGAAGGTGAAGTGACTTGTTTAGAAGATTCCCCTGGTTCTAATTTTCTTTCGGACATAGGCTTTTCAAACTTGCTCAAAAATGTCTCCCACTTGCTCTCAGGTTTCTTACGAAAATGATATTTACAAATTAATTGAATTAACCCATGGTGCTTTAATGGCCCTGAACCAGTCTTACCAATCTTATATCTTTCTATTGAAGAATTAACAGAATCACTTAAAAAGTGAGGCAAATTAATCGTAAGGGCAAGGTTTTCTTTTCCATGCCATAAATGTATTAACATGTGAAATGCAGGTCCTACCATAGTGGCGAGTTGGCCTTCACAGGTGAAATATTTAATAATCCATGCAACTGCAGTTCCCCAGGGTTCTAATATGGAAGTTCATTGAAAACCTTTATTTTGTCCTCTAGTACTAATGACTATCATGGGTTGTGGGTCCCCCTGTCTAAGGAATAATTCTAATAATTTTTTATATGTAATTTGAGTTGTTTTTGATATTTTAATGCCAAAATTATCCAACCCTGAGAGACGAGAAATAATTTTTGGACTCACCTTAAAGCGCTTTCCATGAAGTATCACCTGACCATTTGAGTAATTCTCTGCAAATGCATTCACCAGCTTTTCATTGTATCCCTCGAACTTTATGATGAAATCTAACCAATCCACTTCCTCAAACAAATTGGAAATGTTGCTTAATCCCAACAATTTTTTTGTAGAAGTTGGCTCATATTTCTTCTTTGTACCTCTCATTTTATGTCTCTTATCTATCACCCTACTGAAAATTCAATAGTGCAAGAAGCTTGTGCACAGTTATTTTTAAAAATATAATCAAACTATGATTATTTATTTATCTTCACTCAGAACTTACTGTGTAATAATGCCAACTTGCATGGAGGGTCGTGAAAAGAGTGTTGTACTTAGCAGTTAATTGCCAAGTGGCTTAAGTTACTAAATTAGGAAGGGAAACTCGTGCCAATTAATTACACCTTATTAAAAAATAACTACTTAAAGCAAAAATTTGTACTTACATTCTATGATCACCTGAAGATATCGTACCTTTACCAATTTGACAAGATGATGAAATGGTATTGGTTGAGATGACAACTTAGTTATTATGACATGAATGAAGAAGCTTGCAAATGACAGTCATTAATGATGACATACTATCATGGTGGCTTTATCTATAATGAAAAAAAAAATTTAAAAAGAAAGAAGGAATGTGTACCGATGTATGATAATCAAAGCATTGAAGAAAAATGAAATTTGATGGAAAAAGATGGTGGAATGAAAAATGGATAAGTTCTGGAGCACACAAAAGAGTACGCGCTCGAAACTAGCAAGTGAGTTCTGGAGCACGCGAAAGGTATGCATTTGAAACGAAGGAGGTAGATAAGTTTCAAAGCATCGCCGAAAGATGCACCTAAAATAGTAACCAAATGAAAGTTCTAGAGCATCATCGAAAGATGTAGCTGGAGCAACAACAGAATGAAGGTTCTGTAGCATCATCGAATAATGCATTCAGAGCAGCGGGAGAATGAAGGTTCTGCAGCATTGTCAAAAGATGTAGGCAGAGCAGCGACAAAATGAAAATTTTGGAGCATCGCTGAAAGATGTAGCCGAAGTAGCAACGAAATGAAGGTTCTGGAGCATCGTCGAAAGATGTAGCCGAAAAGAAGAGAAATGGTGGTAACAAATGAACTCAAACTTTAGAAGCTTTATATTATTCTCTAGGAACAACCTTCTATCATGCTAAGCTAAGGTGCAAGTTCCGGAGCATCAGGTGTTTGGTTCGCCAAGTTCCAAAGCATCATGGAAAGGTGCTCCAGAAGTTGTTATCTCCTCTTGAGAGGTCTTGAAAAATGAAAACACAAGTAGTTAAGTCTGAAAATAAAAATTAATGAAAAATGCTTTGAAAGTAAATTGGTGCACATGTCTTTTTGTTACAATTTTTCATGATGTTTTTTTTTTTTTTACATAATAATCTATTTATTGGGTTAGGTGGACTCTGCCTTGGTAGAGTCTATGCATTGGATCTCTCCCTGCATTTCTACCAATTTTGTAAATTCTTCTTTGCTAACAGGCTTATGGTAGATACGTAGGCGATGACCATTGACTAAGAGATTTTGTGAATCACCATCAATGGGTTTCAGCTAAATTGTGCCATTCGAGAAAACTTTAGAAATTTCATATGGCCCTAGCCAATGAGTCCTAAGTTTTCCTTTATGATCTTTATATCTAGAATCGAGTCACCGTTATGGAACTCTCTCTCCTTAATATTTTTGTCATGCCAAACTTTTTGTTGATGTTGAACTAGTTCAGTTTGATGGACAACATCTAGATGAAGCTCATCCAACTCACTTGATTGTAGAACTCATTCTATTTGGGCTCGTTTCAGATCTAGACCCAACTCCATAGTTGTTCATAGGGTTTGGAGTTGAAACTCAATGGGGAGAAGAGGTTTCTTCCCAAAAACAAGCTCATAGGGGCTGAATCCAATTGTGGATTTCCATGTTGTGTTGTATGCCCATACGACTTTAGGCAATTTTCTAGCCCAATCTCTTCTTCCTGAAGAGACCATTTTTGTCAATATGTTTTCCAACTCTTTATTAGTAACCTTCACTTGACCGTTTTCCTGAGGGTGATAAGGGGATGACTTCTTATGACTCACCTGAAAATGGTTCATAAATTCCAGAAGAAATTTGGACATGAATTGGGGTCCCTGATCTATAAGGATAGTTCGGGGGGCTCCAAATCTAAGAAAGATTTTATTATAGAGAAAGTCAGTGACTTTCTCTTCTCTGGCAACTCCTAAGGCTTGAAATTCTACCCATTTCGTCAGATAATCAATGCAAAATAATATGTATTCTTTCCCTTGAGAGGAAGGATCTATGGGGCTGATAAAATCTAATACCCATTTTTTTAATGGTTCAAGGGTTACCTCAGGCTGTAATGGAATTTCTGCAGAAGCAGTTGGTCTTCCCACCCTTTGACATTCATCACAATGACGAACATAATTTTTAACGTCTTTATGCATTGAAGGCCAATAATATCCTATGCCTAAAATTTTATGAGAAGTTCTCTTTGCAGAGTAATGACCCCCAAAAGGATCATCGTGACAGGCCCTCAAGATACTATAAGTTTCATCGGCCCTAACACACCTTCTCAAAACCATGTCGGGTCCACAACGGAATAACATTCCATTAATCCATTTAAATGGTGCACTCTCTCGAATAAGTCGCTTCCTTTGTTTTGATGTAAACCTAGGGGGTACTTCAGAGGTGGCTAAATAGTTGGAAATATCAGCAAACCAAGGGGTCTTTGTAGAGATGGAAAACATATTTTCATCTGGAAAATCATCTTGCATAGGTGCACAATCACCCTCTTCTTGTTTTATTTGAGACAAAAAGTTTGCCACTTCATTAAATCTCCCTGGCTTCTCAAGTATTGTCACATTGAACTCCTAAAGGAGTAGTAACCATCTCATTATTCGACCATTAACTACAGGTTTATTCATTAAATATTTTACAGCTAAGTGATTTGTATAGACTATAACTTTATATCTTGTAATATAATGGCATAAATTTTTAATGGCATGAACCACAGCCAAGACTTCTTTTTCTGTAGTCATGTAATTCCTCTCAGCAGATGTCGGGTTTTTACTAATGAAATATATGGCATATTTACCCCCATCCTCATCTTCTTGCCCCAATACTACACCAATTGTGTCGTCTGAAGCACTAGCATAAATATGAAAGGGAAGACTCCAATTTGGCCCACACAATATGGGAGCAGAGACAAGCTTCTCCTTTATCATTTCAAATGATTGTTGACACTCAGGTGTCCAATTAAACTCCACATCTTTTTGGAGAAGAGAAAACATAGGGGCTGCTATCTTACTGAAGCTTTCTATAAACCTTCTATAATAACCAACATGCCTAAGAAAACTTCAAACATCTGTTTGCTTTTGAGGAATAGTCAGTTGTTGAATGACTTCTATTCTCTTGGAATCAACCTTTATTCCCTTAGAGGAAATATGATGACCTAAGACTATTCCTTGTTCCACCATTGTTAAACACTTCTTATGGTTAAGGGATAGTCAATTATCCTCACAAACTTGTAAAACCTTGTCCAAGTTTTGAAGGGCTTCATCATAGGTTGACCCATAGACTGTGAAATCGTCCATATAGACCTCTACACAGTCATTGACAAGCGCAACAAATATAGCCAAAATATCCCTTTGGAAAGTCGCAGGAGCGTTATAAAGTCCAAAGGGAAGAACTCGGTATGCAAACGTGCCCCATGGACAAGTAAACATCATCTTATCTTGGTCTTCTGGTGCTACCTAAATTTGGTTGTAACCACTAAATCCATCTAAAAAGGATAAATATTTCCTTCGAGCCAAGTTGTCCAAAACCTGGTCAACAAATGGTAAGGGAAAAAAATCTCAAAAAGTGGCTTTATTGAGTTCTCTATAATCTACAAAAATTCTCCACTTCCCAATTTTCTTTGGCACAACAACCATAGGTGACACCCAATTACTATAAGATATAAGATAAATAAATCCTGCACGAAGGAGTTTTTCAATTTCAATTTTGACCAGATCCTTTAACGCAGGATTGAGTCTCCTTTGTGGCTGACATACAGGTCTTATGTTGGGATTAGTGTAAATGTGATGTGTACAAACACTCAGGTGGATTCCCCTCATATTTGTATAGTCCCAAGCAAAATCTTCAGACCTTTTTACCAACACATTAAATAATTTATCCTCTTGTATTTCTATCAGCCAACTATTGACGTTCAGGGTTTTTCCCGGCAGTAGCATAATTGTCTTTGTTCCTGGATGGGCCGAAGTGACAGTATGTATCGGTCATAAGAAGGTGTTAAGAGGACAACTATGAGGTATAAGTTGGTTAAATATTGTAATATACTCAAAGAAATGGCTCATTCTGGGAATCATATTGGCCAAAGGACAAGGCATTCCCATGGTAACATAATTTTGTTCCATCCCACTTATATCAATCAGTTGTCCCAAAATTTCTGGCACATCGATTATTTCCTCCTCACTCGAGCCTATAGCTAGATGTACCACTTCGTTTACTAACTCATACTTTAATTCCTCTTCATTTTGTTTAATCACTACCATGGCTAACAAGGCCAAACTATCTTAACCTTTGGATTCTTTTGGTTCATCAACCCAGACTTTATTATATTCGATGGGTTTAGTAGGAGGGTATAAAAATAAATGTTTACTATTTGGACCATGTGAAATGGTCATTCCTCCTTCTCGACAATCAATTTTAGCTGTGAAAGTAGCCAACCATGGTCTTCTGAGAATTATTGGATAGATATCTTTAGGCGTGAGTGACTAAAATATCTGGAAGTCAACTGGGTATTCCCATCCATCAACTTTGACAAGAACATTTTTAATAACGCCTTTTGGAATAGCTCTAGACTGATTTGCCATCTATAAGACTGTAGTTGTGGAACATAAATCAGTAAGAATTAATTTTTCCATCAAATCCACAGTCATCACATTAATAGTTGCTCCTAAATCCACTAATGCATTAGGTATTTCTACCTCATTAATTGTGACAGTTATCAATCGACTCCCAGGATCATCATATTTTGGAGCAACCGTCTAGATAAAAAGTCAGCTAAATAGCCATCAATGTGCACTGTATTTATTTTCTTTAGTTTCCTTCCTAGAGTTTTAATGCACAACTGTTTGATCAACTGATTCAACTCAGGAATTTCCTTTATTGCTTGCAACAAAGGAACCTCTATTGGCAGTTGTTTGATTTCCTAAATTAATGTAGTTTCAGAGATCAAAGACATTTTTAGAGTTGTCAATTTCAGACGCTCTAGAAAAGGTGCTTGAGTTTTCTCCTTTGAAGGGGTATCCTTCCTAAGTTCAGCCAAAGACTGACCTTCCTCCTCTTGAGGTAAATCAACAACTCCTGTTGCTGAAGGAGGTATAGTATTATTTGCAGGAGCTGAGTGGTTAGGTGGAGTATCCTTCTCAGGATTTGTAGGAATAGCTTCATCCACAATTTCTTCAATAGTGGGTGATTGAAGTATTCTACCAAAACGTAACTAAACATTTCCACAATGAATTGCATTAAGTCCAGTGACATTATCTTGTTCGGTAGTGTATACCAGAGTATTCTGTCGATTGTTCTTAGGATTGGGAAGTGGTTGTGCCGAAAGCTGAGGTTGATTTATTTGTTCATTCTAAGGTAGTGGTAGTAGATTCTGTTGTTGATTCCTTTGAGGACCGGTATAAAATTGATTCTATCCTTGTTTCCATTGGGGAGTAGTATGTTGTGGGTACCATTGTGGTTGAGATTGGTTTGGCCACTGCTGAGTTCCCCATGATTGATTTTCCCGTTCAGGGGGTCCTCAATAAGGTTGTGGTGGTTGGGGTTGATTCCAAGATGGAGACCATTGAGTATTATCCTAATTTTTTTGTGGTCTCCATGAAGGGTTGGAATTCTACC
The DNA here is from genome assembly GCA_007258455.2 of Sequoia sempervirens. Classification (NCBI taxonomy): domain Eukaryota; kingdom Viridiplantae; phylum Streptophyta; class Pinopsida; order Cupressales; family Cupressaceae; genus Sequoia; species Sequoia sempervirens. Next base: position 320,561,763 of record VDFB02271358.1, on the reverse strand, counting down.
CATAAGAGAAATTACCTCCTTGGTGTTGGTTTAACACATTTATTTCTTCTTCAACTTAAGTAGTTTTGTTCTTAGTATTCTTCAGATCAGTCAGAAGCTCACACTAGTTGGTAGGAAGGTTTTTCTCATAGAGTTGACAAACATTGACCTTGTCTAAAGGACACTCCTGTAAAAGATGTTTGTTTCAACACCTAGGACAATAGATTGACAAATTTTCAGGGTTACGTGTCTTTGCTTGTATGCCGTCCAAAGTAGAGTTCAATTGAACAAGTATGTTTGTCTTAAGATTTTCTATTTCTTCTTAGATCTTTCCTATTTCGTTATTCCCTCTGAAAATATTAGTTTTATAGATTCCTCCTTGAGTACGTGAGAAATTCTAACATAGATCACATATGTCTTCAAGGGCTAACTGAGATATGTCACCTTTTCCCATCAAATCAAGACTTCTCCTTGCGTCCTCATTGAGTCCCTTAAGAAATATAGTCTTGAGAATCTCAACACTAATAGTCATTTCTCCACATCGTTTAGATAAGAAAAGAAACCTATCTAGATAGTCCTCTAGACTCTCATCCTCATTTTTCCTAAGTTTAAACAATTCTTCCTTATGATCACTCACCCTACAATAACTTTGATATTTATGCAACAAAACAGTCTTCATTTCCTCCCAGGATGTTATACTTCTGGCTGGTAGTCCCATAAGCCAACGTGAATCCTTCAAAGTAGAAGGAAACAACTTCAGTTTCTAATTATAATTTTTTTAGTCGTATGTTTGACAAAGGACCTTGAATTCAAAAAAGAAATTGGTTTGGGTCTTTCGAGGACAAGCCATGGAAGGTTGGAAGGAAAGCTGGAGAAATGTTTTTCATTGTAGTATCATCATCTGCATCTAGAGTAATAGGATAAGTGAACATTCGAGGTGGTGGAGGGGCATCATTCTGGTTAGCTTCAGCCCTACAATGTCCCATGATGTTCAGAGGAATACGTTCTTCAAGGATAATTTCCTCGACAATAGATTGTTCTATTGGATGATCTTCTGGAAAATAGTGGAAATCCTCTGGTGGATTAGGCTCAAGTAGGTCATCTACAGAGTGGTCTTCTGAGCGTTGGGCCTCCCTATGTATGATTGAAACGTATTTTGGGGGGTTCTTTGGTACAAATCATCCATGAGGGCCTCTTTTCTTGACCATGCAGAAAAGGAAGCCAAAGATGGTATTTTTAGCCTAAAAGAGGTATTCAAGGCGTCTTCTATTAACACTCAAGAAAAGAAGCTTGAGTCCCCAACAACTGCGCCAAAAAGTGATAGGTTGTCATTAGGTCCCATTAATTTAGAAGATACAAAATTAATATGTCGACCGGGTAGTGTTCAAGGAAATTTGCAATAGAAGAAAAGTTGATTATCTCTCTTAGATTTTCTAACTTTGTAAAGCAGCTAATATTAATTCTAATTTAAGGCCATCTAACTATTGAGCTATAAAGAAGTTTATCCTAAGAAAAATGGAAATATGTAAGCTAGAAAGCATATGAAAACTAACTTAGAAAGCATGATTACTAAATTAGAAAATATAGAAACAATTAAATTAAAGAGCTGGTAAACTATGAAAGTAGAAAAACTTATAAACAATCCATGAAACATCTTCTCTAACGGTAAAGATTCTAATAGTTAACAGCAAGAAACTATAGAAGTGAAAGACAACAAGTGCTTTAGAACTTTAGACACCACACTAATAAGCTCAATAATTCCTACCAAATAACTATTTATGCAGTAAAATTAACATAACAAAAAGTACTTATCTATTGAAGCTATCTTCCCTTGAGTGGCCAACTCGCGGGTTATTATGTTCGTTCTTAGATCACATACACAACTAATTCAAAAACTCTTTCATTAAACAGAATTTCATCCATAACTCACAACTCAAGTGTTTACATAATAATATTTTTATTCATAACTCAGAAAAACAAGTTGACAACATAATATTACTATTTCATGCATTATATTGTTTCTAAAGATTACATCTTTTATAGAAAACTTCTAACTAAATCCTATATTTCAGATGGTACAAATAACCATTGAAAAAGTCTATAACAAATTTACAAGAAACTTTTATGTCTTTAAAACCCATTACATAAGTATTAAAGAGGCTCAAGTCGAGGCATGAAGTTTTTGACTTAAAAACATAACAGAAACTAAGACTTAAAATCAACTAATTCTTTAGTCCATCATCCTTAAGTTCTAGAGCATGTTTCCAACGCATGCCTTCAACCTATTCTGGAGCACATTTTGGCTGAATACTTCTTAACTGCAACTTGATGATCGGTTATTATCCTACAAAACACTTTAAACAACCCATTAAATATGTATTGGCAAAATACTTCAATAAATCATAAAAATATAGTTTGTACAATTTCTCCTTAAAAGACAAGCAATTATTTCTCCTAAAGTTTAATTAATTGGCAAAGAATAAGAATTTTTCATATATGAAATAGGCCTTTATTATGTTATTATAATGAGGTTATTTTTACCTCAGCAATTGGTAATAAAAAAAACTCAATTTGGTGTTTGTTGCTAGTCTTTAACTATAGTTTGAAGGAGATCCAAGCTAGAAAAGGAGTTAACTTAGTTGGGAAAAAACTTGCTAAAATCACTAATTAGTTGCATCATTTTGTTTTAGGAAGAAGCATTGGTGGAATCTTGTTGTCCAAGGGGAAATAAAACTCTAACAACATCCGAGTCATCTTTTCAGCCCAAAC
>VDFB02271358.1:320478882-320558915 GCA_007258455.2 Sequoia sempervirens | reverse complement strand
AGAAGCAAAATCAACACATTTTTTATTCAGGGTTGGTGAGTCAGACCCCACTAGCTTGTCCATGTAAGAAGCATGGGCTTCCTCCTAAAAGGAGTTAAGAACCAACTTCAAAGAAAAGGGCAACTTTCTAGATATTTTGGTCAACTTTTCCCCTGGGGAAAGGTCAACAATACGAGGAGAAAAAGTCTTATCAGAAGCAAGTAGTCTAGCTACTACCATCATAGGCACAACAATAGTAGTGAGGACATCCTCCTTGGAATAGGGAGCCAAAGTAGGCCCCTCTCCCAAAGCACCCATGAAAAAAATACCACAAAAAATAGTATCAGATATTCAAAAAATAGCCAGCGCGAGAAAGTAGAGCAGAGAAAAGCCGAGAAGTTTTAACCTTTATGTTAGGTATATGATTGACATGGAATTAAGTGATCCTAGTTGCTTGAGTCTATTGTGTGAATATTAGACATTATCAGACCTTGTCATGTCCCCTTTTTCAAACTAAGAAAATAATTTAATAATTTAATTTTTATGTTTCCCAAAAAGTAACTATATTTTTTTAAAAAGCAACTTATGTTTTATTATTAAATTATAAAGTTCCTAAAATTGATTTTAATAGTGTTTTAGAAAAAAAAAGGCTTGAGATATTATAAAAAATGTTGCTAGGACAAGGGGGAAAATTTAAATATTAAATTAAAAAGAAAATTAAATTTGAGATACTTCTTGAGGAGGATGAAAATAGAAAACTAATGATTATGAAAGGAGTTGGATTTGAGAAATATCATCTATTGTTTGTTTGAAAAAAAAACTTTCTTAAAGATTAATCATCTAGTGTTTCTATTTTGGTCATAGGACAAAAAAAACCTTTTTGGTAATGAAACAAAAGAATAAAGCCCTCTTGGTAATGAAATTAAAGGAAAAAAACCCTCTTATCTAATAGAGGTGATTCCATCTACATATTGTATTTGTGCAAAAATATTGTTTCAAGAGGCTATTAAAGATGCATAAATTAAAGAATATGTTTTCAATGTTTTAGTAAGTGTTTTAGTTTGTTGTGTTTATTTCAAATTGTTCTAATTTTTAGTGTGTTTAAGGGATATTTTTATTATCAATTTTATCATGTTTGTATATGGCATTGCCATATCATTATATTTGTAATATCAATGAGATATGATGATCTTCTCTACCTTCTATGTATCAATCATTTAATTTATGCTTGTTAGGTTTTCATAATTGTATTATTGACAAGTAAGTTCATATTCTACCAATATTTATCTTGCATATGATTATTTTAAGTTATCATACCATACTACAAAAGTAGATTTTAATATAATATTGTTGTGATTTCATTTAACTTATCAATGAATTGTTGGATTAAAGTTAATGGCATAAGGTTTCTTAGGGCCCACTTTGAAAAGTTGATTACTTAAGTTTTGTGATGTCATGGAAAGATTGGTGATAGGCTATTGTTAGGTCCCATTACTTTAGAAGATAAAATTCAATATGTCGATTGGGTAGTGTTCAAGGCAATTTTCAATAGAAGAAAACTTGATTATCTCTTAGATTTTCTAACTTTGTAAAGCAACTAATATTAATTCTAATTTAAGGACATCTAACTATTAAGCTGTAAAGCAGATCATCCTAAGAAAACTGAAAATATTTAAACTAGAAAGCATAGGAAAACTAACTTAGAAAGCATGATTACTAAATTAGAAAATACATAAACAATTAAATTAAAGAGCTGGTAAACTATGAAAGTAGAAAAACTTATAAACAATCCATGAAACGTCTTCTCTAACAGTAAAGATTCTAACAATTAACAACAAGAAACTACAGAAGTGAAAGACAACAAGTGCTTCAAAACTTTAGACACCACACCGATAGACTCAATAATTCCTACAGAATAACTGTTTATGCAGTAAAAGTAACATAACAAAAAGTACTTATCTATTTAAGCTATCTTCCTCGAGTGGCCAACTCGCGGGTTATTACGTTCGTTCTTAGATCACATACACAACTAATTTAGAAACTCTTTCATTAAATAAAATTTCATCCATAACTCACAACTCAGAAGTGTTTACATAATAATCTCTTTATTCATAACTCAAAAAAACAAGTTGACAACATAATATTACTATTTCATGTGTTATATTGTTTCTGAAGATTACATCTTTTATAGAAAACTTCTAACTAAATCCTATATTTCAGATGGTATAGATAGCCATTGAAAAAGTCTATAATAGATTTACAAGCAACTTTTATGTTTTTAAAACCCATTACATAAGTATTAAAGAGGCTCAATTCAAGCCATAAAGTTTTTGACTTAAAAACATAACAAAAACTAAGACTTAAAAGCAACTAATTATTCTGTGCATCATCCTTAAGTTCTGGAGCATGTTTCCAACGCATTCCTTCAACCTATTCTGGAGCACGTGTTGGCTGAATACTTCTTAACTACAACTTGATGACCATTTATTATCCTAAAAAACACTTAAAACAACCCATTAAATTTGTATTGGAAAAATACTTCAATAAATCATAAAAATATAGTTTGTACAATTTCTCCTTAAAAGACAAGCAATTATTTCTCCTAAAGTTTAATTAATTGGTAGAGGATAAGAATTTTTCATATATGAAATAGGCTTTTATTATGTTATTATGATGAGGTTATTTTTACCTCATCATTTCCTCTCCTTCCTAATTCCTGGCAGATCCTCCTGCCTCTTGAATGTGACCCTGTGCTCTGTTCCATTCTTCATATTTGACACTAACATCATACAAATCCCTTCTTGTTTCATCAAAATTTATAGGTGCATGGTGGAAGCCTCTATGAAAAGCTACTCCCCCTTTCCATTCACTAAATACTTTATCATCTTGATCTATATTAACATTGAAAGCGGGAGTTGGAAAGAGCAATAAAGGAGGTTTGTACGTCATCCCTATCCACTTTATTCTAAGATATTTCAAGATATTAGCCAAGGCGTCTGCTCTTCTGAAGGACCATTTGATGTTAAGAGGGTAGATAACCTCTCTTTTCTTTAAATATGCATGTAATGGAGTGTATCTTTCTTCACATGCATGCTAGGCTTTACCAATCAATGTCTGCCCCTGATCCATAAAATTATTATAACAAAGTTGAAGGCTTTCATCATATCTTTCATTTTCTCATCCAATAGAAGAGCTAAAAAGGTTTTCTTAAAAGTTGCAAGTCTACTATTGGGGGATCTCATTTGAAGACCCACATTTTTCTCTACTTGGACATATTCCCTATTGTGCTCTTGCCAATGCATCTAATTCCACATAGTAGATAACAAAGACCTCAATTTCACTTCTCCAAAAAAAAAATTAATGGAGAAATTAGTATGTTTTTCTAATAAAAGATCATGAACAAAGAATTCACAAAGCATATCCTGTTCTTCAAGAGTTTATTTTGCAAATATTTTAACAAATTATTTATCATATGGTTGATAAGGTTGATCATTATAAATTCTTAGTAGTTTCCACCTTAACCATTGTTCATTTAAAAACATTGAGTACAATCTTGATGGTCTTCTACAAGATAAAAGAAATTATGCTATTTGACATGCATCCTGCTTCCCTCTATAGGCTTTATGAAATGATTCTTTTAACAATACCATTTCCATTTTCAACATGTAATTCTCAATTTTTACATTCCTTAGGAAATAGCACTGTTCCATCCATTTCATTAACAATGGAGGAATCTGAACTTGGAACCACTCAGTTACCGTTGGTTTGGTCTGAACTTCTTTTGATTTCACTATTGGTTTATTTGTACTTTCCTATAAATCTTGTTCTAATTCCACAATTCTACTAAGAGAAGCATTCAATTCTTCTTTTTGTATTTTATTTTCTTCCTCAAAAGCTAAAAACATAAGCATAAAATTATCTTTTAAACTTTGAATTTCTTTATCTAAATTAGCACTGTGTATCCTATTTTCTTGATTACAATTCTAAATTTGTATTTGCAATTTACTAATGAATGTATCTTTTTCTTGTATTTGTAGTTTCAAATCCTGTATTTCCTAATCTCTTTTACTTATCACAATAGTGTGTACCATTATTTCTTCTTGTTACAGTTCCATATGTTCCTTATTTTTGTGCAACTAACTTCTCAGCTCATCAATTTCTAATCTCAAGTTTTCCAACTCTGCATTAGTACTTTCACTTTCAACCATTTCAACAACTCTATTCACAACAGGGGACAAATTCCCTAAAACACTATCTTCAACCTCCATAGAAGGTGGAGATTGCTCTCTTTTTGGTTTTTGAATTTCTTGGTCAAGGGCTTCTTCTTCGAACATTTGGTAAGGATGTATTTCTTCAACAAAGGTTTCTTTTTCTGGGGACTGATGAACTTGTTCATCTTTTTCCAAAGGTTTTTGTTGCTTTTTGGATTTTGATTCACTTCCTATACTCTACACTAGGGTTTATGTAGACTCAGAGGATAACCTTTTTCTCCTCCTCAAAGAAGGAGCGTTCTTATAAGTAGAAATTGTTGGAGCATTCTAATAAGTAAGAATGGTTCTTCTTTTCCTCTTCTTAAAGGGATTACTATCTACATTTGGATGTATAATCTCAACATCTACTGATCGGTTTGCGGTTTCAAATTCCTCATTTATAGATTCTAGCACTTCCTCACCGATGGTTGTGGGAATTTGGGCTTTAGGAGCCTTAGAGGGCTCAAGGGAAGTTGCTCCAGAAGGTGAAGTGACTTGTTTAGAAGATTCCCCTGGTTCTAATTTTCTTTCGAACATAGGCTTTTCAAACTTGCTCAAAAATGTCTCCCACTTGCTCTCAAGTTTCTTACGAAAATGATATTTACAAATTAATTGAATTAACCCATGATGCTTTAATGGCCCTGAACCAGTCTTATATCTTTCTATTGAATAATTAACAGAATCACTTAAAAAGTGAGGCAAATTAATCATAAGGGCGGGGTTTTCTTTTCCATGCCATAAATGTATTAACATGTGAAATGTAGGTCCTACCACAGTGGCGAGTTGGCCTTCATAGGTGAAATATTTAATAATCCATGCAACTACAGTTCCCCAGGGTTCTAATATGGAAGTTTGTTGAAAACCTTTATTTTGTCCTCTAGTACTAATGACTATCATGGATTGAGGGTCCCCCTATCTAAGGAATAATTCTGATAATTTTTGATATGTAATTTGAGTTGTTTTTGATATTTTAATGCCAAAATTATCCAACCCTGAGAGACGAGAAATAATTTTTGGACTCACCTTAAAGCACTTTCCATGAAGTATCACCTGGCCATTTGAGTAATTCTCTAAAAATGCATTCACTAGCTTTTCATTGTATCCCTCGAACTTTCTGATGAATTCTAACCAATCCAGTTCCTCAAACAAATTGGAAATTATGCTTAATCCCAATTTTTTTTTTGTAGAAGTTGGCTCATATTTCTTCTTTGTACCCCCCATTTTATGTCTCTTATCTATCACCCTACTGAAAATTCAGTAGTGCAAGAAGCTTATGCATAGTTATTTTTAAAAATATAATCAAACTATGATTATTTATTTATCTTCACTCAGAACTTACTGTGTAATAATGCCAACTTGCATGGAGGGTCATGAAAAGAGTGTTGTACTTAGCAGTTAATCGCCAAGTGGCTTAAGTTACCAAATTAGGAAGTGAAACTCGTGCCAATTAATTACACCTTATTAAAAAATAACTACTTAAAGCAAAAAAATTTAGTTACATTCTATGATCACCTGAAGATCTCATACCTTTACTGATTTGACAGGATGATGAAATGGTATTGGCTGAGATGACGACTTAGTTATTATGACATGAATGAAGAAGCTTGCAAATGACAGTCATTAATGATGACATACTATCATGGTGGCTTTATCTATAATGAAAAAAAAAATTTAAAAAAGAAAGAAGGTGTGTGTACCGATGTATGATAATCAAAGCATTGAAGAAAAATGAAATTTGATGGAAAAAGATGGTGGAATGAAAAATGGATAAGTTCTGGAGCACACAAAAGAGTAGTACTTTCCGAAACTTCAGCAAATGATTCACGGAGCATACAAAGAGCATTTGAAGCAGAAGGAAATGAGATAAATTTCAAAGCATCTTAAAGAAGATAATTGAAATAATAGCGAAATAAAAGTTCTAGGCATCGCGAAGATGGATTTTGGAGCAACAGCAGAATGAAGGTTCGCCAACGCGTTTTGAATATGCATTCAAAACGCGAATAGAGGTTACGGAGCATTGTGGAAAGATGTGGCGGGGCGGCTGACAAAATAGGGGTGGAGCCATCGCCAAAAAGATGCGACCCAGATGTAATGGGGCTAAAGAGGATTGAAGCATGTGTTCAGATGCAGGCGGAAAAGAAAATAAAACAAATATGAACAAACTTCTGACTTTATATATTATTCTCTAGGAACAACCTTCTATCATGGTAAGCTAAGGTGCAAGTTCTGGAGCATCAAGCATTTGGTTCGCCAAGTTCCAAAGCATCATGGAAAGGTGCTCCAGAAGTTGTTATCTCCTCTTGAGAAGTCTTGAAAAATAAAAACACAAGTAGTTAAGTCTAAAAATAAAAATTAATGAAAAATGCTTTGAAAGTAAATTAGTGCACATGTCTTTTTATTACAAATTTTCATGATTTTTTTTTTTTATATAATAATCTATTTATTGGGTTAGGTGGACTCTGCCTTGGTAGAGTCTATGCATTGGATCTCTCCCTACATTTCTACCAATTTTGTAAATTCTTCTTTGCTAATAGGCATATGGTAGATACGTAGGCGATGACCATTGACTAAGAGATTTTGTGAATCACCATCAATGGGTTTCAGCTAAATTGTGCCATTTGAGAAAACTTTAGAAATTTCATATGGCCCTAGCCAATGAGTCCTAAGTTTTCCTTTATGATCTTTATATCTAGAATCGAGTCACCATTATGGAACTCTCTCTCCTTAATATTTTTGTCATGCCAAACTTTTCGTTGATGTTGAACTAGTTCAGTTTTATGGACAACATCTAGACGAAGCTCATCCAACTCACTTGATTGTAGAACTCATTCTATTTGGGCTCATTTCAGATCTAGACCCAACTCCATAGTTGTTCGTAGGGTTTGGAGTTCAAAATCAATGGGGAGAAGAGGTTTCTTCCCAAAATCAAGCTCATAGGGGCTGAATCCAGTTGTGGATTTCCATGTTGTGTTGTATGCCCATACAGCTTCAGGAAATTTTCTAGCCCAATCTCTTCTTCCTGAAGAGACCATTTTTGTCAATATGTTTTCCAACTCTTTATTAGTAACCTTCACTTGACCGTTTTCCTGAGGGTGATAAGGGGATGACTTCTTATGACTCACCTAAAAATAGTTCATAAATTCCAGAAGAACTTTGGACATGAATTGGGGTCCCTGATCTATAAGGATAGTTCGGGGGGCTCCAAATCTAAGAAAGATTTTATTATAGAGAAAGTCAGTGACTTTCTCTTCTCTGGAAACTCCTAAGGCTTGAAATTCTACCCATTTCGTCAGATAATCAATGCAAAATAATATGATGTTCTCCTCAGAGAGGAGGATCTCACCCGCCAGGGCTGAGGCCAAAATCTGATATTTACATTTTTGAATGGTTCAAAGGGTTTACTGCCCTTATCTTTGCAATGGAATTTCGAGGCGATTGGTCTTCACTGTGACGACTCATCACAGTATAAACTTTATAATTTTTCGCGTCTTTACCGGCTGAAGGCCAATAACTATCAAATTTGCTGAAATTTTGTAGAAGTTCTCTTTGGAGTAATGACCACAAAGGGATCATGTTGGCGGGCCCCTCAAGATACTCAGGTTTCAGCCATTTCTTTTACTTCTCAAAACTATTGGGTCCTAGCGGAATAACATTCCATTAATCCATTTTAAATGGTGCACTCTCTTGAATAAGTCGCTTCCTTTGTTTTGATGTAAACCTAGGGGGTACTTTAGAGGTGGCTAAATAGTTGGAAATATCAACAAACCAAGGGGTCTTTGTAGAGATGGAAAACATATTTTCATCTAGAAACTCATCTTGCACAGGTGCACGATCACCCTCTTCTTATTTTATTTGAGACAAAAAGTCTGCCACTTCATTAGATCTCCCTGGCTTGTCAAGTATTGTCACATTGAACTCCTGAAGGAGTAGTAACCATCTCATTATTCGACCATTAACTACATGTTTATTCATTAAATATTTTACAGCTAAGTGATTTGTATAGACTATAACTTTATATCTTGTAACATAATGGCATAAATTTTTAATGGCATGAACCACAGCCAAGACTTCTTTTTCTGTAGTCATGTAATTCCTCTCAGTAGATGTTGGGTTTTTACTAATGAAATATATGGCATATTTACCCCCATCCTCATCTTCTTGCCCCAATACTGCACCAATTGCATTGTCCGAAGCACTAGCGTAAATATGAAAGGGAAGACTCCAATTTGGCCCACACAATACAGGAGAAAAGACAAGCTTCTCCTTTATCATTTCAAATGATTGTTGACACTCAGGTGTCCAATTAAACTCCACATATTTTTGGAGAAGAGAAAACATAGGGGCTGCTATCTTACTAAAGCTTTCTATAAACCTTCTATAATAACCAACATGCCTAAGAAAACTTAGAACATCTGTTTTCTTTTGAGGAATAGTCAGTTGTTGAATGACTTCTATTCTCTTGGAATCAACCTTTATTCCCTTAGAGGAAATATGATGACCTAAGACTATTCCTTGCTCCACCATTGTTAAACACTTGTGGTTAATGGATAGCCGGTTATCCTCACAAACTTGTAAAACCTTGTCCAGGTTTTGAAGGGCTTCATCATAGGTTGACCCATAGACTATGAAATCGTCCATATAGACCTCTACACAGTCATTGACAAGCGCAACAAATATAGCCAAAATATCCCTTTGGAAAGTCACAAGAGCGTTATAAAGTCCAAAGGGAAGAACTTGGTATGCAAATGTGCCCCATGGACAAGTAAACTTCTTCTTATCTTGGTCTTCTGGTGCTACCTAAATTTGGTTGTAACCACTAAATCCATCTAAAAAGGATAAATATTTCCTTCGAGCCAAGTTGTCCAAAACCTGGTCAACAAATGGTAAGTGAAAAAAATCTCAAAAAGTGGCTTTATTGAGTTCTCTACAATCTACAAAAATTCTCCACTTCCTAGTTTTCTTTAGAAAACAACCATAGGTGACACCCAATTACTATAAGATATAAGATAAATAAATCCTGCACGAATGATTTTCTCAATTTCAATTTTGACCAGATCAATTAACGCAGGATTGAGTCTCCTCTGTGGCTGACATATAGGTCTTATGTTGGGATCAGTGTAAATGTGACGTGTACAAACACTCAGGTGGATTCCCCTCATATTTGTATAGTCCCAAGCAAAATATTTAGACCTTTTTACCAACACATTAAATAATTTATCCTATTGTATTTCTGTCAGCCAACTATTGACATTCAGGGTTTTTCCCGACAGTAGCATAATTGTCTTTGTTCCTAGATGGGCCGAAGTGACAGTATGTATCGGTCATAAGAAGGTGTTAAGAGGACAACTATGAGGTATAAGTTGGTGAAATATTGTAATATACTCAAAGAAATGGCTCGTTCTGGGAATCGTATTGGCCAAAGGACAAGGCATTCCCATGGTAACATAATTTTGTTCCATCCCACTTATATCAATCAGTTGTCCCAAAATTTCTAGCACATCGACTATTTCCTCCTCACTCGAGCCTATAGCTAGATGTACCACTTCGTTTACTAACTCATCCTTTAATTCCTCTTCATTTTGTTTAATCACTACAATGGCTAACGAGGCCAAACTATCTTAACCTTTGGATTCTTTTGGTTCATCAACCCAGACTTTATTATATTCGATGGGTTTAGCAGGAGGGTATAAAAATAAACGTTTACTATTTGGACCATGTGAAATGGTCATTCCTCCTTCTCGATAATCAATTTTAGCTGTGAAAGTAGCCAACCATGGTCTTCTAAGAATTATTGGATAGATATCTTTAGGCGTGAGTGACTTAAATATCTGGAAGTCAACTGGGTATTCCCATCCATCAACTTTGACAAGAACATTTTTAATAATGCCCTTTGGAATAGCTATAGACTGATTTTCCATCTGTAAGACTGTAGTTGTGGGACATAAATCAGTAAGAATTAATTTTTCCATCAAATCCACAGTCATCACATTAATAGCTGCTCCTAAATCCACTAATGCATTAGGTATTTATACCTCATTAATTGTGACAGTTATCAGTTGACTCCCAGGATCATCATATTATAGAGCAACTGTCTAGATAAAAAGTTAGCTAAATAGCCATCAATGTGCACTATATTTATTTTCTTTGGTTTCCTTCCTAGAGTTTTAATGCACAATTGTTTGATCAGCTGATTCAACTCAGGAATTTCCTTTATTGCTTGCAACAAAGGAACCTCTATTTGCAGTTGTTTGATTTCCTAAATTAATGTAGTTTCAAAGGTCAAAGAAATTTTCAGAGAATCTTTTGAAGTTGTCAATTTCAGACACTCTAGAAAAGGTGCTTGAGTTTTCTCCTTTGAAGGGGTATCCTTCCTAAGTTCAACCAAAGACCGACCTTCCTCCTCCTGAGGTAAATCAACAACTTCTATTACTAAAGGAGGTATAGTATTATTTGCAGGAGCTGAGTGTTTAGGTGGAGTATCCTTCTCAGGATTTGTAGGAATAGGTTCATCCACAATTTCTTCAATAGTGGGTGATTGAAGTATTCTACCAAAACATAACTGAACATTTCCACAATGAATTGCATTAAGTCTAGTGACATTATCTTGTTCAATAGTGTATACCAGAGTATTCTGTCGATTGTTCTTAGGATTGGGAAGTGGTTGTACCGAAAGCTGAGGTTGATTTATCTGTTCATTCTGAGGTAGTGGTAGTAGATTCTGTTGTTGATTCCTTTGAGGATCAGTATAAAATTGATTCTATCCTCGATTCCATTGGGGAGCAATATGTTGTGGGTACCATTGTGGTTGAGATTGGTTTGTCCACTGCTGAGTTCCCCATCATTGATTTTCCCATTCAAGGGGTCCTCAATAAGGTTGTGGTGGTGGGGGTTGATTCCAAGATGGAGGCCATTGAGTATTATCCCAATTTTTTGTGGTCCCCATGAAGGGTTGGAATTCTACACATAAGAGAAATTACCTCCTTGGTGTTGGTTTAACACATTTATTTCTTCTTCAACTTACGTAGTTTTGTTCTTAGTATTCTTCAGATCAGTCAGAAGCTCACACTAGTTGGTAGGATGGTTTTTCTCACAGAGTTGACAAACATTGACCTTGTCTAAAGGACACTCCTGTAAAATATGTTTGTTTCAACTTTTAGGACAATAGGTCAAAGTTTGAGTTTTTATATCTTTGGCATATCACGGGTCAAAGTGAAATTCAAATTGGACAGTATATCAAAGTTTCTTTCTTCTCGGATCGCCTGTCGTTGTATTCCTGCGAAAGTTGATTTCTGATTCCTCCATGAGTATGTGAGAAATTCTAACATAGATCACATATGTCTTCAAGGGCTAACTGAGATATGTCACCTTTTCCCATCAAATCAAGACTTCTCCTTGCGTCCTCATCAAGTCCCTTAAGAAATATAGTCTTGAGAATCTCAAAACTAATAGTTGTTTCTCCACATTGTTTAGATAAGAAAAGAAACCTATCTAGATAGTCCTCTAGACTCTCAACCTCATTTTTCCTAAGTTTAAACAATTCTTCCTTACGATCGCTCACCCTACAATAACTCTGATATTTATGCAAGAAAACAGTCTTCATTTCCTCCTAGGATGTTATACTTCTCGCTGGTAGTCCCATAAGCCAACGCGAATCCTTCAAAGTAGAAGGAAACAAATTCAATTTCTAATTATAATTTTTGTAGTCATATGTTTGACAAAGGACCTTGAATTCAAAAAAGAAATTGGTTTGGGTCTTCCGAGGACAAGCCACAGAAGGTTGGAAGGAATGTTGGAGAAATATTTTTCATCATAGTATCATCATCTGCATCTAGAGTAATAGGATAAGTGAACATTCGAGGTGGTGGAGGGGCATCATTCTGGTTAGCTTCAGCCCTACGATCTCCCATGATGTTTAGAGGAATATGTTCTTCAAGGATAATTTCCTCAACAACAGGTTGTTCTACTGGATGATCTTCTAGAAAATAGTGGAAATCCTCTAGTGGATTAGGCTCAAGTAGGTCATCTACAGAGTGGTCTTATGAGCGTTGGGCCTCCCTATGTATGATTGAAATGTATTTTGGGGGGTTCTTTGGTATAAATCATCCATGAGGGCCTCTTTTCCTGACCATGCAGAAAAGGAAGCCAAAGATGGTATTTTTAGCCTAAAAGAGGTATTCGAGGCGTCTTCTATTAACACTCAAGCAAAGAAGCTCGAGTCCCCAACAACTACGCCAAAAAGTGATAGGTTGTCATTAGGTCCCATTAATTTAGAAGATAAAGAATTAATATGTCGACCCGGTAGTGTTCAAGGAAATTTGCAATAGAAGAAAATTTGATTATCTCTCTTAGATTTTCTAACTTTGTAAAGCAGCTAATATTAATTCTAATTTAAGGCCATCTAACTATTAAGCTATAAAGAAGTTTATCCTAAGAAAAATGGAAATATTTAAACTAGAAAGCATATGAAAACTAACTTAGAAAGCATGATTACTAAATTAGAAAATACAAAAACAATTAAATTAAAGAGCTAGTAAACTATGAAAGTAGTAAAAACTTATAAACAATCCATGAAACATCTTCTCTAATGGTAAAGATTCTAATAGTTAACATCAAGAAACTACAGAAGTGAAAGACAACAAGTGCTTTATAACTTTAGACACCACACTAATAAACTCAATAATTCCTACCAAATAACTATTTATGCAGTAAAAGTAACATAACAAAAAGTACTTAACTATTGAAGCTATCTTCCCTCGAGTGGCCAACTTGCGGGTTATTACGTTCGTTCTCAGATCACATACACAACTAATTCAGAAACTCTTTCATTAAACATAATTTCATCCATAACTCACAACTCATAAGTGTTTACATAATATTTTTATTCATAACTCAGAAAAACAAGTTGACAACATAATATTACTATTTCATGCGTTATATTGTTTCTAAAGATTACATCTTTTATAGAAAACTTCTAACTAAATCCTATATTTCAGATGGTACAAATAACCATTGAAAAAGTCTATAAAAAATTTACAAGCAACTTTTATGTCTTTAAAACCCATTACATAAGTATTAAAGAGGCTCAAGTCGAGCCATAAAGTTTTTGACTTAAAAACATAACAGAAACTAAGACTTAAAAGCAACTAATTCTTTGGTCCATCATCCTTAAGTTTTGGAGCATGTTTCCAGCGCATGCCTTCAACCTCTTATGGAGCACGTTTTGGCTGAATACTTCTTAACTGCAACTTGATGATCGGTTATTATCCTACAAAACACTTTAAACAACCCATTAAATCTGTATTGGAAAAATACTTCAATAAATCATAAAAATATAATTTGTACAATTTCTCCTTAAAAGACAAGCAATTATTTCTCCTAAAGTTTAATTAATTGGAAAAGAATAAGAATTTTTCATATATGAAATAGGCATTTATTATGTTATTATGATGAGGTTATTTTTACCTCATCAATTGGTAATAAAAAAACTCAATTTGGTGTTTGTTGCTAGTCTTTAACTATAGTTTGAAGGAGATCCAAGCTAGAAAAGGAGTTAACTTAGTTGGGAAAAAACTTGCTAAAATCACTAATTAGTTGCATCATTTTGTTTTAGGAAGAAGCCTTGGTGGAATCTTGTTGTCCAAGGGGAAATAAAACTCTAACAACATCTGAGTCATCTTTTTAGCCCAAACACAGGCTTTGAGATTGGTCATGCTTAATTAGAAGTGGCAAATAATATTTTAGTAGTTGATAAAGAGAAATAGAAAATATAAATTGATTTGTTTGGTAGGCCTTTCCATACCTCCTCTTCAATCTCAACCACATCTTCATAATTTCTAATATCATTTCCCTTGTTAAGCATGTTGATTAGGGAACATGATTTGAAAAATGTTACCCTTACCTTGGAAACCTTTCTAAGCTTTTATAAAATGATGATATATTGCCTCTAGCCATATTGTTCCATTGGGGATAGAAACCAAAGTGTTTTGGCAATAAATGTGGGATTTTCATGAGTGAATATGATATATTTTTATAAATTTTATTTTCTAAATTTCTTATATGGTATTAAAGGGTCTTATTGGTTTTCAATGCCATACAATTTTAGTAAGGTTATATTTTGTTGCTCTATTAATAAGGATTTTATTAGTTACGGATTTGAGTGGTATAGTTGTTAGTTGACATATTTCATAAAATATTTTGTGTCTCATTACTCCTCGGTATTCAAGTATCAACATTATCATTAACATGTATAGGTATGGGGTATGATTTTGATTTTAAAAATTATTTTATTTTCTATATTGTTTTAGGCTCCTAGTCATGGAGGGGCTTAGCCTCTATTTTTTTCTCAACTTGCAAGAGCTTATATACATTGAGTGACATGATGATTTTATACTATATTACACCTTTTCTAGGGTTGTAGTCATGTTTCACTTCCCAATATTTTCTCTACTCTACTAAGAGTCCTTGTCTCTCTAATTTTTCTACACTACTAATGGGCTACCCAAATTTGTTGCCCTATCATTGCCCCAACAATAGTAAGCCCCCAATTTACATGCCTAAGGAAACCATTTTCCAAGGGGCATAACTTTTCACCAAGGTATTAATTTTTAATGTTCTTATAGGCATCAAAAATTTGGTCCCAAGAAATTCACATTGGTATAGGTATTTTTTCTATATTTTGCTACGCATATCTATTATTTCAATTTGAATCCCAAATTTACATGTATTTTTCAACAAGCCATATCTTTAACCCACTTTATCCAATTTTGGAGTTCTTATAGGCATTAGAAAGGTGTTTTTGAATATTATACATCCATCTAAGTCAATTTTTAAAATTCTTTCTTAGGTATCATAATTATGGTTTGAAATCATTTTGTTACTTTGGCTCATTTCTTGAAAATTTTGTTGAAACTCCATCTCCCTCTCCCTCTCTATTTATATCTCATTATCCATTTATCTCTACCTCTATCTCCCTATCCCTCTATATTTATTTATATCTCCCTCTATCTATATCTTTCCCTCTTTATATATTGATATATCTCTCTCCTTATACCTTTATCTCTTTATCACTCTATATCTCTCCCTATTTATCTACCGAGTTATCTCTCTCCTTATATCTTTATCGCTCTATCACTCTATATCTCCCTCTCCTTTATAGATATTTATCTCATCCTCTCCATCTCTTCCCCTCTTTGTATTTATTCCTACCTCCATGTATCTATCTATCTTTATTTCTCACTCTCCCTCTACCTCTCTATATCTCTCTATATATGTCTCTCCCTCTATCTTCATCTATATCTCTATATTCCTCTCTCCCTATTTATTTCTATATACATCTCCCTCTCAATATATAACTCATGCACATGTAAAAGTTTCTTATTTCTCCCTCTCTATCTCAATCTCTTGATATCCCTCCTTTCTCCCCCCCCTCTGTATGCCTCTCTATTACTTGTCTCTATCACCTCCTCCTCTCTCTCTCTCTCCATATCTTTCCACACCTCTATCTACCTATCTCTCTCTTTTTATCTTCTCATATTTCCTTATTTCCTTCTTTCTCTCTTACTTTCTCCATCTCTATTTTTATATCTCTAATTCTCTTTGTCTCACCTTTTCTCTCCCCTTCCCCTTTATCTCTCTATTTATCTCCCTCTCCTTCTCCCTCTCCCCTCTCCCTCTCTATATATTGAGATATCTCTCCCTCTCTCTTCCCTCTACTCCCTCTCCCTCTCTACCTATCTCTCTCCCTTTCTCTACATCTATCTCTCTATTCCCCCTCTTTCTATCTCTCTACAACTCCGTGTTTCCCTCTATATCTCTCTTTATCTCTCTATTCCTCTATTTCTCTCTATCTCTCTCTCTCTCTCCATATCCCTCTCTACCCATCTATCTCCCTTTATCTACCTCCATATCTCTATCTCCCCCTCCCTCCATCCCTCTCTATCTCTACCCTTATATTTCTCTTCCCATCTCTCTCCATCACTCTATCTCATCCTCTTTATCTCTCTATCTCTCCCTCTCCCTCTCCCTCTCCCTCTCCCTCTTTCTATATATCCCTTTATCTCTTCCTCTCTATCTCTCCCCCTCTCTCTCTATTCATAGCTCCCTATCATCTCTCTATGTTTATCTCTCTCTCTCTCTCTCTATATATATATATATCCTATTTTATCTTCAACTCTACCTATTTATCTTTAAATACCTCTCCCTATTTGTTTCTCCACATATCTCTCTAGATATATTTGTATCTATTTATCTCCCTCTTCATCTCCACCTTTCTATCTCTAGATAAATCTTTCATCTTTATCCATCCCTCTCCCTCTTCCTAGACCTCTATAACTATATCTCTATTTGCCTCTTTATCTCTCCATATTTATCCTTCTCTCCTCCTCCTCTTTCTATCCCTCTTTCTTCCCCTTATCTCTATTTGAATACTCCAATAAATTTTAAACACAAGCACATTATAGAATGCTCGTACTTTTTGTAATTCCAAAAAAAGGTGAAAAAACATGTGGATCTCATGATTCTAGACCCGCATGCATTGTTTTACCTTGAAATATATGCTTTATTCAACATGGAAGCACAATTTTCATTATATTAATAAAACATCAATTATTGTTTAATAATTTCCACCTCATTTTCTTGTTTTTCAATGTAGAAGGACCAAATTACATATTTTTAAATTGAATTTGATAGTATAAACTAATATTTTCATATTTTGAAGATCTAGAATGATAATTGTCATGTTTTGTGTTTAAATTTGATAACATACAATCATTATTTAAATTTGATAACATGCAATCATTATTTTCATATAACTCCATTATATTGATGTAGAATTCAACATCATGCAAAGGAAGTTGGAAAAAAAAGATTTGGAGTGTGAAGACGAAAATGAACTAGACAACATCATGAAATAAGAAATAAAATCTTAGATTTCAAGGAACGTCATATTTTCCTTTGTCCTTTTTTGAATTCCCTCTTCTCATCATACTTCATGTGCTGCATATCCTAGTGCTAATTCACTTTATTACATCCCATTTTTTTTATCCCTTCCATGGTTCATATCCCTTCTCTTTCCAATAATTTTGATTCTATCACTAGAATTTCTTTAATTATCATGGATTTTTTATCATTATACTCACTTATCCAAGCTAATATCAATCAAAATCATAAAATTATCTCAACTATAATATTTGAAGTGTGTTATCAACCCTACAAGTGAACCTAGATCCTTAAATTTTCATTGATGCACTAGGTGGTAATTTGATTACACACTTAGTAGATGCTAGTATCCATCATCCTAAAATCCTATGAGACTAAGTGAGCTACTAATGGGATTTAAGAAGTGAAAAAAGAGTGATAGTAACCTTATATATTTGTGAAATACTAGCTTATTAAGTGTACCTAGATCTATAGCTTCCTTTATTGATACATGTTTCCTATATTGCATGATCTAGAGTTTCCCAAAGTCTCCCTCAATTAAATTTGACCTTGTAATAATAGCTCTCCTCTCTACCTTTATGTTATAATCTATACAAATATAACATAAATTTAACAAATCATCTAGACCCTCTTTCTACCTTTAATATAATTATGGGTAATTTGACATGTTCATTAACTCAATTAAAGTAATGTATAATTTGAAAGGAAATATACATCCACCCAAGATAATTTCCACATAACCCAAATAGAGAAATATATGCAAACAAGTGTTCATAATCCATATGCAAAAGAATAGACAACATACCATCAAATATGACACAAGACATACCTTGGGAAAATCCTCATAAGGGAAAAACCAAGCCTCCAAAAGTATCCATCACTCATGTATTATTCAACAATAAATATTACAATACATCTTCAGAGTCCTCCATGGACACCTTTGGAACATCAAGCCATCTAAAATCACTCCATTTGAACAAGCATGTAACCACACATCCCATCCCATGCTTCAACCCTTGAAAATGATAACAAGAGATACTCTCAACTAGCCAACTATCCAACCTTAGATAACTACCCATGTGTTTGCTTTTATAGAAACAATCTCACACAAAACCACCAAGTGGTATTACATAAAACGAAGTGACTAATACCATGAGCTTAAAAAACCATTAACCCCTCATTTAATATTGGTATTGAGTTTTCCCAATATTAAATATTATTCCCATGTGCAAACCCTCATTAAATATTTAAACCAATGTTGTAACATACAATATATAAAGTGGCCCCAAGAATGCTAGACCTATGTGATGCATGCATCCTTAGATTTCATAGGTGCACAAAATAATAAATAATATTACATTATAACATTATGGAAGGTGGACAAAACACCTTTTCCTAACATAATTCAAATATATTCTAAGGATATCAACTATCCTTTACATCTATATGGACACATCATGGTCATCCAAGATAATTGAATGGTCATTGCAATGTTATTTTTCAAGGGGGCTATAGTGTTTTAAAAATTATTCAAACAAAAAATGATTAGTCTCACAAAATTATCAATGGTTTTATATCTATTATTTATCATAATCTAACTAAAACATGTGTTTCTATTAGGTGTCCCTTTGGATTTTATAAAATAGTAGTAAACACACTTAAAAGCATATATTTTAACATTATAATAGTAAATTATAGGTTTTCATCCTAAAACTCATATCATGTCATAATCAAATGTACAAAATATTGTGAAAGAAAGAATGGTTTATAGTTTTAGGGAATCTCTAAAAGGACCTTTATTGAGAGAGAGAATCCAATTCCATTCCACAAAGTTTAGAGAGATAAAACCCTTTAGGGTTTAAGTGGTTACTACAATGAGAAGATGGCTATGCATGAATCCTTATGGCCAAAGAGAGAGGTATAGTACATGAATGGATAAAACCAATATAACATATTAAAAATGTGTATGCAAGTTATATTTATGCTATAGGATTTTAATAAAATATTATATTTCTACAATTTAATTGCTTCCATTGTGCAAGGGTGTAGGGGATGTGTATGTGTACTACTATATTGGGTAGTCCTTTATTATAAGTGTTGATCTAGAGTTTCAAAAAAACACTAGCAATACAGAAAAAATATAAAATTGAGTTTGACCTTGTAAGTTTGTTGTGTTATCATAGGGATTTTGTAAGACCATCATCATGTAAACCTACAATAATGGCTACATTATCAATCCAAGGTATTCCTCTATTAATCATTATAATAAATTTACTTATTTTTATTTGTAGTATATGCCTTAGATTTGATTTTTCTAGCAAACTTAATAAACATTTGAGCTTGGAATCCTACCCTTAGTTCATGGACAATTTTATTTTTTCCCCTATATGATATCCCTTGTCAATGCTCAAGTGTTTCTCCCATGAACACAAAAAACCATGCCTAAAGAAGATTATTGAATTTTTCTTGGTCAACACCTTTCCCTCCTTGTTTTCTATAGTAATTTTTTATATTCCCAATGCAATTGATTTTTTTTTACAAATTTATCGTTCTTCTGTATTCTTTTCCAATCTACAAATTGTTATTAAGGTGTTTGTGGATATTATTGGGTTGTTTTAATTGTATATTACATTTTTGTTGTTGTATTTGATGCTTCATTATGTCATTAATTTACTAATATCCATGTATTATTCATGATTGATATAGAATTCATCATCATGCCAAGGAAATGACCAGAGACTCAAAAATCAAAGAATCATGAAGCTGAGAATGCAAAGAAAAGGGAAATAACAAGACTACTTCATTAAATAAAGAAATTGAACACCATAGAAGAATATATATAATATAAATTCCAATTGAAGATGAACTTTAAGCATCCACTGAAGACATGAAAGAGAAGAATCAAAGGAAAAAATGTAAAATATTCATGCAATAAGTAAATTGAATCCTAGAGTTGATGACACAATATCTTTCCCATCTTAGGATGATATTGAAAACACAATAAACAAGCCAAATATTCAAAAAATAATACTCTCCAAATATTCAAAACGTAATAAACTTTCCAAATATTGAGGCAAGTTTACCATTGAGAACACTTGTTAGAATTTTGCATAGAAAACCTAAGTTTTTAATTAAAATTAATGAGAAAATTTTAAAACCAATGGTTGATAAGATTTTCAAATATACTTTTCAAAGAAATATAAATAAAATGTGGAATTTATATTTCAAAAAATTAAATAAAATATGAATATGTCAATTATTTGTTGAAATGATAAGAAATCTTAAGTTTAGACACATAATAAAGATACTTGCCCTAAGAACATCAAATACTAATAGTGAAAAATCTATTGTAAAATTTTTAATGAATGCATATGAAAGTGTGGGTTTGACCTCACACACCAGAGATAACAATGTTACACAACATGTAATTACATGAACAATGGTAAATAATCAAAATAAATAAGTCTTTCCTAATAAGGAAAACAATTCAAGCACTAGAAATAAGTAGAAAAACACTAATAAAAGTCATTAGGAGGAGCAAAAGAGTTAAGGATCCAAATAGTAATGAACTATGGTAATTTTATGGTATACTCCCATGGAAAGATGAAGTTATAGTTGAAAATCACTGAGATCCCTAATTAAATAATTTTATAAAAATAACACAAGAGTATCACTTAATAAAATTGATATAAAAAGGAGAATTGGTTGTCAAAATCATGAGCCACGTCCAAAGATTTTTTTGATATGAGTCAAATATAATATTTCTCCAAATTTGTACTTATGTACCCTCAAATAAAAATCATTCAAAGATATTTTGAAATGAATAAACCTTTTTATATCAAAATATATCACACACACACACTTGTTGTAGAGTACATATTGAAATTTCTAATCATTATGATGTCTATCAACATATTTATTTAGGTTTGCATACTAATGAGATTTTCTAGTAGTGTATTATAAAGGCTCCACCTAGATATTCAAGAGATTTTTTTTTAGAATTTTATGTGAAAGAGTGGATGGATAATTATTTTACAAGAAATCATGTTTGGGTAGAAAATTTGATAATTGTGGTGGCTTACAATGTTTGATAAATTGTGTACAAATGGATAATACACATGCAAATGAAAATGAACAATTATGTTTTGGAAAATATAAGTTGTGGCATATAGTATAAAAGATGGTAAAGAGGAAATAAAGTGTGAAGTGGTGAATAAAAATATACTAGTGTATCAATTTATGTCTATTTTTTTAGAGAATATAGTGTATGAGTATGCAAGGCATATCCATAGAGCTTGATGGTTGGAATTGCAATTTAAGTTATGCAAGGAAATATTTCCACTTGGTACAATCATTTCAATTCTACACTTTGTAAAGAATTATACACTACAACCACATGATGAGATTCAATTGCATTACTACAACTCCACTTGGGTTGCTATATTTGTGCATATAGTATTCATTCATGCACTTGATAGTACAAAGGAAGATAAGAGTATCTTGAGGGATTATAATGTTTATATCGATGATGATCTCACACATTCTATAGAATTTATGTAAGGTTGATTTAAGATGTTCTATGATAATTAGAATAGCAAAAACATCACATTTGGTCAACATATCATATGGTTAGATAATTGTGTATCACAATTGAATAACTCAAAGATATTATGTTGGTTAATTAGGATGTATAAGATGAGTGGAGTTCATCATATATAGAATTTCTCAAAGGCTTGGCATGGAAAGGGAGAGCACGATGGTGCAAAAGAAGGTATTTAAAGATCCTTAGTAAAAGAAGAGTTAAAGTATAAAGACAATGCAAAGTTGATAGATGCAAAAGTTAACATCAAATGGTGTAATGATACAATGGGTATAGGTAAATAAGGTAATTCTATAACTTATAGATTTTTTGGTTGATAGATGAAGATCGCATTAAAAAATATGAGGATTGTTGTATATTGACAAGATCAAGTGAGCTCCACTCTTTTAGAAGCTCAAACGTAGGTTCATGGTTTATTCATACAAAATAAATGACATTATTTTGTGTTGCAAGTATGATGGTGTTGTCACTAATGTCAATAGGAAGTCTGCTAACTGGTGTTGTCATTGATGTCAACTATGGAATGAAGATATTGAGGATATTGAGAAAATTGTGGAAAAGAGGAAAACAGGTTGTGCATGTGTAGTTGAGACCTTAAGGAAGTGTTGTGAGTACATGGAGCTATTATTTTGTTGTAGAGTCTGAAGATGAGTTGGAATGAAGTAATGAGCTGAGATGATGTCTCTGGTACTTGGTTTCCAACTGCTTTTGAGAAAATTTAATAAACAGAGTAAACTGTGTTGTGCAAATTTTCATAGTGTGCTCTGATATTTTGATTCACATTATTTTTGTGTTGATGCTATGCCTATGTAGATCATGCAGGTTATTCAAGGGTGCCAGAGGTTGCTATATTTAGAATTTGGGTTTCTGGAGCATGGTACAATGTGAGATATTTTTACCAGTGTGTGAACTAGTTGTTCAGTAATGTTTTTTGTGGTCTGGGAGAAATGTATTTGCTCTGCATTTCTCCATTGTTTGGCCTCAAGTTCTGTAGATTTGGGGAGTTTCTTATAATGATTTTATCTTTCCATATTCAAGTTTTTACTTGTTTTGGTGCAGTACATTGTGAGTTTCATTTATCAGTATGCAATTAAGGGTTACCAGTTGTCCTAAGTTGAAGTATTTATTGATGTGAGCTTGGATAAAGTGTTTCATGAATCTTAAGTAGTTCATGGATTATTCTAGATTGAGTTCAAATGAATTGTGTTGTTTGGGACTTTCAGCTTGATTTAAGGAAGCACGTACTTAATGTCTATGGTGTTTTGCATGGGTGTTGGCCGACCTTGTGTTTAACGCTACATGTGAGGCTTTTGGAAGCATTTTGAGATCTATTTGGGGTCCTAATTAAGGATTTATGTAGGTTTCCTTTCATTTCTATCCATTGTAGGAATGTTTAGGTGCCAAGCTATTTCAAATTTGAATGTATAATGGCTAGTGGCTAACATTGGAGAATTTTTTTGAGGTAGAGGTTAATATAAATATGTATGGTGTTGATGCAAGAGGGTGAGTGAAAGAGTAAGAAGTAAGATAGATGTGAGTAATGTGTGTGATGTGAAATTGAGCAGAGTAGTGTGAAATTCATGTTAGTGTTCCTGAATGCAGTGAGTTGAAGGCATCTAAAATATTTCATGTGAGACTACGAAAGTGTGTAAGAAATTGTCATAATGTCGGCCTCCTACAATGATCTAACAACTAATCCCATAAATATATGATTTAGAGATTGGAAATCTAATCTAAATAGTTGTCTTAATCACTATGAAGGTGCATTTAACTTGTCAACCCAGGGACGTAGACTTGAAATGGGTTAGCATATGTGCACTAGGAATCCCAAAGTAGCCACATTCATTCTACACCTAAGAAATACATAATGTTGAAAGTAAATTGCTTGGAAATAAATAGCATAATTGTTGAACATCAACCAACAACTATACTAAGCTAAAGTGCATGGCAGAAATGAAAATCTGGGCAAACAAACAGGAAACTACTATGTCTACTTTGGCTGCAGGAACAGACAGTGCCAAATTTTAACTAATTATTGAACATAAAATAATATCTAAACTAAAGGATGGAATGCTCACCAAGTGGCCCCCCTTGGATGAGTATCCCTTAAGAAAAATGTAAACTCAGATGTATAAACTTATAAACTCATTTTATTCATTGGAAAACATGAGTACAAACGAGCAACATAACTGTATTACTAAAAAACTAATAATGTGAGTACATCATCAAATCAATCAACCTTCTGAGAAGAAGCATTTTATTATTATTTATAGGAATAAAACTACTAACTAACTACCTAGCAAGGAAGTCAACTCCAACAGATTAGGAGGATGCCACTTTAGGGAAAGCATGAAAAGTGGAGAGGAGTTTATGCATGCATGGAATCTGGTCAAGCATGTTTTCCTTAATGCAAATCTAGCACAACGGTAACTCCTATATTCACTCAAAAAACAATTAAGACCAGTTACAAGGTGGTTATAAGTCTTCGATTCAAACTGGGAATCTCCCTCCATTTGACCTTTGAATGATCACCTTGTTGAATTTGATGGCGAGTGACCAGCTGGTAGAATCTTCCTCAATTTTGTAGGTTGCTAATTATTTCCGCATAAAATGTTAAATCGCTGTATTTTACATATATCGTAACCTCTTAAAAGTAACATTCATTGTTCCATGTAAGATTATCTCTGAAATAGATAATAAAATCTATAATAAGGTCATAAATTGGATATCGCCTACAACCTAAGGCTTTGTTGGTCCTGCAACATGGGAAGAGATTTTATTCTTTTGTAATTTAATGCCTAAAATTTATAGCACTTGATTGTCCTCCATCAGTTCTTGTAGTTTGTGAATTAGGATCCCAATAGAATCCTTGTTGTCTATCCAATCTGCTCCATCTATGTCTCTCTATAGCTATATCATATTGGTAATATCTAAAATTTGGTATAGGCCACAATAGGATAGGTGGCTGAAAAGTTAGAGGGAACCAAAATTGTCCTTTTTTCCTTCCAATCTGCATATATCTATCCACTCTTTTACATGCTGCAACATAGTTCTGCAGAGAGTGGGGCTCAACTTGTTTTAACTCATTAGTCAATCAAACCCACCTTGCAAATATCCGCTAGGTTCTGCATGAACTTTCCTCCTCATATTCTTTTATAGCTTTGCTTCTCTCGGGGCAAGATTCTGATTGCATAAGCTTGGTCTGTAAAGAATTTTGTGACAATCATTGAAAATGTCCCCCGGATTTCTAGATTCAGCCCCGATGGATAGGAGTGTTGGATTCTATTTGCCTATATTCCCTAAACTGTTGTCCCCAACTAATCTCATTTTGTATCCAAGACATAAATTCCCTTAATTGGACATCCCCAACATACAACAAAGGATTCCAATCATGATATCAGGAAACAACATAATTATGTAAATATAATTGACACAACAAATTCTTCATTTCAAGAGGAGCAATCCGATAATCATTGAAAAATTCAAGAGGAGTCTCAATGGAAGGATTCAAACCTGAAACAATCCTTGCTAGTTTAAAAGAAAGATGCTTCTCCTTCAAATATAGAGCATAAGATCTTGGAGGATTCCTGCACTCTAATATCTAAGGTACTAGGGCTGCCATATTATCCACTTTCTCCTTTAAAGCAACAATTTTTGCATTCTTATCTTCAATTTATTGATCTCTCTTTTGAATTTCCTTCTTCAACCCGTGTTTCTCCTCTTTCCATTCTTCTTCCCTCCTCTGTATCTATTTCCATAAATTCATAGCTACCACGTGCATTGAAAAATCAGAGGGCCTATGTATTCCTACCAAAAATTTTCCTGGCACTGATGCTTGCTCTTCATGTAGCACTGGTTGTAGGGTTTTTGAATGTTTAGCCAATTCTGACTATAGTGGTGCTTACTGCTCTCCTAGTTCTGGCTACATGACCTCTTGTTCTTGCTGCAGGAACTCTTGCTTCTGCTCTTGCTATAGGAGCTCCTGATTTTCTTCATACTCTTGACTCTCAACTTGTTCAACGATGGCAACAAGATTTGCCAACATTACATTTGTTGCTTCCTCAAATATGTCCCTTTACTCAACATTCACCTGCCCCATTGGGGCCTCTGTGTCCTTTTGTGACATTTCTCTAGTCCTAGGGCTTCCCTGCGGAGACACACCGAAGGCTGGACTAGTTGGTCTTGATTTCCTAGGAGGGCTCTCATGTTTTTCTTCAACTATAGGAAGAATAGTGTTGGCTTTCTGTTTCTTAGAGCTTAGCACTTTCTTTCCTACAGTTTTCTTTTTAGCTTTACCCTTCCTTTATTTTGCCTCTTTCTTTTGTACCCTAGTTCGCATTAGGATGCCAAGAGGAACATCATCATCAAAATTTGAAGAGGAACTTTGTTTGTCTGAATGCTTTGCCTTGGAAGAGCTAATTTCTATGGTTTGTTCAACTGCAGGAGGGTTTGTACTAGGGCCTACACCAGAAGTTGAGGTTCAAGGAGTGGCTTCAACAAAACTCACTCTCCTCCTAGCCCTAGGAAGTTGAGGCAAAATCCTAGGTCACAAATTCTCAAGTCTAATTTGATCAACATTTAAGAATTCTTCCCAAGTCATATCAGATAGATCATGTAAAGAATTTCCAACTAACAATTTGATCAGACAATGGTGGGAAACAAAATTATCCCTACCTTTTTGGGTCTCGACCACCATGATTGAGAGAAGGTGGTATAACACATTTGGAACATTCATTCTTCTCCCATGATGCCTCATATGATTCAACAGTTTGAAGTGCACATAATGTAGATTCAACTGGAAACCCGCACAAGTAATGTACTTCACAACATGAACAACTACTTGCTTCCATGGCTCAGGCAGAGAGTTTCTCTTGGCTCCTTTCTTTTCCACACTCAATGGAGGGTCACCAGGTTCTATAAATTCAGCCCTAGTTGACTTGGCATCTCTAGAAGTAGGGTAATTTTCATAGTCAGTAGGCAACCCTATAACTTTTGTAATTATTTCTTCAGTAGCCATTACTTTTAACCCTTTTACCATGGCCTTTCCTTCAAATAGTGTCTAGGAAAATTCCAACACAACATATTCATTAAAACCATTTAGCTTTAGGAAATAATCTAACCACCAACAATTTCTAAACTTGGCTAGGCTAGGTGCATCCTGTAGAAATGTTTCATGAACCGTGGGTTCATTTCAAATTAACCCACCCCCCATTATTCAGCTGTCTGCAAATAAACAATCACTCTGCAAGGTTTCTCTTCCTACAATCTTTGTCTAAAAGCTACACTTGTCCTTCCTGCAATGTTGCTAAATTCCCAACACCAATGCCATCTAAATTTTCCTTTTTTTGGTGACTTAGGATTATGACAAGAGAAATAAAGGGAGTAAAGGAGTAATAAATGAAGGCTATGATCAAGAAAAATGGCGGCAGTTGATATCACCTCACACATGCGAGCTGACATTTCGCTTAGAATTCAAATTGACTCAAATTTAAACTTTGCTAACGTGAACCAACATGGACTGACACATGGGCATGGTATTCACACTCCTCCCCCAACCTAAATTTGAGCATGTGTCCTCACATGTGCGGGAGTAATGACAACTTGACAGGGGTAGGGAATAATTACATGCTATGGAGAACGTCTATATTAATTTACAACAATTAAATGAATGTACTTAAGAGATAATTAAGATATAAAAAATTGATGTGCATGTACTTGAATTTGTGGAAGATTTGTTACAAAGATTATGGATAAATTACCGATCATCTTTTAAAAAGTTAGTTGAGCAATTAATGAAAGTGGAGTGGAATGATGGTGGAATGAAATGAAGTTATGGCAGTGTGATGGAAGAGAGAGAAAGGTGGAGATGAATGGGCAGATGGGTGAATGAATGAAGAAGTGGACCCCACAAAGGTGGAAGTATTTATTATGATAGGTTATGTAGCTAAGTTAGCCAGAAGGAGGGACACTAGGTCCGCTTCCTTCGGCTACAAGAAATTCGAGAGTTGCATGTTGAGTGAATTGTTGCAGGAATTCCTCCTTGGAAGTTGGATTGTGATACAACCTGAGGTGATGACCATTGACTAACAACTTAAATATGAATGGGTCAATGGTAGTGAGCTGAACAACACCATTGGGGAAGACTTCGACAACCTCATATGGTCCTATCCACTATGTCTACAATTTTTTTGCATTATCCTGATACCTTGAGTCGTAGAGCCATGCCCAGTCTCCTGGCTGGAATGTCTTGTCCTTGATGAATTTTCCATGCCACTTTATTCTCTGATTCTCACTACCTCTGTGTGATGTAAGGCTGCCTTCCTCATTTCATCTAAAGCATTGAGTTGCATGATTCTGTTCTTTTGTTCCTTACAGATATCCATCCCCAAATCTATTATAGTCCTATGAGTCTTATGCTCAAATTCAATGGGAATCATAGTTGTCTTTCCATACAAAAAATCAGAAGGAGTGAAGCTTGTTGTTGTTTTCTAGGTTGTCCTATAGGCCCAAATAGCTTCTGGCAGCCTGTTTGCCTAGTCCTTCCTATGAACAACCACTGTCTTGGTCAGAATGGCTTCAATTTCCCTATTAGTCACCTCAACTTGGCCAGTGGCCTGAGGGTGATAAGGCCTTATGCTGTACTCATTAACCAGTGCTGCAACAAGGGTTGAGGTGAACTGAGCCCCTTAATTAGTCACTATCTCTCTTGGAACCCCATACCAAGTGAAAATTTACTCATAAAGAAATTCTACAACCTTATTATATCTTGCGTTCTTCATGGCCTTGGTTACATAATTAGTGCATACTAAGATATAGGATTTACCATTGGATGGAGGATCAATGGGTCCTACAAAAACCAATCCCCACTTTTCAAATGGAGTGATCACTACCTAGGGATGAAGGGGCATCTCATTAGATTTGGTTGGCATGCCCATCCTCTGGCATCTATCACACTTTCTTGTATATCTCCCAACATCCTTGTGGAGTGTGGGCTAGTAATATCCTGTGTTTAAAATCTTCATTGTTGTCCTCTTGGCTGCAAAATTTCCTCCACATGGTTCATTGTGGCATGCATGCAAAATATCATATGTCTCATCTTCCCTCACACATCTCTTCATGACATGGTCTGATCTAGTGTAGGAAAAACATCCTACAATCCATAAAAAGGAAATGATTTTTCAATGAGCACCCTTCTCTCTCTTAGAGAGAAGTGAGGAGGCACTCTCCCTGTGACCAGATAGTTAGCTATGTCAGCATACCAAGGTGTTTGCACATTTATGGAGAATAGATGTTCGTAAGGGAAAGAGTCATCAATGACTTGGTTATCCTCTGATGTAGTTGGCCTTGAAAGAAAGTATACAACAACATTGGCCTTCCCTAGGTTATCCAGAATGGTTATGTCAAACTCTTGCATCAACAATAACCATTTGGCTAACCTACCTGATATTAGGGGTTTATTCATGAGATACCTAATGGTTGCATGGTTGGTGTGCACAAAGATTTGATAGCCTATTATGTAGTGCTTGAATTTGTTGAGGGCATAGATTACTGCCAACATTTCTTTTTTTGTCATTGTATAGTTGAATTCAACTCCTTGCAAGTTTTTGCTGACAAAATAAATAAAATTTTCAATAGCTCCTTCTTTCTACCCCAAGACTACTCCTATGGCATAGTTTGATGCATCTATATGGATGTGGAAAGGAAGCTCCCAATTGGGCCCTTTGAGTATAGGAGCATGAGTTAAGACTGCCTTCAAATCAGAAAATGTGTTGTCATAGTCTTTTGTCCATTGAAATTCAACATCTTTAGTGAGAAGAGTATACAATGGTGTTGCTATTTTTCTAAAATCCTTGATGAATCGCCTGTAGTAGCCTACATGGCCCAAGAAACTCCTAACATCTTTTTGTTTTGTAGGTATGGGAAAATTTGTAATCACCTCAATCTTTGCAGGATCTACTTGAATTCCTTTGTGAGAGATGTAGTGGCCAATGACTACACCTTCCTACATCATCATGAAGCACTTTTAACTATTTAAAGACATGTTATGTTCTTCACATCACTTTAAGACTCTCCTAAGATTCTCTAATGTTCATTGAAATCAGCACCATAGGTAGTAAAGTCATCCATATAAATTTCCATGCAATCATGAGAGATGTTTGAAGATATGCTAATGACTGCCCTCTGAAAAGTTGCAAGTGTATTGCATAAGCCAAATGGAAGCACTGAGTAGGAATAGGTCCCCCATGGACAGGTAAAGGTGGTCTTCTCTTGTTCCTCAGGTGCAATTTGGATCTAGTTATGCCCATTGAACCCATCTATAAAAGAGAAGTACTACTTTCCTGCAAGTGAATCTAGAACTTGGTCTACAAAAGTTAGGGAAAATGGTCTTTTTTGGTAGTAGCATTGAGCTCCTTGTAATCAAAACAAACTTGCCACTTCCCTCCCTTTTTGAGCACAATCACCAATGGAGACACCCACTGGCTATCTGAAATGGGGTAAATAAATCCTGCATATAGCAATTTATGTAGTTCTCCTTTTACAGTTTCTCTTAGTGTAGGGTTAATTCTTCTTTGTGGTTGCCTCACCAGTGTACAATCATCTCTAATGTAAATCCTATGAGTGTAAAGCTTAGGGTCCAATCCCTTCATATCATGATATTCCCATGCAAATGCATGTTGGTGGGTCCTCAGTAAGTTTGTCAATGACAACTATTGTTCTTCACTCAATTTGTTGTTGATAATTAGATATTTTCCTTCTAACGCTTGCACTTGTGTAGTTATCTCTACCATAGATGCTTCACTAATTCTTGTTACTTTGAGTTGATGTGGCAACAATGTATGAGACATACATGTTGCTGCAAGAAGAGTGGGTAGAAGTGTCTTTACTAGATCAACAAAATGAGAGGATGATGCTTCCTCTATTTCACAATGATTTTGAATTATGTTAGACAATACTTCATCTTCCTCTTGAAGCTACATGAAAGAGCTTCTACCTAACATAATTATTTGTGCCACAAAATTAACTTCCTTAGCCTCTTCACCAACATGTGGCCATACAGGATTATCCATGTCATGGGATGGCTGAGCTGGAGGGTAGAGAGCAAGCTTTTTCATGCTCTTTCCATTAGAAATGGTCATGTATCTTGTCCCACATCCAATATAGGAATATTTTGTTGCTAACCATGACCTTCCTAGGATAATGGGGTGCCCACCTAGTGAAGCTTTAGGAGAAAGAACCATGAAGTCTGCTGGGTACTCCCAAGAATATAGAGTTACCACAAAGTCCTCTACTATCCCATCAAGTTTAACAATAGAACTATCAACAAGCTGTAGGACAATAGTAGGTCTCATGCTTGCAACATTTAGTTGTTGCAGGATATCCTTGGTCATTACATTTATTGCTACTTCCAAATCAGTTAGAATGTTTCTTATTTGGACCCCATTTATGACAACTCCTACCATAGGGATCCCTGGGTCACTATATTTGGGAACAATCATTTTTTTGAGCATGATGTCAGCCAATTGTCCCACCACATGAACTGTAGTGGGGTCTTTCTTCTTTGTTCCTAGATTCCTAAGGCATGCTTCCTTGATTGCTTTTCCATATATATGAACATCTTTTATGGCCTGAAATAGAAGTATCTAGACACATATATGTTTCAATTGTTCTAGAATGTCAAAGGTTGGTTCCTCCTCTTCCTTTTGTTTCATAGTTTCCAACCTCTGGGGAAATGGTGGCTCTTATTCAGTCTTCTTGATTGGGGTTGGTTCAGGATTCTTAGGTACACTTGGCTGAATTGGGGCATTCAGAGGCTCCTCTTCTTCCACATGAAGCTCAGTGATAATGGGTGTGGAAGGAGCTGGCAAAGTAGTTCCTAAACGCAAGTGGATGTCACTTACACTCATAGCATATGCAGGGTATTTATTTGGATCAGCAAAGTATACTGGTTGCTATTGTGGTTTGTTATTTGGGTTAGGTGTGGGCTGAGCTAGTAGTTGAGTAGCTTTAGGTGTAGTAGGAGGAGGCATTATAGCAGGTTGTTGGGGTTGAGAAGGTGGTTACATGTAATTGGTTGTCTGGTTTGGCCATTGTTGTCCTCCCCTCGATTGAGACATTTATTTCTAGTTTCTTGGAGGTGGCTATCAATTTTCTTGAAATTGATGTCAATTCCTGTAAGGTTGCTACCAATGGGGTGGAGATTTTTGGTGATTAGGCCAAGTATTTGAAGGGTTACTCCAAGGCTATGGTGGATATCCTCCATAATTGGATGGATATAGGGGCTGTCATTGGTTACCAGATGAATAAGAATTGAAATATGGCCCAACAAAAGAGAGTGGACCTGGTGGCATACCTTGTCTTGGAGCCCATGGCATCCTTTGTGCAACATAGTAGACTTGATCCTCTTCAACTTGGATTGGCTTGAACTCAGGTGGAATCTACTTACTTTCAATATTAGCTACCATCTTTCATCTGCAGTCCTTCTTCTTTTGTCTACAACGAAGGTAATATTCTGCCAACATTGTCTCTGCCTCCTCTTGTTTCTTTTTGGCTTGAAGTGTATCCAACTTAGTAGCTAGATTGTTTATGATGTCTTGCTTGAAGTCTTCTAGTAAGTGAGTAATCTCCATTCTTGAAACTCCACTGGTAGATGTCTTACCCATAGAAGATTGGTAAGCTCTCTCTTTCTTTGAAGCTTCGCTAGAGTAGTTCTAACATATCTTAGAGATATTTCCTCCTCCCATCAGGTCTAAGGCATCAGTGCAGCTATCATTAATTCCTCTTAGGAAAAGTAGCTTTTGTGATTCTTCATTGAGTGTATGTTGTGGATATTTATGCAGACAAAATAGAAACCTTGCAATGTAATCCACCAGGATCTCATCTTCCTTTTGTTGCATCTTAAACATGTCATCTCCCCTCAAGTCACTGCCCCTACAATATTCCTTGTACTTCTCAAGGAACTTTGTCGTTATGTCCTCCCAAGTCTCCACAGTGTTTCTGCATAGGCTCATGAACCATCTTAATGCAACCTCTTTCAAGGTGGTAGGGAATAGCTTGAGTCTATGGGCATCAGTGGCATAGTCATAACTCCTATAGAGTGTGTCAAACTCGAACAAGAAAGTATCAGGATCTTTTTTGACAATTCCATAGAACTTGGGAAGGATTGAA
Source organism: Sequoia sempervirens (assembly GCA_007258455.2). Taxonomy (NCBI): domain Eukaryota; kingdom Viridiplantae; phylum Streptophyta; class Pinopsida; order Cupressales; family Cupressaceae; genus Sequoia; species Sequoia sempervirens. The sequence continues at coordinate 320,525,984 of VDFB02271358.1, read as the reverse complement.
GCAGGGATATTTTGAGGTTTTCAACTTCATTTTGATGAGCAATGGGGAAAGGAAAATCTGGTTGGTTAGGTCTGCTTCTATTTGCATCACCCATGCTTGCCTAATGTAGTTCCAAAGCAAAGGGATTTTCAAGATGATTTTGGTCTTCAGAGGAAATTTTAGAACTAGTTAGATCAAGGAATGCATCAGCAAAGGGGTGTGTCTCTTCTTCTTCTTCTTCTTCTTCTTCTCCTAGTAGATTCTGATGCTCAACTAGCCGAAATGGCTCAGAGTTATTAGGAAGGGATCTCCCATGAGCATCTCTCTTCCTTCCTCTATGCATACATTATCAAATCACTATCAGCCAACTCACACAAAGAATTGGAAAAAGAATGGTGGATCATTACTTTCCTAAATGAGGGGTGTGCTAAGAACAAACTTTTAGAAATACTACAGCAATAAAAACTATCAATGACTCCAAAGAGCTCCTAGTTTGACACCATCCCCAACAATAGCACCAAAAATGTTGGCCTCCTACAATGATCTAACAACTAAGCCCATAAAGTTTTGATTCAGAGATTGGACATCTAATTTGAATAGTTGTCTTAATCACTATGAAGTTGCATTTAACTTGTCAACCAAGGGACGTAGACTTGAAATGGGTCAGCATAGTATGTGCACTAGGAATCCCAAAGTAGCCACATTCATTCTACAACTAAGAAAGACATAATACTAAAAGTAAATTGCTTGGAAAGAAATAACATAATTGTTGAACATCAACCAACAACTATACTAAGTTGAAGTGCATGGAAAAAATGAAATCATAGGCAAGCAAATAGGAAACTACCATGTTTTCTTTAGTTGTAGGAATAGTCACAAAATGGAATTCTAGTGGTTGCAAGAATAGATAGTGCCAGATTTTAACTAATTACTAAACATAAAATATTATCTAAACTAAAGGATGGAATTCTCACCAAGTGGGCCCCCTTGGATGAGTATCCCTTAAGACAAATGTAAACTCAGATGCACAAAATTATAACTTCATTTTATTCATTGGAAAACATGAGTACAAATGAGTAGCATAACTATATTATTGAAAAACTAATAATGCGAGTACATCATTAGATCAATCAACCTTCTAAGAAGGAGAATTTGAGTCTTATTTATAGGAAGAAAACTACTAAACAACTACCTAGAAAGGCAATCAACTCCAATAGATTAGGAGGATGCCACTTTAGGGAAATCATGAAAAGTGGAGAGAAGGTTATTCATGCATGGAATCTGGTCAAGCATGTTTTCCTTAACGCAGATTTGGCACAACATTAACTCCTACATTTGCTCAAAAAATAATTAAGACCAGTTACAAGGCAGTTATAAGTCTTTGATTCAAACTAGGAATCTCCCTCCATTTTGAGTCTTCCCTCCATTTGACCTTTGAACGATCACCTTGTTGAATTTGATGGTAAGTGACTAGCTGGAAAAATCCTCTTCAATTTTGTAGGCTGCTAATTATCTCTGCATAACAATATTAGTATGCACAACAATTACATATTTGTAACTATCTTAAAGTAACATTCATTAATCCACATGTAAAATTAACATAGATAGTTTATATAGCATGTCAATATCATTTAAAGGTTATAAAAATAGCTTATGCCCAATGTCTATGGTTTTGAGGAAATATCATAAAAAGGTCAACATCCAAGTATCAAAGTCTATGCCAACTATAACAAATAGATAATAAACTCTATCAAAATTGAGTCATAAACTGGACTCATCAGTGGACTCCTTTTTGCATTGAGAAGTTTTTTCTCTATGTAACATTCTTCTTCTATCTTCTTGTATTCTTTCTATGGTAGTGAGCCTTGATTGTGAGCCTTTTTGACAGTGTGTCCTATTTTGGCAGTGAGCCCCTTTGTACCAATTTTTCTATTACTTATATTGTGAGCTAATCCTCACATGGTTTTTCCCTCATTGGGTTTTACACATAAATTTGGTGTTCTCTTGTGCATGGTGTTATGATTTCAATTTCTTTCTATTTGCACTTCATGTTTAATCAATCTAATAAACTAAGGGTTTAATGAATGCTTGTGGATTTGATTACTATTGAGGGTTTTGAAGGTTTAATTTGCTACAATTGATTCACCCTCCTCTTATTTTTCTTTTTCATTTCAACAATTGGTATCAAAGTAAGGTTCCTTGAAGAAGAGCTTAACTGCTTGAGGTAGATTCGGGATGGAAAACAAGATTCCTTTGGAATATCCTAGATTCGATGGTTCAAATTATGCATTTTGAAAGAAAAGGATGGAAGGATATTTATCTACATAGGGATATGAGATTGAGAATACTTATCAGAATACATACACTCCACCTCTGAATGGTCCAAGTACAAGTGCAAAAATCAAGGGGCATGAGATCAATGCTAAGGCAAGGTACATTATTGTGAATAGTCGTTCAAATACTTAATTAGTTAAAGTTATGAGTTTGAAGACTGCTAAAGAATTTTTGGATAAGTTAGAAAGCATTTATGAAGGAGATCTAAAGGTCAAACAAGCAAATTTGTAGAACTTGAAGACACGATTTGAAATTATGCATATGTCTGAAGATGAAACAATTAAAGGCTACATACAAAGATTTGATCAATTGGTAAGTAATTTGAGAGGCCTTGGTGCAATAGTTAAAGAATCTAAAGTGGTGAAGAGAGTTATCAAATCTCTTGTAGATTGTTATAGTGAAAAGGTATTTGCTATTGAGGAAGCAGTTGTGTATAAGGGTGAATTTGCACCCCTTATGCAAATTCCCCTTTTTCCTTTCTCCACCTTAGAAAACCAAGTTTAGAGGCTTAATTACACCTAAGCTCGCTACTTTAATGCCACTTGGCATTAATTTTGAGTGTCGATGGGAGAATTCCTATCGAGGATGCCCATGTGGTGCGTAGACGTCTGTGGGCACACTTATGTCCTTGGCAGATTCCTACGGTTGAACTTGTAGAGGCGTTACACTTCTCATTGGCAGTCGACTTGTAACGCCCCCTTCAGTCAACCAAACTAAATATGGTCATTTTCTTCATCTCTCCTTCAAATTCCCTCCTTCTATATGCTTTTCAACTTCTTCAAACTTCTTCCAAGTTTTTAGCTCAGTTTCTTCACACTCTTGCACTCACTTCTTGCATTCTTAAGCACTTCTAGCATCACTTTTTCACTCCTTGGCAGCAACAACTTCACTCCATCACTTTAGTAGAGCAAGTGTGGGACAACACCATTACAACAGAGGCTTGAGTACTCTCATTCTCTCCTCCATTAGCCTTGAGTGCTCTTGGTGGAGGTGGTAAGCTTCCCACTCCTCTCCTCTATTACTTGGTAGAGTAAGAACATTTAATGTTTTGTAGTGTTTTAGTGCTCTTTATTACATTACTTTCTTTATCATACTCACTTTCTTGGCTATTTGTCAAGGTGGAAACACCTAAATGGGGGTCTAGCTGAGGTAGACCCCTATACAGCCACCCAACATTTTTCCTCCTCTTTGTGTGTAGGTGAACGTGCTTTTGGAGCGCTAGCTAGCAAACAAATTTCTTTGTGAGATCATTCTTGCCACCCTCACTCTCGTATTTTTACTTTATCATATTAGAGCATATTTTGTTTACTTAACATTATTTTGGACCTTTAGTGGTATTTAGTTGGGCCGTTAGCTTGTTTTCCTAGGTTTGACCTTGTCTCTTTAGTTGTCTGGTTGTATGGACAACAACACACTTGAGAGATGCCAATGCACTGCATTGTCATCCCACACGCTTTCGTCTTTGGGCAAAAAGATTCCTAAGGCGTATTGTTGAACTTGAAAACTAGCTCGCCTAGCCTTGTTCTGTATTTCAAGTTTGTAGAGTGATTGAAGGACATTATATTCCTCATCATTCTCATCCTACATTTCCCAACACCCCATTAAGCAGAGGTAAGTTAGGGTAGTCTTCTGCTCTTGGCTCTCCATGACTTGGGGCCTTGAATGTGGTTGGTCCCCCTCTCTTACATTTTTTGGTGAACCTAACATGAATCATTTTGGTTCCTTTTTGTGATACTGAAAATTCCTTTCCCCATAATCTAGGAGTGTTGTAGGTGTGAGTGTTGTGAGGCTGTCACCTTACAACCCAACCTGCGACCCCTAGTTGGTGTAGTTGGAAGGTTACGAAGGTGTTGTGTAATGAAACCTTAATTGGGTCAATGTATTATCCTTTAACCTTTAGGGACTTCATGAAAGTATCATCTAGTGTGTGTAATGTCCTCCTTCCTGCATCAACCTATCCCCTTTGCATAGCTAGTTGACAGTGGTATTGGTATAACCTTCACTTCATAGGACCCGCTGATGGGTTTTAATAGGGAACATCTCCTCTCTATATCCTTGTGCGGATCAATGGAAACATCATAGTAGGTGTTCCCTTTGATCTAACATCACAAGTAAACATAATAACCGAGGAGATCATGTTGATTAACTTCTTACATAAACATGGGTACATGCACCTATGAGTACCATACGCACGCATGATGGGCTTTCCATTCCCCCTTTGGGTAGTATTGTCCTGTCAGTCTTGGTTCGACCTAAATCTGTGAAACTCCTATTCAACATTATCCCTGGGTATAAGCTCTTTAGGGTGAAGTTAGGTATCCCTTGGTTTGTAGCTATGAACATAGCGCCCTTGGTTGTGCATAAATGTTTAAAAATTTTCCATGGGGGTTTTGTGCATATAATTCACAACATCGGTTATTAACCACCGGCTGCTCATGGTAGCTACTCTTTGGACTACTCTTGGCCTATGCCTGTTGGTCCTATTCCACCTAGGATGGACCTTCTACACCAAACATATCAGAACTATAAGAAAGGGCACCTAAGGCGGAAAGTGAGTTACCCTCTATCACCTTATGTTGTTTCACATTGGGCTTGCTTAAAAGCTGACAGTGATGCCACTAACGCACACAAGAAGGAAGAAGAGAAGCGGTCCTGAGATCCTCCTTCTTCCTCTTCCACTGGTCAGTCTGATGCTTCTTCTCGCTCTACTATGGTATCGTTATATTTTTCTTCGTGTTTATGGGAGAATCCTATGGTGCCCGCTTGGTAGAAGCCTAAGTGTCCTGCATTAAAACTTCTTGTTATGCCTATGGAGCCTAGACCTATTCAGTATAATGGGAAGAAGGTCTCCTGTGGAGAGTCCTCTTTGTCTCAACCTCTGTGGGCTCCTACCACTCTTGATCCCAAAGAAATGAACAGGAAGAGGCTTGTTGCCGAAGCTCTTGAGTTGACTCCCCTGCTATTCCTTGAACTGCTCCTCCTACTCTTGTCTAGGAATCCATTCCTCTACTGAAGATAACTATAGTGGATGTTTCCATGGTTGAGTAGGAGTTTTCCATTCCTTCATAGCCTTTGGCCTCCATCTCAAAAAGTCATAGGAAGCACCTTGCGCGTGAGTGCAAGCGTTGGTGAAAGGCTCTTTTGGTCGAGTAGGTCACCTCACAAAGGAAGGAGGAAGAGACAGTTGCCCTTGCTTCAGGGCCTCCTATAGTGTCTTCCTCTCCCCTTCCTTCCGCTTCTCTTCAGTCTAGTTCCATGTTGCTCCCAACTTCCATTGTGAGTATGTATGTGCCTAACCCCAAGGGGGTAGAGGTGTTCATCACTTATTTGGTGGAGCCACCTTTGTTGATGTCTGTTCTAGATATCCAACCTTTCCCAAAACCCATGGATATGACTAATACCTCAATTGTATCCATTGTGGTTCTTTCCTTCTCTGCCTTCTCACCTCTAGCCTCGTCCATCGGGAGTTCATCTCCTCCAACAAGGAAGAAAGTGGAGTGTGGTCCTTCTAGTGGTGAAGTATGTAAGAGGAGCCCACTTTCTTCACAAGGTGGTCCCATGCTAAATTATTTTGTCCTAGTGACAAAACTAGTCTTGGCCTCCCCTGAGTTTGTCATCGCTCCCGAGTCATTCAGCAAGCCTAGCAGTGAATCTCAGGCGCAACCTACCCCATCCATTGAAGTTAAACATGATGCTCCTATAGGGTGCATGTTTAACTCTATGGATGAAGTTTTGGCCTTGTCAGCAATCTTCACAAAATCATTGGCCCTAGCTCCATAAGAGCTCGATGAAAAAGACCTTGCAGGGCCTTCTTCCTTGACCCTTGTTGCGAGAAGGCTGGACACTCCTCTTAACATCCCACCACTGCAATCTTGTCCTCCTTCCCCCTATGATGATGTAGAGTGAGAAGCAGATGGCCTCTTGGTCGATCAATGTTAGGAGGAAGCCTTTTCTTGATCTCATGTGTATGTGTTTTGTGATGTGTTCCCCTATGATCGGGCTATGTGTGCCTGGATAACCCTCATTACCCCTGTTGGTGCTTGGATACAAGAATGGTTTTTGTGTCGTAAACCTTCTTTTTGTAAAATCATTCTTCCATGTTTGTGCTTGATTTTTGATAAATTAGGGACAATGTAAGGCATTGGGGGGAATTTAGGCTTCCCTTCCATGTTGACCCACTTTTTTATTTTTACTTTTTTTTCTTGTGCATTCTTCACATGGTCTGATATAGTAGGGGGTTGATGATAATTCATTTATATAATATTATTATACATACATATTTATATTTATGAGCAATTTTGACCCTGAAATATTAGGCTACCCTTGTGCCTTTTCTCTTTTTCTTTCTCTTTTTCTTTCTCTCTTCTTTGCTTGAGTTGTTCCTCTCATGTGTGACAATGCCCTTTCTTCAACATTTTGATTTTTAGAAAATGAATTCATTAACAATGAATCTTTTCTTGAAAATCTTCGCAAAACTTTCTTTTGAATCACATTCTCAACTTGGAGACCTAATGGAACATGTTTCCTTCATCATGGGTTCATAAAGAAAGGACTTGAAAACCTTCCTCCGAAGTGGGAACAACTTTGACCTCCCCCTCGTGTGGGGGCATATTCTTCCTTTCAAATTCCCTGATGAAGTGAACATCTTTCAAAAGGATCCCTTGATGATGGATCGCTCTAAGAAAGAAAACATCTGCTCTCGAACTACGCGTCCCTTGAGTGGACCCCTTCTTCATGACGGGTTCCCGAGGAACCCCTTTGAAAGTCTTCCAAATTATCGACGGTTTGCGTGACTGTCTGCTCACTCACCTACATGGTTGCTTCTTGACTCTACGGAGTCTACTTTCTTAGGTTTCCTCCATTTGAGAGATCTTGGGGATTACCTTCCCTGCAGGTTTGTGTGTCTGTAGGGCACTTTATTAGGATTCCTCCATGTGAGAGATCTTGGGGTTTACCTTCCCTACAATTTTGTGGGTCTATAAGACACTTCCTTAGGTATTCATCATGTGAAAAATCTTGGAGAATACCTTGCCTATAGGCTGTAGGGCACTTTCTTGGCTTCCTTCATGTGAGAGATCTTGAGGGACGCTTCCTGGGTATCCTCCATGTGAGAGTTCTTGGAGGACACCTTCCTTGTAGGTCTGTGGGCCTGTGAGGCGCTTACTTCACGGGGCTTCCTTCATGTGAGAGATCTTGGGGGTGTTGGAAACACAAGGCAGACAACTGAGGGGGGGGTGAATCAGTTGTCCCAGAAATTAAAAAAATTTAACTTTATTAACCTTATTCTCATATCTGATTATTAACCATGAAAGCATAAATCGTCAACACATCATAAACACACATAACACCAAGATTTTTTTATGTGGAAACCCTGTTAGGGGAAAAACCATGGTGGAGGTCAGTCCACAAGATTATACCCTATTAAAATTATAAGGAAATATGAGTGGGGAATGCACATGCATTTAGGTACACTGCCTAGAGCTCACTGCTCAATTACAACAAGGCTTACTACCCAAAGGAAGAAACACTATCTTATAGAAAGATTCAAATTACATTTGCATGAATTTGAACTGATAAAATAGCATCTGTTAATACCTAATCACAGTTCCGGTTAAGCACATGAACACTTCTTCACTTTTCTTCACTTTTCTTCACTCTTCTTCACTTTTCTTCACACTCTGATCTGCCTTCGAATGATTTAGAACATTATTCATGCACACGTACATTTGGCATCCACTGGCATACTTCAATTTGAATAAACAATCACTTATATATATCCGCAACAAGAAATTTCATCCCTACATGTTAGTTTTAATGAAAATAATAACACGAATATAAATTGTCAGCCCAAAACAATAACAAATATTAATGTGAATCAACCAAGGTTGGCCAAAAATTAGTGAAGACCCAAAATAACATCTTCGAACATGAGCCACCTTCAAAAATTATTCCTTGAAGATCCACAACACGCTACAAACACCTTGTTGACCAAAACCATGAGAAACATGAACACGTAAGAGAAATTATTGGATCATGAGCACAACAATCAATGCAGACATGAAACATAGATAGAGCATGATATAGAGACATCCACAAACATTATGAATCAATAGAGAATCATCCACAACAACTTAACTGACTGAAATTGCATCTTCTTCATTCAGGAACACAAATTGAAGTAATAGAAAGACTGTCAGAATACAAATCTTCATAACTCGATCAAATCTTCACGCGGATCTCTGAAACTCAACATGGATAAACTAGATACACTCAACAAAAAACCATTTAGTTGACAACCTCTGATTATCAATGTACTGAACTCACCGACAGACTGATCTTCACTTCACTACTGACAACCTGTAACTCATTTCATTACAATTTTCTCAATATCCTCGACATATACAACTTCTAATGAATTAATGCTAATAGTGTTGACATCAATGAAAACCAAATATCAACAACACAACCACAAGATCCAAAAATACCCCCCTTTGGTATTGATGGCAACACATGATGTGAAAAACACCATCAACGCAACTATCTCCAACACTTACTCCCCCTTAGGTTCTGACTCTTTTCTCCTCAATTCTTCCACATGAATTTTCTCCTCACAAGGTTCTTCTCCCTAGAATTTTTTCACATTGCTCCTCTCCCCCTTTGAAATTAATGAAAAAGATCTCTAAGCTTTGACTACTCCCCTTGAGTAGTAGCCACCACAACATCAATCTAGATCAAGATATGACTATGAAAATCACATACTAATGCAATACAATGCATCTTAGTTCTAATTAGGAGGGGTAATCACCCCTAACTTCCCTTTGAGATACTAAAAATTATCCTTAGGCAATGACTTGGTAAAGATATATGCAATTTTCTCCTTAGTAGGCACATATTCCAATCTAACTTCCTTTTCAATCACCTTCTCTCTCTAAAAGTGAAACTTGATAGATATATGCTTGGTCTTTGAATGCAACACAAGATTCTAAGAAATGTTAATAACAATTGAATTATCACATAATATAGCTATAGGATCATCATACACAACTTTGATATCCTTCAACATCTGCTTCATCCACAATACTTGAGTACAATTGTTAGCAACATTAATGTATTCGACCTCTACAATAGATAAAGAAATGACATTCTGCTTTTTGCTTAACCATGAGATCAGCTTCTTTCCCAAGAAAAATGCACCACCACTAGTATTTTTTCTATCATTCACATCACCAGCGCAATCAACATCAGTAAAGGAACTCAAAGTAAGATCATCATATTTAGGATACCACATGCCAAAATCAACTATTCCCTTCAAGTATCTGAAAATTCTCTTCATAGTAGTCACATGAGATTCTTTAGGATCAACTTGAAATCTTGCAACAATACATACAACATTCATGATATAAGGCCGAGTTTGAGTTAAATACAACAATCCACCAATCATTGATCTGTATCTAGTTTGATTTTCCTTCATAGAATCATCATCTATTGTCAACTTACATCTGGTCACCATGGGTGTATCAACTGGCTTTGAATCTTCCATACCAAATTTCTTCAACAATTCTTTCACATACTTGGACTGAGATATAAAGATCCCTTTGTCTAATAGAGTAATTTTCAATACCAAAAATAATTTCATCTCTCCAATCATTGACATCTCAAACTCACCCTGCATCTCATTAGCAAGCTTCATGCACAAACTATCATCTCCTCCAAAAATGATATTATCAACAAAAAATTCCACAATCAAATCTTTATCATCATTCTTGAAATACAAATTACTATCAACAATACCTTTGTTAAATCCAAGTTTCATAAAATACTTATCCAATCTGGCATACCATGCTCTCGAGGTTTTCTTAAGTCCATAAAGTGCTTTCTTCAATTGACAAACCATATCTCCTTGATCAGTCAACTGAAATCCATCCAGTTTCTCAACATAAACCTCTTCTTCTTGCTCGCCATTTAGAAAAGTTAACTTGACATCCATCTGATAAACCTTGTAGTCTATGTAAGCAACATAAGCAAGAAACAATCTCACATCTTCAATTCTAGCAACAGGGGCAAAAGTCTCTTCAAAATCAATTCCTTCCATATGTGAATATCCCTTACACACCAATCTCACTTTGTTTCTAACCACTTCACCTTTCTCATTCAGTTTGTTTCTAAAGACTCATTTAGTTCCAATGACATTTTTATCCTTAGGTCTAGGAACAAGAATCCATGTATCATTCTTCTCAATTTGTTGTAGCTCTTCTTTCATTGCTTCAACCCAATGTTCATCTTTACAGGCTTCATTCACATTAGTAGGCTCGGTCTTTGAATCCAAACAATATTCTTCTACAATCTTTCTCCTAGTTTGGACACCTTTGTTCTTATCACCAATAATCTGATCTTCTGAATGATTTAATCTTACATACCTCAGAGTCTTAAGACATTCTTGAATTTCAGGCTCTTCTGATCTCTCTTATGCTCTTTCACTGTTTTCTCCTTCCTCTTGATCTTCTTGATTCACCAAAATGATTTGCACTTGATTTGTAGTCTGAACTTGCTTTCCTTTGTTTGTACTGTCATTCTGATCATCAAAATCATATCCATAGGTTCTGGATGGTTTGGCTATTTCTTCATCAACCTTGACATTTTCACTTTCAACCATTTTCTTCAATCTCTTATTGTAGCACCAGTAGGCCTTGCTTTTAGTAGCATAACCCAAAAATATTCCTTCATCACTTCTAACATCAAACTTTCCTAAATCTTCATCTCTTTTGATATAACATTTACTCCCAAAGATTTTGAAATATTTAACAGTAGGCTTATGACCAATCCATAGCTCAAAAGGGGTCTTACCAGTATCACCTTTGACTTGTACTCGGTTGAGGTTGTAAACAAAAATACTCACAGCTTCTCTCCAGTAGATATGAGGAACACTTCCTTCCAGCATCATAGTTCTACCAACATCTTGGAGTGTCTTGTTCTTCCTTTCCACAACTCCATTTTGCTAAGGGGTTCATGGGGTAGATAATTGTCTCTTTATTCCATGCACTTCACAAAAAGAATTAAACTCACCAAAAATGAATTCACCACCTCTATCTGATCTCAGACATTTAATCTTCAGACTAGTCTTTATCTCAACCATAGCCTTAAAGATCTTGAACGTCTCCAAAGCTGTAGATTTCTCCCTTGAGAAAGTATGCCACATCATTCTTGAATAATCATCAATAAGCAACATGAAATACCTGTAGCCTTGTAAACTTCTTACTCTAGAAGGACCACACAAATCAGTATGCACAAGCTCCAAAAATTCATTTGAATTATGTTGTTTGCTTCGAAATGAAATTCTAGTTTGCTTCCCTAACTAACATTCCTTGCATATGGAATTAGTAGGCTTTACCAACTTAGGAAGATCTCTCACAGCCTTAGTAGAACTTATCTTGACAATATTATCAAAATTAACATGAAACATTCTTCTATGCCACAACCAACTTTCATCAACTTGAGCAATCAAACAACTTTTACTAGGAACATTCAAATGAAAGATATTACCTTTTGTTTTTGTACTTGATGTAATCACATTTTTGGAACACCCCAATATTTTGCACTTTCCATCCTTGAACTGAAGATTGTAACCCTTATCAACCATCTGTCTGATACTTAACAGATTATGCTTCAGACATTCCACATATAGGACATTATCAATATTGTTCTTACCATCAAGAGAAACACATCCTCTACCATAGATCACACTAGCTGTGTTATCATGAAATTTCACAACACCACCATCATACTTTTCTAGGCTCACAAATTTACTTTTATCTCCTATCATGTGATGAGAGCATCCACTATTAATTACCCATTCATCTTTCTCTTCAACTTGAGTAGCTAGGGCTTTCTCCACATTTGTACAACTAGCAGATTCAGTAGACATAAGATTATTTTCCTTGATAGCAATAAATACCCATTCATCATCACTTATATTTCCTTTATTTGATTCATCATCTGTCACACCTTCATCAACAACATAGTAACACTTCTTTTGAAATCTATGCTTGTTATGTCTTTTTTAGGAGCTCTTTTCAAACACCTTGATGCAAAATGACCTATCTTATTCCAAGAAAAACATTTAAGAGGAAATTTTCCTTGATACTTACCTTTTCCTCTTGCTACTCTTTTGACAATAAGTGCTTCCAACTCTTCCAACTCTTCTTCTTCAAGCTGTCTCATTTCTTCCTCATACTTAAATGTCTTTCTAGAAGAACTCTCTCTTGGATCATATCTTTGCTTATCTCTTCCAAATGTAGTAGCCTTGAATGCATATTCTATCTTAGGAAGGGCATCACCAAATTTAGTCAACTCAAAAGTAGTAAGCTTACTAATCAACATATCTCGAGTAACATTTGTCACAGTCTGGAGCTCTTCAATAGCTATAGCTTTGAATTTGTAAGCAACAAGAAAAGATCTAAGCACTTTAGCCAAAATATCTTATTCTTCCAGCTATCCACCAACATATCTAATTCCACACACAAGTCCATTCACTCTTTGCATGAAAGTAGTAATATTTTCATCATCACCCATTATCAACATTTCATATTTCCCTTTCAAACTCTGCAACTTAGCAATCTTCACATTAGCATCACCTTCGTACAAAGTTTCCAACTTTTTCCAGATCTCATAAGCAGTCTTCAGATCCATAACATTAGTCATCTCAGTATCAGTCAAAGCAGTCAACAATGCTTCCTTAGCTCTAATATTGTACTTAGTATCCCTAATCTCAGTAGTAGTAGTAGGACCATTCTGAGGTATAACATACCTATTACTTGTAATTCTCTAGTAGGGTTCACCAATGCATCTGACATGGCACTCCATTCGAGTCTTCCACAAGGAATAAATTGTTCCATAAAATCTCAGACTATCCTTCTTGTATGTCACCATCCCGGATCACCTCAAGCTGTTAAACTTCTTCCAAGGAACCTGCTCTGATACCCATTATTGGCAACACAAGGGTAGACAATTGAGAGGGGGGAGAATCATTTGTCCCATAAATTCAAAACTTATTAACTTTATTAACCTTATTCTTAGAGCTGATTATTAACCATGAAAGCATAAATCATCAACATGTCAAAAACACACAACACCAAGATTTTTTACATGGAAACCTTGTTAGGGGAAAAACCACAGTGGAGGTTAGTCCACAAGATTATACCATGTTAAAAGTATAAAGAAATATGAGTGGGGAATGCACATGCATTTAGGCGCACTGCCTAGAGCTCACTGCTCAATTACAACAAGACTTACTGCCTAAAGGAAGACACATTGTCTTACAAAAATATTCAGATTACATCCGTAGAGATTTGAATTGATAAAATAGCATATGCTAATTCCTGATCACAGTTCCAGTTAAGCACATGAACACTTCACTTTTCTTCACTCCTCTTCACTCTTCTTCACACTCTGCTATGCCTTTGAATGATTTAGAACATTATTTACACACATGTACATTTGACATCCACTAGAATAATTGAATTCAAATAAACAATCGCTTATATATATATCCACAACAAGAAATTTCATCCCTACATGTCGGCTTTAATGAAAATAATAAAATGAATATAAACTATAGGCCCAAAACAATAACAATTATTAATGAGAATCAACCAAGGTTTGCCACAACTTAGTGAAGACCTAAAATAACATCTTTGAACATGACCCACCTTCAAAAATTATTCCTCAAAGATCCACAACATGCTACAAACACCTTGTCGGCCAAGAACATGAGAAACATGAACACGCAAGAGAAAATATCGGATCATGAGCACAATGATCAATTCATACATGCAACACAGATAGAGCATGATCTAGAGACATCCACAAACATCATGAATCACTAGAGATGCATCTGCAACAACTGAACTAATTGAAATCACATCATCTTCATTTAGGAACACAAAATGGAGTAATAGAAAGACTGTCAAAATACAAATCTTCATAACTTGATCAAATCTTCACGCAGATCTCTGAAACTCAATGTGGATAAACTAGATACACTAAAAAAAAAACCCTTTAGTCAACAACCTCTGATCATCAATGTACTGAACTCACCGAAAGACTAAACTTCACTTCGCCACTAACAACCTGCAATTCATTTCATTATAATTTTCTCAATATCCTCGACATATACAAATTCTAATGCATTAATGCTAATAGCATTGACATAAATGAAAACCACATATCAACAACACAACCACAACATCCAATAGGGCATTTCCTCCTTACAGGTCCATGGGCCTATAAGATGCTTTATTTCTTTAGCTTCATAGTTCTGAGAAGTTATGAAGTCCTTCACTTGCCCTACACCTTCAGGTATGTTAGATCGCGGTCTTCTTCCTTGACGGTTAAGGTATACATTTCTAACCCTACTATTCTTTGATCTACTTTACCGAAGCACTCATTAGTATTCATGCTCAATAAAGTGGGGGGAAAATGTATGAGTGAATTTTCACCCCTTATGCAAATTCCTCTTTTTCCTTTCTCTACCTTAGAAAAACAAGTTCGGAGGCTTAATTAGACCTAATCCCGCTGCTTTCATTCCACTTGGTGCTTGTTTTGAGCGTCAGTTGGAGAATTTTTTTCTGGGACACTCGTGTGGTGTGTAGAATTCTGTGTGGAGTGCTTATGTTCCTAGTAGATTCTTGTGGCTAAACTTGTAGAGGTGTTACACTTCTCATTGGTAGTCAACTTGTAATGCCCCTTTGGCCGACTAACGAATATGGCCGTTTTCTTCATCTCTCCTTCAAATTCCCTCCTACATGCATTTCAACTTCTTCAAAACTTCTTCCATGTTTTCAGCTCAACTTCTTCACACTCTTTCACTCACTTCTTGCATTCTCAAGCACTTCTAGTAGCACTTTTCACTCCTTGGCAGCAACAACTTCACTTCAACACTTCAGTAGAGCAAGTGTCAGACAACACCATTGCAACTGAGGCTCAAGTACTCTCATTCTCTCCTCCATTAGCCTTGAGTGCTCTTGGTGTAGGTGGTAATATTCCTCGTCATCTCCTCTATTACTTGGTAGAGTAAGCACATTTGTTGTTTTGTACTATTTTAGTGCTCTTTATTACATTATTTTCTTTATCATAATCACTTTCTTGGCTGTCCGTGGAGGTGGAAACACCTAAATGGGGGTCTAACTAAGGAAATCCCCAATACAACCACCCAACATTTTTCCTCCTCTTTGTGTGTAGGTGAATGTGCTTTTGGAGAGCTAGTTGGCAAACAAATTTCTTTGTGAGATCATTCTTGCCACCCTAACTCTCATATTTTTACTTTATCATATTAGAGCATATTTTGTTTACTTAAGAATGTTATTTTGGCCCTTTAGTGGTAGTTAGCTGGGTTGTAAGCTTGTTTTCCTAGGTTTGACCTTGTCTCTTTAGTTGTCTGGTCATACGAACACCAACATACTTGAGAGACACTAGCACATTGCACTATCATCCCAAGATCATGCTTCCATCCTTGGGAAAAGAGCTTCTTGAGGCGTAGTGTTGAGCTTGAAAACTAGCTCACCTAGCCCCGTTTTGTATTTCTGGTCTATAGAGTGATTGAAGGAACTTATAGTCCTCATCATTCTCATCTTGCATTTCCCAACACCCCGTTAAGCTAAGGTAAGTTAGGGAAGCCTTCCGCTCTTGGCTATTCGTGACTTGGGGCCTTGAATGTGGTTGGTCCCCCTCTCTTAAATTTTTTGGTGAACCTAACATGATCCATTTTGGTTCCATTTTGTGATACTGACAGTTCCTTTCCTCGTACTCTAGGAATGTTGTAGGTGTGAGTGTTGTGAGGTTGTCGCCTTACAACCCAACCTGCGACCCCTAGTTGGAAGGTTCTGAAGGTGTTGTGTAACAAAACCTTAATTGGGTCACCGTCTCATCCTTAACCTTTACAGAATCTATGAAAGTATCATCTAGTGTGCGTAATCGCCTCCTTCCTGCATCAACCTATCCCCTATGTGCGACCTGTGGACAATGGTACTAGTATAACCTTCACTTCACATAACTTGCCAATGGGTTTTAATAGGAAACCATATCCTCTCTATATCCCTATGCGGATCAATGGAAACATCATAGTAGGTGTTATCATTGACCTGACATCACAAGTAAACATAATTACCAAGGAGATCATGTTGATTAACTTCTTACATAAAGATGGGTACGATGCACCTATGAGTACCATCCGCACACATTTTGGGCTTTCTGTGTCCCCTTTGGGTAGGATTGTCCTGTTGGTCTTGGTTCGACCTGAATATGTGAAACTCCTATTCAAAATTATCCCTAGGTCTAAGATCTTTAGGGTGAAGTTAGGTATCCCTTGGTTGGTAGCTATGAACGCAGTGCCCTTGGTCATGCATAAATGTTTAAAATTTATCCATTGAGGTTCTGTGCATGTAATTCACGACATCGGAATAAACCACTAGTTGCTCATGGTAGCTACTCCTTGGACTAATCTTGGCCTATGCCCATTGGTCCTCTTTTGCCTAGGATGGAGCTTCTACACTGAACATATAAAAACTATAAGAAATGGCACCTAAGGCCTAAAGTTAGTTACCCTCCATTGCCTTATGTTGTTTCACATAGGGCTTGCTTAAAAGCTGACAATGATGCCACTAAGGCACAAAGGAAGGAAGAAGAGAAGCGGTCCTGAGATCCTCCTTCCTCCTCCACTGGCCAGTCTAATGCTTCTTCTCGTTCTATTGTGGTATCATCAAATTCTACTTAGTGTTTACGGGAGAATCCTATAGTGCCCACTTGGCAGAAGCCTAAGCGTCTTGCATTCAAACTTCTTGTTCTGCCTATGCAGCTTAGACCCATTCAATATAATGGGAAGAAGGTCTCCCATGGAGAATCCTCTCTATCTCAACCTTTGCGGCCTCCTACCACTCTTGCTCCCAAAGCCGTGAACGGGAAGAGGCCCGTTGTTGAGGCTTTTGAGCCAACTCATCCTACTCTTCCTCGATCTGCTCCTCCTACTCCCATCTAGGAATCTATTTCTCTACTAGAGACAACTGTAGTGGAATTTCCCATGGTTGAGCAGGAGCTTTCTATTCCTTAGTAGCCTCTAGCCTCCAACTCAAAGAGTCATAGGAATTGCATTGTGTGCGAGGGAAAGCACCAGAAAAAGGCTCTTCTAGCCGAGCAGGCCTCCTCACAAAGGAAGGAGGAAGAGACGACTGCCCCTAATTTAGGGCCTCTTGCAATTTATTCCTCTCCCCTTCCTTTCAATTCTCTTTAGTCTAGTTCCATGTTGCTCCTGACTTCCATTGCAAGTACGAATGCACCTAACCCCAAGGGGGTATAGGTATTCATCACTCCTTCGGTGGAGCTGCCTTTGCTGTTGTCTATTCCAGATATCCAGCCTTTCCTGAAACCCATGGATATGACTAATACCTTAGTTGTATCCACTGTAGTTCTTTCCTCCTATTCCTTTGCACCTCTAGCCTCATCTGTGGGGAGTTCATCTCCTTCGGCTAGGAAAAAGGTGGAGTGTGGTCCTTCTAGTAGTGAAGGACATAAGAGGAGCCCACCTTCTTCACAAGGTGGTCTCGTGTTGAATTGTTCTATCCTAGTGACAAAACTAGTCCCAACCTCCCTTGAGTTCGCCACCGCTCTTGTGTCATTCGGTGAGCCTAGTGGTGAATCTCAGGTGCAACCTGCCCCATCCACTAAATTTAAACATGATGCTCCTATACGGTGAATGTTTAACTTTGTGGATGAAGTTCTGACCTTGTTAGTGATCTTCGTGAAATCATTAACCGTAGCTTGACAAGAGCTCAACAAAGAAGACCTTTCAGGGCCTTCTTCCTTGGCCCTTATTGCGGGAAGGCTGAATGATCCTCCTCTTAACATCTCACTGCTGTAGGCTTGTCCTCCTTCCCCCTATGATGATCTAGAGTGGAAAGTGGATGACCTCTTGGTCGATCAATGTTAGGAGGAGGCCTCTTCTTGATCTCATGTGTGTGTGTTTTGTGATGTGTTCCCCTGTGATCATGCTATGTGTGCCTAGATAACCCTTGTTACCCCTATTGGTGCTTGGATACAGGAATGATTTTTGTGTCGTAAACCTTCTTCTATTTGTATCATCATTCTTCCATGTTTGTGCTTGATTTTTGATAAATTGGGGACAATGTAAGGCATTGAAGGGCATTTAGGCTTCCCTTCCATGTTGACCCAATTTTTTATTTTTACTTTTTTTTCTCGTGAATTCTTCACATGGTCTGATATAGTAGGGGGTTGATGACAATTCATTTATATACTATTATTATACATACATATATATATGTATTTATGAGTAGTTCTGACCCCAAAATATCAAGCTACCCCTGTTCCCTTTGTTTATGCCTTTTCTCTTTTTCTTTCTCTTTATCTTTCTCTCTTCTTTCCTTGAGTTGTCCCTCTCATGTGTGACAACTCCCTTTCTTCAACATTTCGATATTTAGAAAATGCATTCATTGCCAACAAATCTTTTCTCAAAAATATTTGCAAACCTTTCTTCAGAATCACATTCTCAACTTGGAACCCGAATGGAACATGTTTCCTTCATCATGGGTTCATAAAGAAAGGACTTGAAAGCCTTCCTCCGAAGCGGGAACATCTTTGAACTTCCCCTCGTGTGGAGGCATATTATTCCTTTTGAATTCCTTGATGAAGTGAACATCTTTCAAAAGGATCCCTTGATGATGGATCACTCTGAATGTGGTTGGTTCCCCTCTCTTACAAGTTGATTTTGATAATTATTCCAGAGATCAGTTCATTGGTACTCTGATTGCATTTGAAATGAGAAAAATGAAGAAAGGTACAAAAGTAGAGACTTCTTTCAAGGCTGGTAATTCAAAGAAGCTTGAATATTTAGGTGATGAAGATCTTGATGATTTTCAAGCTAACTTCACGAGGAACATGAAAAAGGGCACCATAAAGTACAAAGGAAAATTTCCTTTTAAATGTTTTAGTTGTGGTGAGATAGGTCATTATGCTTCTAGATGTCCAAAAAAAGCTCTAAATAATAAGAACAAGGGAAATAAAGGAAAGATGATTAAGAAATCTTACTATGTGAATGAAGATGCTAGTATTTTGGATGATGAATCTAATTATGGAGATTTTGATGACAATGAATGTCTATTTTTGGCTATAAAAGAAGAATCAAGTTCTGGTAACCTTGAAAGTTGTGTGATGGAAAGTATTTTAGAGATGAAGGATAAGGTTGAAGGTACTTTGGTATCTTATTTTCATGTCAAGGAGGATAATAATTACTAGGTTGTTGACAATGGATGCACTAATCATATGACTAGAGAAAAAATTAAGTTTTTTAAACTTGAAAAGTATGATGGAGGATTAGTTAAATTTGGAGATGATTCAGGAGAAAATATTTGTGGAATAAGTTCAATCAGTTATGATGGAAAGCATAATACTGAAAAATGTTTACTATGTTAAGGGATTAATACATAATCTCTTGAGTGTTGGAAAAATGTGTAGAAAAGGGTGTAATCTTGTGTTTAAGGATGAAGCATGTGAGATCCAGAAAGGGTCTGGAACAGTGATTGTTACTGGTAAGAGAACAGATGGGAACATCTATTAGGTTAAGGGTGTTGATGGTCATTGCTTTATGCCATAGATAAATGATAGTTGGTTATGGCATCATAGGATGTGTCACATGAATTTTGATAGTTTGGCAAGAATTACTTCAGTTCATGCAATGAGAGATTTTCCTAGAATCATAAAAACTATCAATGTTGTTTGTGAGAGTTGTCAATTTGGAAAATAAATAAGAAGTAGCTTTAAGGGAAAGGAACAATCTGCTACTAGACTGCTGGAATTAGTGCATATATATCTTTGTGGTCCTACAAGGGTGAGAAGTATATAAGGTGATAGGTACTTTACACTTTTAATTAATGATTATTTTAGAATGACATGAGTTACTTCTCTTAGAGAGAAATTTGATGCATTAGATAAATTCAAGGCATTTAATGCTATGGTTGAGAATGAAATGGATTTAAAAATAAAATGTTTGAAGTATGATAGAGGTGGTGAATTCACCTCTAATAAGTTTAACATGTTTTGTGAAGTTCATGGAATAAAGAGGTATTTGTCTACCCCTAGAACTCAGTAGAATGGAGTTGTTGAAAGGAAAACAAAAAACTATTCAAGAAGTTGTAAGGACTATGATGAAAGAGGAAAATCTACCACAAGTCTACTGGAGAGAATCTATTCATACTATTTTTTACATACTTAATAGAGTTCAAGCTAAAGCTAATGACACAAAGATGCCTTATGAGCTATGGTATGGAAGGATTCCTACTGTGAAGTACTTTAGAGTGTTTGGAAGAAAATGTTACATCAAAAGAGAAGAAAACTTAGGAAAGTTTGATGCAAGGTCTGATGAAGGTATCTTCCTTGGATATTCTATTAGAAGCAAAGCTTATAGATGTTACAACAAAAGGTTGAGAAAGATAGTTGAAAGTGCAAATGTTAAAGTTGATGAAAACCTACAAAATTCTATTGTAGTAGATGGATATGTGTCACATGAACCTAATTCCAGAGAAGTAGAAGAAAAGGATGATGAAAAAGAAGTGCAAAATGAAGAGGAAGAACCTCCAGAGAAGACCCCTAAAACTCCTAAGTATGTGCAAAAGAATCATTTCAAAGATTAGATCATTGGAGACAAGAGGAAAGGTGTATTGACAAGAAGCAAAGTTGTTGAAGTTGAGATACATTTGTGTTTACTTTCTAAAGTTGAACCTAAATTAGTGAGTGAAGCATGTAAGGATGAGAATTGGATGAAGGCAATGGAAGAAGAAATTATGTAGATTGAGAAAAATTAGACTTGGTAATTGGTTCCTAGACTGGCAAACAAAAAAATAATTGGAACTAAATGGGTATTTAGGAACAAGATGGATGAGAGTGGAGAAGTAGTAAGAAACAAGGCAAGACTTGTGTGTAAGGGTTAATCAAAAGTAGAAGGTATATATTTTGAGGAGAATTTTTCTTCTATGGCTAGGATGGAACTATCACAATGTTTTTGGAATTTGTAGCACATAAATATTTTAAGGGCTATCAGATGGACGCGGAGTTTTCTTTTCTGAATAGAGAATTGGAAGAAGAAGTTTACATGGAACAACTCAAAAGGCTTTCAGTTGTTAGATGAACTGAACATAGTATGTAAGTTGAAGAAGGCACTATATGGTTTGAAGTAAGCTTCCAGAGCTTAGTATGTGAGATTAGAAAGGTAGTTGATACAAGAAGGATTCAGTAAGGGCTCCATAGATAGTAATCTTTACTTTAAAATTAAGGAAGATAAAGTCTTGATAGTAGTTGTATATGTGGATGATATTATCTTTGGTGGAAATGAGGCTGTGTGTAAGAAATTTGTTGAAGAAATGTAGAAATAATTTGAAATGTCAATGTTTGGGGAGATGAATTTCTTTCTTAGGCTATAGATCAATCAAACAGACAAAGGAATTTTCATTTCATAGTCTAAGTATGTCAAAGAGATGTTGAATTTTGGAATGGATGACTCCAAACCAGTATGTACTCGTATGTTGACTAGTTGTAAATTGAGCAAAGATGATTCACCTAATGCTGATCAGAGCAAGTATAGATCTATGATTGGTGGACTACTATATTTGACTGCTACTAGATCGAATATCATGCATGCAGTTTGTCTTGTGGCTATATTTCAAGAAGATCCTAAAGAAATACATGTTGTAGCAGTAAAGAGAATATTCAGATATTTAAGAGGCACACCAAATTATAGGCTATGGTATCCTAAGGATACTGATTTCACATTAAATTCTTATACAAATGCACATTGGGATGGTTGTGTTGATGACAGGAAAAGTACAAGTGGTGGTGCATTCTTTCTTGGATGTCTATTGGTGTCATGGTAGAGTAAGAAACAAGATTTAGTTTCTTTATCCACTACAGAGGATGAGTATATTGCAGCAACATCATGTTGTACATAGGTATTATGGATGAGACAAACATTGAAGGACATCATATTTGTATATGACAAACCTATATCTATCTTCTATGATAATACAAGTGCAATTAACATTTCAAAGAATCTAGTGATGTATTCAAGGACAAGGCATATATCTATCAGGTATCACTTTTTGAGAGAGAAGGTTATGGAGAATGAAGTGAAGGTTGAGTATATTCCTACAAAGGATCATATTGCTGATATATTTACTAAGGCTCTTCTTAAGGATACTTTTTAGTATCTTTGGGAGAAGTTGGGGGTTATTTCCCCTCCCTTCTTGAACTAGATGCATATGGAGATGCATCATTCTAGTGGATCTATGGATCTATCTCTTTTCTAGATTGATGATGGTGTCTACCTCTCAGGAGGAGTAGGTAGTGTTATGTGTTGTCATTGAGTTCCTAATTTAGTTGGGTGTACTCCTAAGGGGGGTATTCAGAGCAGGTTATTTTGGTTCAATGTCAAAGGGGGAGAAGAATGTAAAACATTTTATCATTTTCCATTGATGTCAAAGGGGGAGAGAAAATCATGTGAAAAAAGAACTTGTCTACTTAGGGAGAGAGAATAGTGTGAAAAAGAGAGAAAGTTGTTGTCAAAGAGAAAAAATCTCCTATAAGGGGGAGAGGTTTCAAGAATGTTGTGTAGGCTATCTAATCTAAAAAAAGGGAGAGAGTGTTCATAGCTATTGTGTGGTCTTTGGTGGCTTTTCACATCTTGTGTTTCCATCAATGACAAAGGGGGATATTGTTGCAAGTGTGATGGTTTTGTCATTGATGTCAATAGGAAGTCTACTAACTGGTGTTGTCATTGATGCCAACTATGGAATGAAGAAGTTGAGGATATTGAGAAAATTGTGGAAAAGAGGAAAATAGGTTGTGCATGTGTAGTTGAGACCTTGAAGAAGTGTTGTGAGTGCATGGAGCTATTCTTTTGTTGTAGAGTCTAAAGATGAGTTGGAATGAAGTAATGAGCTGAGATGATGTCTTTGGTACTTGGTTTCCAAGTTCTTTTGAGAAAATTTAATAAACAAAGTAAATTGTGTTGTGCAAATGTTCATAGTGTGCTCCGATATTGTGCTCCACATTATTTTTGTGTTGTTGCTATGCTTGTATAGATATTGTAGGTTATTCAAGGGTGTTAGATGTTTCTATATTCAGAATTTGGTTTCTGGATCATTCTACAGTGTGAGATATTCTTACCAATGTGTGAACTAGTTGTTCAATAATGTTTTCTATGGTTAGGGAGAAATGTATTTGCTCCACATTTCTCCTTTGTTTGGCTTCAAGTTGTGTATATTTAGGAAATTTCTTATAATACTTTTATCTTTATGTATTCAAGTTCTTACTTGATTTGGTGTAGTACAGTGTAATTTTCATTAATCAATATACAATTAAGGGTTACCAGTTGTCCTAAGTTGAATTATTTATTGATGTGAGATTAGATGAAGTGTTTGATGAATCTTAAGTATTTTGTGGATTATTCTGGATTAATTTCAAGTGAATTATGTTGTCCAAAACTTTTGGCTTGATTTAAGGAAGCATGTACTTAATGTCTATAGTGTTTTGCATAGGTTTTGATTGACCTTGTGTTTAATACTACATGTGAGGCTTTTGGAAGCATGTTGAAGTGTGTTGAGATCTATTTGGGTTCTAATTAAGGATTTATGTAGGTCTCCTTTAGTTCCTATCCACCACAAGAATGTTGAGGTGTCGACCTATTTCAAATTTAAATGTATAACGGCTAGTAGCCGACATTGGATAGTTTTTGAGGTAGAGCTTGATATAAATATGTATGGTGTTGATACAAGAGAGTGAGCGAAAGAGTAAGAAGTAAGATAGATGTGAGATTGTTGCGAGCAATGTGTGTGATACAAAATTGAGTAGAATAGTGTGAACTTCATGTTAGGGTTCCTGAAGACAGTGAGCTAAAGGCATCCAAAATATTTCATGTGAGGCTATGAAAGTGTGTGAGCAATTGGGGTGGACTCCTTATTGCATTGAGAAGTGTTTTCTCTGTGTAACATTCTTCTTCTATCTTCTTGTATTCTTTCTATGGCAGTGAGCCTTGGCTGTAAGACTTTTGGATAGTGTGTCCTATTGTGGAAGTGAGTGCCTTTGTACTAGTTTTTCCATTACTTATATTGTGAGCTAATCCTCATTGTGGTTTTCCATCATTGGGTTTTCCATGTGAAACGAAGGAAAAGAGGTTCACCAAAATGTATTAACAAGATGCTGAACCTAATTTTCACTATTATTTCATTCAATTATGAGGGTTATAATGCATAAATGAGTTACAAAAATCAATCCTAATCCAAATACCAGTAAAGAGGCAAGTTTTAAGAAGGTCAAATGCTATGTACCTATTACAAAAAGTGATTTTTCGGGCCTCACCGAGGACTCATTCACCCTATCTGGCTAGGGTTCTAGAAAATTAATTTATGGGTTTTTTTCTTCAATGTTTGCTCTCCCAGATTCCAGTCAGAGACTATCAGAAATCCGAAAATAAATCTTGTAGCTCAATTCTTATGATTTGACAACTTTCTTAGCAACTTTGATATTTTTTGCAATTTTTCTCTCCAAATGATCTTCAACCTAAAACCTACAATCACACATCAAAGGAGAGAAAAATATTATTTTCTAGGGAATAGGGGTTTGCCTTGGAAAAACCCCATTTTTATAATTAAACCTTGAAATGAAACAATGCATAAATGAATGATAAATAAACATGTAACAACTCACCAAACCTTATTTGAAACCTTGGAGTACAAATCAACAATCTTGCATGAAGTGGCCTCAATGAATGTAGATCTTGATCACAAGACTTGATTAAAAACAATTCCTTGAATATTATTGAATTGATCTTCAATGCTACATCAACACATTAGCTCAACAACATGCACGATGCAATATGCCTTTGAAATGATGAATGAATCTTGATTGTTGCAATATTCCTTCAATAATCTACCCTTGAATGCCTTAGAAATGCTCTTGAATGCTCTATAATTCTCTTGTAGAAATTTCTTGATCTCATGAAAATATTCTAGTGAAACTAAGTGAAATAACCTTGTATTTATACATAACTTAAGATTAAATACCAAAATTCAAATATCACAAGCCAACATCAAATCTAGGATTTGAAATCATTAAAATACTACCAAAAACATATTCCAAGGGGGGGTCCTAGGTCTAAGTGAGGACCCATTCACCATGTGGTGAATGATTCCTAGCTCACTTAGCTAGGAAACACTTTGGGGATTGTAAAATGTTATGTGAAAATAGGGTCCTAGGACCTAGTGAGGACCCATTCACTAGGTGGCGAATGGGTCCTAGGTCACTAACCTAGGACACACACCTAAAATTAAGTGTTGTGTAATACCATTTATGAATGTTGGGATTTATCCCTCATAATCTACAATTAATTAGGCTTGGATTTGAATTAAAGGGGACAATTAAGGAAAATTAAACCTCAATTAATTTATAAATCCCTAGATTAGTGTGAAAGTGTAAAGATACACTTTACAACACCCTAAATAAGGCACCATTAAGTCTATTTTATTAAAAAGGGTCCTAAACTTAATGTGAATGTGTAAAACACATAACACTAAATCAAGACATAATTAGGTTCATTTTAATATTAATTATTCCCAAATTAAGTGTGAAAAAGGGATACTTTTTTTGACACTACACCACATAAATATGGTGTTCTCTTGTGCATGGTGTTGTGATTTTAGTTTCTATTATTTGCACTTCATGTTTAATCAATCTAAAAAAAAGAGTTTAATGAATGCTTGTGGCTCTGATTACTATTGAGGGTTTTGAAGGGTTAATTTGCTATAACTAATTCACCCCCCTCTCAATTTTCTTTTTCATTTCAACATTTTGTTCTCCATATAGAGATTTTACTTGGAATGAGAGTGATTCAAAATATTGGGTTGATGAATGGTGTGCTAGAACTCTAAGCCCACTTGAAGCATATCAACTTTTGGGAGTAGTACAACTCATGGAGATAGAATTATTAGTTGAATTTGGCCATATTTTAGATCTAGCTCAACTAGGAATTATAGTTACATAATTTAATAATGTAGAAACTTAAAGTTGTCCTGATCAATATCACAAATTTAAACTCGATTACTAACACCATTTTCATCCTGATTCGACCCTTTTCAACTATTTAATTAAATAATCCTAATTGTTTAATTAAATTCATCATTTTCTTTTATTAATCAAAAAATCAACATTATTAGGTTAATTCACCCCTTTTGTACTAATTTTCATCCTATTTGATTAAATAATGTGAATTATTTAATTAAAATCCTTAAGCCCTCTCATTTGATTAAATAATTTGAATTATTTAATTAAATGTCATTAATTCCCTCTTTTTAATTATTTAATTAAATCTTTAAATTCCCCCATCTTGCACAATTAAATAATAACCTAATTATTTAATTGGCTAATATCTTTATTCCCTCCAATTTCTCCCACTTGCAAAGGAATATTCCCAAAGAATATTCCTCCAATTCAAATTCAAACCATTTCCCTCCAAAATGGAAATATCTTGCGCATTCCTCTTAAAATTAAGGATTTGTGTTTGCTTGAATCAATTTTAACCCTTGATTAACATTATCAATCCATGTAGTCTTTCAATCTCCTCCATGGATTGGAATTCTTGATCCATGTCAATTCTTCTCATCCATTTCTATCCCTTGATTAACCAAATTGATCCTACCTAGCCATTAATTCACCTAAAATTCCTATAAATAGCCTCCATTCCATGAGTAATTCATCCACAAATAATTTGAGCACTTTTATGATGAAGGAATTCATACTCACATCCATCCATTGTCATCAATTGAGAACAATTGTGAGCATCTTTATGGTTCAAATCTCCATTATCACTCAACATGAAAGCTTTGCATCAATGGGGTTAGGAAAGAGTTGATCCTTCTGCATCAATTCAACACTAATCCGCCAATGGGATGAGGTTTGAGTGTTAATTAGGTTTTCATTTCATGCATTTCATGTTATTTTGTGTTTTAATGGATTCTTAATTGATATTTCAAGAATTTCATTGGGAACTTGAGTTAATTTGTGTAATTGATTGATTTGATTGTTCATTTCAATTCTATTTAGCTTAGTTAATATTCATGTTCACAAATAAAATTTATATTTTATCTTATTTTGTTGTATTTTTGTATTATTTACTAAATTCATCTTTTTAAATGCAAAAATCAATGAAGAAAATATTTATGCAATTAATATGGATGAAGATAATAAAGGAACAAATGATTATTTGTATCATTTTGTTGAGGAAAAATAGAAATTGGGTGCCCCTATCATTTATGGAGAATACATTTAATATTCTATAAGATCAATGGTTGTTAATTGAACACGACTTAGAAGGTACTCAATAAAGAAGTTTGATGTGTGGTTTTTTGAAGACTTTGACACACATAGGAAGATTATTCATTATTGTAACCTTGTTTTGGTATCAAATGTTTAATTGATCAAAGATGGGGTAGAATATTGAATTATAATTTTTGGAAAGTTCACAAGTTTAACCATGAGGAAATACTTGACACAATAAAGAGTAGAGTAGATCTATATGGTTCATTGAATTGAATTGGTTGAATAATTCTCAAATTATACATAGTTTTTAAGTATGCTTTGTACTTTTCAATTTATTTAATTTTAGATTGGTATGTACTTGTAATCTATGACTTTCATTTCATCATGTTATTGACTTCTTAAAATATAGGTTAGTGGTACCAAATAAGATTCCACCTTCTTATGGTTGTTGCTAGGGCCTTGTTTTGACTATTTCACAATCCTATTATTTTTATTATATGTTAAAGGAGAGTAATCAAAGAAATATTATGTTGATATAGCCATGGGTATTCTTGAAGATCTTGAAATTTTCATACATATACCTTGTACCTATAAAATTGAAGCTAGAATGGTCAAATTGATCCTAGCAATTTATTGTAAAAGTAAAAATTTGTATTGTCAAGCTAATTTGTATACATGTACAATTAAATTCTCTATAAGGGTTGGAAAAATTTATTGGAAATTTTTTTTCCTTTGTCCTCTAGGAAATAAAGCAATATTTTCTAAAATTTTATTAGTTTTTCATGTTTTTCTCCAAACATCAAGTTGTTTTCTTATATTTTTAGCACCTAATTGATGTATATTTGATAAGCTTGTAACATGATTATGTCAGTAGCTTTTTTTTTTTGAAGTAAAAGGCATTTAAGCCGACTATTTATATTATATAATAATAGAGGTTACAATGTTGCTTGGCAGTGTCTAGATAAGTTGTAGATACAAAATGTCAACTGCTGCCTTTTGAATATAGCAATCAGTTTGCCAACACTTGACAAACCTTTCCTATTGTAGAATTAATTCTACCTAAATATGCAATAGTATCAAAATGTCAACATTACAAAGTGACAAAATCATTGACTTTTCTATATTATTTGACATATCATTAAGTATTTGACTATTCACATCATGCCTTTTGAACTGAGAAGTTGTCTTCATTTCCTTCCTTGGTCATAATCTAATTTGTTGGTGGGGTAGTTTTAGAATTTGTAGTTATATTCATATCTGGGAGGATTGGTTGATGGATGAGCATGATTGGATGAACATTTGAAGCCCCTAGTGCTGCCTGTGACTCTTTGAATTCCACCTCTCCTTGATGTGGCAGTATTGGAGGTCTCACAATAGCTGCCTGTTGACAATGATGTGTTAGAAGAAATGATATTGCATGGATTTGTTTTTGAAGCTCCTTTCCATATCATTTCCCAGTTCAAAATGATATATGTTTACCTCCCTGTATAGGTAATTTGAAGAGTTAAATTCAAGTACCAGTCTCATACCAGTATAGATGTTTCTGAAACTCACTTTATTATGCAAGTAGTGTCTAGGAAAGACACCTTCAATGTACACTTCTCCATGCCATAATTCATACTTTTGAATACTTGTGAGTAGAGAATTTTTTTGTAGGAAGACCTCTTTAATAAATTCATTTGCTATCTTCAACATGTCATGGTAGTTTGGATTCAAATTCATGATATTTGAAACAAATATGGATACCAAATTGGAAGGAAATATGATTCTCTGTGCTAATGAATGCAATATATCATCCCCAATTATATCCTTCACACATTTGAAAATAGGGATGCAATCTATTTTAAAAACATGTGACAATTGTTCTTTGTCTAGACATTTGGAGAAAGGAAATTCCCATTATTGCACTTGAAAAGGTGCCTTATAATTTCTTGGAAAAAATTCCATTAGAGAAGCATCTTGCTTGACACTCGTTCACACCCATAATTCACCTCTAATAACATTTCAGAACTTAGATACATACTGAAGAACTAACCTTCGATGACTGTGGTAATGTGCACTACATTTACATTTGACCCATAATGAAGAGTTATCTTCAACACTCACAATAGATATATGGAATTAAAAAATAGAGACTAACAACTCGAAACATTGATATGGCATGCACTCAAAGATTACCTATATTGCAGATTTAACTCAAACACAACCAATAGATATATTGTTCTTGAAAACAAAGTTGAAAGTCTTGGAATTTATAAAAGCCCTGAATACCAGTTTGAACTAAAGAAAAAATAATATTTGCACTTTACCCAGTTACTAGCAACACCAACTTCTGTCGTTATGTTGCTTCTGCTATGCTTAATCCCTAGAATGTAAGAGTGTGCCAACCGATCAATGAAGAGGTAGTTGTGATTCTGCAAATGAATCCTTTTAGACTGTACCAAAGATTATCTTCACCTTCTGAGCCTTTTTGTCTCTATAGAACTCGTGAGTTGAAAATACTGTGTCATCCAGGTTTGTAATATAGATGTGGAATTTACTTTACTCTTCAAAAAACCAAATTTGGGCTATGGAATTTGCAATGTCCTTGTCAAGGTTAATACATGCTTGAAGCTACTTGAAATTATGATTTTACAGTCCTTCTCTTTGCCTTGCATCAATTTCCTACAAAATGTTGACACTTGTTAGAAAATTACATAATATTACAACATATACTAGGTGAGATAGAATAATTCATGCTAATGTCATTTGAATGAGCTCATTGCTCATATGTAATTACAAGTATTAGCTTTGGCACAACTTTGTAAATTGATTGTACAAATTCTTTCTTGGAGAAGATTTGGAGCACATTGCACCAAAAATTGGTTATGCCACATAGGTAGTCTTTGTGCAACTCACGTAAGATGAAGCTAATGTGATTTGACTACCATTGATTACCACCAAAATATGAATAACCCAAAATTTGAATGTCTTCCTTTTAAACTAGCGCTTACGCCCACTTGGCATCCACATCACATTTGGTGTGGATTTCCTCTTCATTGACACCAATCACTTTTCTACTTTTTGTTGTATCAAACAAGGTCAAACCAATGATGGTCATTCCTGCAAAACAATAAACATGTTAATAGAAAAAGGATACACCTTACAACATATCTCAAATACTACAATTTTTTTTGTTGATTAGGACACACTTTGGCTTCATTCATGCTGATTTAAAAACCTTTGGAAGATGATACTAATGTAAGCTCCCACACGAATTTACTTGTGTGAATGACTACATTTTTTACCCAATTTACATGTGTGAATGGTGGATTAGTAACAAATTAAGCTTTCCCACCATGTCTAAAGGGATATTGTAATGTATGCTAAGTACTCTTCATACCTCCACACCAGACCAAAGTATATGAATTAACTATACCATGTGATTAAACATGTACGAGGTATAAAGAAAATCCTGTCGATGTAGCAATTACCTTATACTATTGAGTCATCCCATTATGTTGATGCAATTAGCCATAGTGCATATAAGTTGTATTGGTGAAATAACCACAATGTAGAACCCTCCATTTTCCCTTGTTAGAAACTAACACTTTCCCTTTCAATAGCTTCTTTTAATTCCTATGTAATATTTTGCATATTATTTCCATATATCTGTACATGCTGATTTTGATCACACCAAATATTTGAAAACTTATCTTCCAAATGGTTTCCTTCCCTATAAGTATGTTTAATCTACACAAAATTGAACTTATCCAACAACTTCCAAACCTATTGCAACACATATCTAATTTTCCAGCTAAACACTTTTCTTTCTTTACACGCATTCACAATAATTAATGAATCACCTTCAATTACTAGATCGTTAAGTTTCAGATCATATGCTAATTGCAACCCATGAAGTAATGTTTGTGCTTCCACAATATTATTTGTTCCTTTCAGAAGTTTTATTGACTTAGCTGAAATGAGGAAACCCTTTGTGATCTCTTATTACAATCCCTGCCCCTGATATACCCGGGTTTCCATGTGATGCACCATCAAAATTCAACTTGAAATAACCTTTTGAAGGTGGAACCCAAGTTATTTTTCTATTGTCTAATTTTTAAATTGGATTTTGGTGCAAGCTACCTTTGAATGGGAGAACAATATTATTCCACTTCTGCATTACCTTTGAATCCCAATATGTGAATAATGACCCAATGCTTTTGACCTTCTAAACATGCACATTTTTTATCTCTATTATTGAAGATTCTAACATATCCAATACTTGCTCCACCTTCATCTTTTCATTCCTAAAAATTGTTTTGTTTCTTTCCCACCATATGGTCCACAATTCTACAGAAGGAATCACTCTCCAAATGCATTCAAACAATGCTGATTTATACAATACTGGACAACTTGAAAATAAGTCCCACAAATTATTTGGTAATGGAGCATACCAACTTAATTTTTTGTTAATAAAGGACTCGCAATAAGATGCAAAAGGACAATGAATAAATAAGTGGCTTACCTCTTCTAGCTCATTTTCACATAAGACACATTTAAATTGGGCTGCTATCCCATGTTTGGAAAGCCTATCACTTGTAAGAATTCTTCTCTTAATATCTAGCCATGAAAAACAACTAGCCTTTGGTAACACTATTGAGTTCCAACAAAAGGACAAAGCTCTTTGAGGCTTGATACTTCCCCCTTGACTCATTATCACCTTATATCACATTTTGATTGTATAGTTTCCTGATTTTGATGGAGCCCATAGCAACTTATCCTCCCCTCCTGAAACATAAACATTCCTTTCATTTAATAGGCTCTTAAATTCCTCTTTGTGAACATCTAGACAAGCAATAGTTGAGACATCTCTCCACCTTAATTTTCTAGTACAATCATCTATGCTCTCAAAATAGTCACTCACATTTCTCCCCCAACTCATAGTAAGAATATTTTGAATACACTGTAGATTATGAACTGTATTTAAAGGTGCATGCCCACCCCAAGAATCTGCCCAGAACTTTTCTTGTAAACCATCTTGAACTTCCCAAGTAAGATACAGGGTGATTACCTTTCTACGTGCAACCAAGAAATTACACATTGTAGAGCCTTGTGGTGGGTTTGATACTATAAAAATTCTCTTTGGATCTGTGCTATCCAAATACTTGGTGTGCATGACCGTACACCATTTCACGTGTGGCTTAGCATACATGTACCACACTAATTTTGTTCCTAATGCCTAATTTCTAGCTAATAAATTGTGTATCCCAACATCCCCTTTTAGTTTGTCTTCACAAAGATTTTCCAATGAAACAAAGGAGATATTTTTGTTGTCAATGTTACCCTTCCATAAAAAATCCCTAATTAGCTTTTCAATGAACAAAATCACAGATTTTGGAGCTTTTAGTACTACCATATAATAGTTAGGGATGGTAGAGAGGACTGATTTTATCAATAATATACGCCTTGATAATGACAACCACCTACCCTTCCATGTTGCTATTCTCCTATGAATACTCTGAATGATTTTATCCTAGTAAGAAACTTTATTTTCCCTAGTAAAGAACAGAATCCCAAGGTACTTACAAGGTAATTTTGCTATTTGAAACCCAAGATGTTGACAATTTTCTTTTGTAACCTCGATTTGATATTAAAAGTATATATCTTTGACTTTTCCGCATTTATTTTTTGACCTGATGCAAGTGAATATTTATCTAAAATAGACTTGATATGCTTGGCCTCTTGAAGCTAAGCTGCACCAAATAGTAATGTGTCATCCACAAACAAAGAATGTGTTATAAATATATAAGTGGGAGGTATTGAGATACCCTTCCAAAATCCTTGAGAATGTGAGTTTTTTACTGTCCTGCTAAGTGCTTCAGCTAATATAATGAATAAAAAAGGTGATAATGGATCACCTTGCCTCACTCCTTGAGTAGAGCTAAAAAAAACTGATGATGTACCATTAATTAGTACTAAGAATTTTTCACCTTTCAAACAAGATAAGACCCATTTGAGCTATTTATTAATTAAGCCAAATTTCTTTAATACTTGCATCAAAAAAGTCCAATCCACTTTATCATAAGCTTTCATCATGTCAAGCTTAATGATAAATGAAGGGATTTTGTGCAAAGAAATAGAATGCAAAACTTCATGTGCCACCAAAGCACCCTCTGTTGTCTCCCTACCAAGAACAAATCCACTTTGTTCTTCAGAAATTAATTTAGGTATAATGGGCAACAAGCAAATATAGATTGCTTTGGTAAAAATATTGTAAACTATGTTACAAAGAGAGATAGGACGAAATTCTAAAAAATAATTTGGATCCTTAACCTTGGGAATTAATGCAATGTGTGTTACATTAAACTGCTTAAGCATGGAACAAGAGGCTTGAGACTCCTCCAAGGCCCTATGGAGATCATTTCCTATGAAATCCCAACATTTTTGGAAAAATATTGTTGTAAATCCATCAGGTCCTGGGGCCTTATCTGGCTTAAGTGAGAAAACAACTCATTTCACTTCATCAAGGGTAAAAGGCTTATTGCTTTTTACATTATCTTGCTCAGTGACTAGTGTAGGAATTGCTTGCAACACATCTTCTCTTTCTAACCCAATCTGATCTGAATGTTGTACTGATGCTGATAGCAAATTGGAAAATAATTTAATCCCTTCATTTTGTATGTCCGATTCATTGTTTAACCACTTTCCTGATGTACTTTCTTGAATGCGAAACACTGTATTCTTATCTTTCTTAACCTGAGCTGACATATGAAATAATTTAGTATTCTTATCTCCTTCTCTAAGCCATAATTCACGGTATTTATGACGCTAATACAACTCTTCACACAACACTAATTCTTCCCATATTGCTCAAAGACCTCTCTGATGCTCAAAAGACTGTGGAGTTAACCCCTGTCTTATAATATGCTCATTCACAACTGCCAACTGTTTTGAAATCATATTATTTTGATGGAAAATATTTTTAAACACATGAATATTCCACTATTTTATTTTGCCTTTTAAGAACTGCATTTTCTTACAAAATCTATACATGATATAACCTAACTCATAC
Organism: Sequoia sempervirens; assembly: GCA_007258455.2. Classification (NCBI taxonomy): domain Eukaryota; kingdom Viridiplantae; phylum Streptophyta; class Pinopsida; order Cupressales; family Cupressaceae; genus Sequoia; species Sequoia sempervirens. Next base: position 320,491,252 of record VDFB02271358.1, on the reverse strand, counting down.
GGCGCTTGCAACCACCAAGTTTTCAATAAAGTCAAGAATTCATTATTCTTGAACCACATTGATTCAAATTTAAAAGAAGCTCTCCACTTTTGAGAATAATTAGTGGCTTCAAGACTTAAACAAGTGGGGAAATGATCAAATCCCATCCATGGCAGAATTTATGACATTTGCACATACTTTTCTAATACCCAATTTGAAGATATTAGAAATATATCTAACCTGATAGCTATTTGCAGAAAATATCATCTCTTATTTGTCCATGTATACATTCCTTTCTCTAGTTGCACATCCACAAGTGCATTGTTATGAAAAAAGTTAGTAAAATATTCCACTATCTTGTGAGGTGGCATGATTCATCCTTTCTTTTCATGAAGAGACAAAATTGCATTAAAATCTCCTGCAAGTACATTTTTTTCTACCCCTGATTGTTCAAATATTAACTCAAGCTCCTTCCAAAGCTTTTGCTTACTTGTTGTGGAATTAGGTGCATACACATTCACCAGCAAGAAAGTTAAATCAAAATGAGTAACACGTAACAATTTCCAATGTGGAGTATTAGAAATAGACTCCACCTGCACCGTTCTAGTATTCCATAAGGTTAACAACCCCCCAAATGCTCCTTGAGCAATAGCTTGACAAGACTTCCACAAATCCCACCTGGAAATTATTTTTTCATAACTTTCCTTAGATAACTTAGTCTCTTGTAGCATAACTATATTGGCCCTCGAAGAATTTATTTGTTGCTTTATTTGGGCTCTTTTTTTAGGGGAATTTATACCCCTAACATTCCAAGAGACAATCTTCATATCGATCAAGGAGAGAAACCTGCTCTCCTCAATATTTTCTTTATGTTTCTATCTAAGGTCAACTGAATCCCAAAAGCAATCTCCTCCTCCATCTTTGTTGCATTTGACTTCCTTCTTCTCTTACCCAGTGATTTAATTGTAGGAGATATAAGAGGTGTTTGATTGATAGATAACTGATTTGAGAAATCCAAATCAGTATCATACACTCCAGTGATACCCTTAACAACTGTGCATTCACTCATTAATTTCTGCCCTTTTGTTTCTTGTGTATCTTTTGCAGTAATTGTTAGAGATTTTAGCAAAGGGTTGTCACATTTTCCTAACAAAAACTCCCTTTCTTCCTTATCTACTTCCTCTACAATTCGATCAGTTAAATTTGATCCTATCATATTCTTAATACGATCTACCCAAGTTTCCAAACTTACATGTTCATCCACCTCATGTATGACATGCGAATCCAACCTAACCACCTCAGGATCTGTACAAACAAAATCAGAGTTTTGTTTACTATGAGGCTTCCCCCACATTAGTTTTAAAATTATTCCATCTAACTGATGCTCATTATCTATAGAAGTACTTGGTGTATACAAACACAAGGATTTTTCCATGGGCGAAGCTTCTATTTTAGTTGGCCATCCCTTGGGAAAATTCACTATAAACTTTAGGGTCCTGTCATTTTTTGAGGACCGATTATTAAAAATAGGTACAACTACATCCTTTTGATGAAGAATACAATTAGAAGTACCTAGATCTTGTGCTAACAGATCTGGACCAATGGCATTAGATGTAAATGGAAAAAACCCCATTTTAGATTGATAAGAATCTAACACTGCAAATTTTCCCTTCCTCACCTTTTTAGCCATGCTTACATCAGTCATTGTTTGACAACTAGTGAGAATCAAATCCCCTAAAAAAGATTCACTTTCTTTCACTATTGTTTCCACCACTTTTGTACCAACTTTTGATTTATTTTGAGCAAGAGGCGAATCCCCAAAATCAATAGTAACCTGTGTTTGTAAATACTGATGGACAAAATGTCCCACTAAGTGACATCAAGTACATACATTTTTTGGATTTTCAATTAGGATTTCCTTCATCCAAGTTTCAAATTTTGAATTTCTACTCAATGATGAAGGAAATTCCTTGGAGGTATTAAGCAATACACACACCCTAATCGGTTTATCTGGATTTTTGAAGAAATCCATGTCATGGTATAGAAAGATCCCCAAATTATTAGCAATGGTTTCCACAATACCTATCTCCCTATATTCTAACGAAAGCGAGGGAAATTGGATCTAGAAAGGAACAAATTGCATTATAGTAGACATGGGATCAAAGTTCGAGATCCATGCTTGAGTGTATAACCTAGTTCCCTAAAAAAACCATGATTTAACCTTTAAAATCAAATCTCTTTGCAACTTTGTGGAGAAGAACACAATGAAAAAACCTTTACCCTGATCTATGTAGAATATCTGATTAGCCCCATCCCACTTAGAAAAAATTAAATATTTTAAAATTTCAACAGAAGGTAAGAAATTCCAAAACTTACAGATTAATGCATGATCGTTAAGATCCTGTATTTGTGCACTCAAAACTTCTTCAGGAAAAGTAAGTTGAACAAGAACCTTATACCCAAATTCTTCCACAGATTTCTAAAGAAGGCATTATTTGCGGATCCAATTCTTGTCTCCTTGTGTGTGTGCATTTTTCATGGGAGAAGAATTGTTTGGAAGTGAAGCCCTAGATGAAAAAATAGCAGGAGCAACCGAAGGAAAATGATTTACCTTATTCTGTTGTGCATTCCTCAATTGCAAATGAAGAACCCGATAACAATCATTATGCTTCCGAGCAATGTTATTCAGATAAGTTGCAAGCGTGTCCACCATAAAATTATACTTTTCAAGAATAGACCTAGATCCATTTCATTCCTCAATGAAATGTCGATGACACCCTACATTTTGATTGAAGGGAACTCTAGATTTGATTGGAATATTATTAGGAAAGGATGTTGGAGTATGCTGACCAGAAACTACATCCGCCCATGTGCGAGAATCTTCACCGATTTTAGAATTCGATGCACAAATGTCAAAAGGTAGTTCCTTTCCTCGATTAAGCATTTTCCTTAATCATGAAACCATTTGAGGATCCCCAATGGGATGGTTAGAACCCTGGTGAAAAGGGAACCATCCCTCTTTGTGAAAATATTGACCAAGAAAGCTCTATGATCCCTTTGACTAGTCAAAAAACCCTTGTTTCTCTAGAGAAAAAGACTTTTTGAACACCCCAAACGTGGATCTGCATGACGCTGCAACAAAAGGGAATAAAGAAGCACCCCTACTAGCCTGATCTACTCCATGAAAGGCCAAAGGCAACACAGAATGGTAGGATTTTTTTGAAAAATTGCCTTTACCAAAGAAAGGAGTGCTATGTTTTGTGCAGTCCATCTTTTTCCCCTGCACATTAGAAAAGGGTTTTAATTTTTTATGTCAGTAGTTTTTAATGTGTTAAATATTGAATATTTAGTGTAACTATGGGAAATCTCTAGGTTAGTAGATTAGTAGCTAAATAAATCAAAACCCAAAGTAATAATGAAGCACAAAGGAGGAAAACATGAAAAACAAAGAGAGATATCACCTTGATTCTTCAACCTCCATGATTGGCCTTCATTACACCACCTCTATTTGCTACAATATGAAGTTTTCCCTCAGATTTTGTGTGAGAAATATGTGACAATGCTAAGACCAAAGCAAATGTTGAAGGATTTGATGACAAAATGCAATACTATGCAACTATACAACTAGTAAGCAACTCTAAACTATGACTAAAGTATGCCAAAATGCCAATAATGATGAAGTATGCCTAAGAAAAGAGCTACAATGACATGAAATTGCAAGAGCATGAAATGACAAGATTGCAAGATGATAACAAGATTGCATGAGATGTGCAAATGAGACCAAAATTTTCATTTTATAGAAAATGCAATATTGGATGAATGGCCAAGATTGAAGATTGACAAGTGCCCTAGAATCAATGGACAAGATTCAACATGACAACCCACAATTAGGGTTAGGGAAAAATTAGGTCAAATTTGAAATGAGTGGACAAGATTCAATTTGAGAAAATCAAATCAAGGGTTGACAATGCATGTGACAAGGAGATAAGAATGGCACAAAAAAAGAGAGAGCTGGAAAATTAAATAATATTAGAAATTACTTGATTTATGGAGGAAAAAGACTATTTTGAATTAAAAATTGATTTAATTCAAAAGGTGGGTCATGTGACATTAAATAATTAATTTGAATTATTTACTAAAAGAGGGAAAATTAGAAAGTGGGACCATTTTAAATAAATACTTTAAAATGGGGAAAATGCCAAGGTGGACAATAATTAAATAAATTAAAGAATTTATTTAATTATAAGAAGACTTTTAAGAATTAATGAAGTATTTAAATAAATAAATAAAATTTGTCTATTTAAATAATCAAGAGGAATTAGTGGACAACGATAATTAATTAATTTAATTATGGAAAGACATTAGACAATTAGTGACACATTTAAATAAATAAATAAAATTTATTTATTTAAATAATCAAGAAGAATAAATACATGAATTAATTAAATAATTATGAATTATTTAATTAATAGTCAAAAGTGGACCAAGGACATAATTAAAATGTTTTAATTATGCTAGGAAGAAAATGGTGACAATAGAGCTTGCAGGCCTAGGTCATTTTTATGTGTCTACATTTAGATAACATGATCATCTTCATAACTAGATTTAACAATATCATAAAGTGTTCAATTTCTTACTTTTATCCATGTCGGTAGCCATCATACCTTTGATACCCTATGATTAAAACTTATCTTCATCATGTGAAACATGTATATTATTGGAAGATTCATTAATTTCATCCAATGAAGATGTAGAAGACTCCTTACCTACCGATTTTTCATGATAGTGTTACTGGACTAGCATTGTAGGTTTTTTCTTCCTTATTTTTATTATCTCTTTCATTCATTTGTTTATTTAATTATTTGAAGAATTTAACTCTTGAATTTATTCACTATTGGTATCACTTTTTTGGGACTAAATTCCAAACTTGAATTGACCAATCAACACTTTCCTTGTCTAAATAATTATCATCACTTGATAAGCATGGACCTTTATCTTGGATAAAATTTGATTGCATAATTGCATGATGATTAGTATGAGGCCTTACACTTGTATACATGATTTAATTTTGACCATATTGACCCAAAATTTACCCTTTCACATCATTAAACTAATTTTAAGAACATGTTGATTACACATTTTGATGATTTTAGTTGACATAGTTGACTATATGAGGTGTTTGTAGTTCATTCCAAGCCATTCTTACAAAAAATTTCCTATATTATTTCCTTACAATAGACAATTATTAAAAACATGTAAATGTTTGCAAGGTATTAATACATGTAAAGTAATTGGGGTCAATGATATGATTTTGAAAGAAAACTATTTTTGGGGTCTTGATAATATGGTTGTAAAACAACTTAGATTTTGGTCAAGCGGGCTAATCGTCCTAGGTGATTGAATATATCTATACCTTAATGTAGCTTAGTGTGGATTAAACATCACAAATTTATCCTCTTCCAAGTACCTAGCCATGTGAAGACACTAATGGAGAAAAAATTGATATGTTAACATTTCATGATAATCTCAATTTGAGCATTGGAGAAGACAAATGAATTGGATCAGCTTATGAAACAAGATTGAATGTGTTCCAAATCAGCAATTATATATCAAATACATGATTTTAGTAGCCTCTTAATCCATGATAATCAGTCATATTAGACTTATACTAGCATTTGGTATGAGTTAGAAGTTGACATGGGTGAATAAATTCAAGATAAAATATTGGTTTGGGAAAAAATTTCAACAACATTTATCAAGTTAAATAAGTAGAAGAAGATATAAAATATTATATTGTTGTTGTATATGGTCATGCATCACTCCAACATGTGCTCTATGCATTGTGGGAACAAGCTAATTATTCCAACACATCTAGGTGGGTAGGTGAATGATAGGAGAGGCTAGAGTTCACACTTTGGGTCTCTTAATCCTTCTTGGCTATGTTATTTTAGTACAATCTCTTAAGAGCCATGAGAGGAAAATACTACCAAACTATGAAAAAATAGTTCTCAAATTTTATGACACATGTAAATGTTCCTTCTAGACATATAGGTGTATGTGGGGTCCCTCCATAATAAACTCTCTTAGTTTTTTCAACTTGACATTGTTTGATCTTGCCAAGAATGAATGTATTCTTGTAAAAAGTGTTAATTGATAGTAATGTAAATATCCCAAAAATAATATTTATGTTTCATGCATCATGGGGTCAAACCAATTGTTCCAACACATCTAGGTGGGAAGGTGAGTACTAAGGGAGGCCTTGGTTCATTCCCCAAGTCTCTCAATCCTTTTAGGTTACGTTATTCTAGTGCTATCTTTTAAGACACCTAAGAGAAAAAACTACCAAAATATGATGGAGTATTTCTTGGAGTTCATGAAACTTACAAATTTAATGTCTAGACATATAGGTGGATGTGGGGTCCCTCCACAATAACCTCTCTTGGTTTTATTCAACTTGACATTGTTTGATTGTGTCAAGAATGAATACATTCTTACAAAAAAGTGTTAGTTAAGAGCAGTGCAAACATTCCAACAAGCATAATATACATTTTGTGTGTTGTGGAGCCAAATTGACTACATCGACACATGTGGGTGGGTGGGTGAATGCTAGGGGAGGCCTCATTTTTTTTCCTTAGGTCTCCTGATCCTTTTAAGCTACTTTATTTTGACACAATCTATTAAGATCCCTAAGAGAATTTTTTTTCCAAACTAGGAAACATTAGTTCTCAAAGTTCATAATAACCTAAAATTTTTATATCTAGACATACAAGTGGATATGGGGTCCCTCCACAATAACCTCTCTTGATTTTGGTCAAATCAACACCATTTGACTATGACAAGAATGAATGCATTCTTGAAAAAAAAAAGCATATTTTACATTTTGTGCATCATGGGTCCAAACTAATTGTACCAAAATGTTTGGGTAGGTGAGTGAATTTTAAGGAGGCTTCAAATTTTTCTCTAACTTCTTGATTATTTTAGGCTACATTACTCTAACAGAGTCTCTTAAGATCCCTAAGAGAAAAAATATCAAACTATGATGGAGTTCCTACATGCATAGGTGGATGTGGGGTGCCTCCATAATAACCTCTCTTGATTTTGGTCATCTCAACACTATTTTACTATGCTAAGAATTAATGCATTCTCATAAAAAGTATCAGTTGAGAGCAATATAAATGTGCCATTTGGAATATTTTTTTTCATGCATTATGGGGCCAAACTGACTACAACATATTCAAGTGGGCAAGTGAATGCTAGGGGAGGCCTAGATTCCTTGAGTATCTCAATCCTTCTAGGCTACATTAGTTCGGTATGGTCTCTTAAGAACCCTAAGAGCAAAAAATTGTCAAACTATGATAGAGTAGTTCTTAGTTCATGATACCTAAGAATGTTTTATCTACATGTATAAGTGGATGTGGGGTCCCTCCATAATAACCTCTCTTAGTTATTGTCATATTAGCATTGTTTGATCGTGTTTTAATAACAAATTCATTCTTGCAAAAAGTGTTAGTTGAGAGTTGTGTAAACGTGCCAACAAGCATTTTTGTGTTTTATGCATTGTGAGAAAAATAATTATGCCAACATGTTTAGGTAGTTTGGTAAATGCTAAGGTAGGCCTTGATTCATTCCCAAGTTCACACGATCCTTTTAGGCTATGTTATTCTAGAACAATCTCTTGAGAGACCTAAGAGCAAAAAACTGCCAAAATATGGTAGAGTAGTTCTCAGAGTTTGTGGCACCTACAAATGTTTCATCTAAACATACAAGTAGATGTAGGGTACCTCTACATTAACCTATATCACTTTTGGTCAAATTAACAATGTTTGACTATGCCAAGAATGAATGCATTCTTACAAAAAGTGTCATTTGAGAGAAGTGTAACCATGAAAATAAGCATATTTTGTGTTCTATGTATTGTGGGGCCAAATCAACTATTCCAAAAAATTAAAGTGGGTAGGTAAATTATACTAGAGGCCTTGGTTTGTTCCTTGGGTCTCTTGATCCTTCTAGACTATGTTATTTTGACACAATCTCTTAAGAGCCTTAAGAGAAATTTAAATTGCCAAAATATGACATAGTAGTTCTTGGAATCCATGGAACCTTCAAATGTTTTATATATGTACCCTTAGGTGGATATGGTTCCCCTTCATATTAACCTCTTTTTTTGTGGTTAAATCAACACCATTTGTCCATATCAAGAATGAATGAATTCATTCAAAAATATCATTTGAGAGCAATGTAACCATGACAACATGCATATTTTGTGTTTTGTGCACGATGAGGAAAATAGATTGCATCAACATATTAGTGTGGATGGGTGAATGCTACTAGAGGCCTTAGTTCATTCCCTGCATCTCCCAATCCTTCTACACCATGTTATTATGGTGCAATCTCTCAAGAGCCCTAAGAGAAATTTTTCCAAACTATGGCATAGTAGTTCTCAAAGTTTGTGGCACCTAAAAGTGTTCCATATAGATCTACAAGTGCATGTGGGGTCCCTCCACATTAATCTCTCTCAATTTTGTTCAAATTGACATCATTTGACCATTCCAAAAACAAATGCGTTCTTATAAAAAATATCATTTGAGAGTAGTGTAACTATGGAAACAAGCATATTTTGTGTTTTGTGCATCATGGTGCCAAATTGATCACACAAAAAAATCAATATGGATGGTTTAGTACTACCAAAGGACTTGATTTATCCCCCTAGTCTCCCAATATTTCTAGGCTACATTATTCTAGCACAGTATCTTAAGAGCCCTAAGAGCAAAAAATTGGAAAGCTATAATGAAGTAGTTCTCAAAGTTCGTGGCACCTACAAATGTTATGTCTAGACATACAAGTAGAAATTGAGTCCCTCTATAATACCATATCTCATTTTTTGTCAAATTTATACCATTTAACCATGCCTACAACAAATTCATTCTTGCAAAATGTGTCATTTTAGATTAGTGTAAACATGTTAATAGTCATATTTTGCATTCTATACGTCATGCGGCCAAATCAACCATGTAAAAATATCAAGCTATGTAGGTGAACGCTACTAGAGGTCTCAAAATTTTCTCTAATTATCTATATATCATTCCAATGTATTTTATTTTGACACAATCTCTTGAGAGCCCTTAGAGAAAAAAAAATCCAAATTATGATAGAGTAGTTGTTAGAGTTCATGAAACTAATAAATGTTCCATCTAGACCTATAAGTGGAAATTAAGTTCCTCTATAGTAACCAATTTCTATTTTTATCAACTCAACACCATTTGATCATGCTAACAATGAATGTGTTCTTACAAAATGTGTCGTTTGAGAGCAGTATAAATGTGCCAATAGGAATATTTTGTGTTATGTGAATTTTGGGGACTAACTAATTGTGCCAACACATTAGGGTGGGTAGGTGAAAACTATTGGAGGCCTCAATTAATTCCATAGGTATTCCAATCATAGAAATATAATTATTCAAGAGTTATCTCTTAAGTTCCTTGAGAGAAAAAAATTACCAAACTATGACAAAGTAGTTCTCAAAGTTTGTGGCACCTAAAAATATTCCATCTATACCTAAAGTAGACATTGGGTCCTTGTCTTCCAGGTCCTAATAGAAACCTTTTGAATGTTAGTGCTGTTTATTGTAACAATCTTTTTGACAATAGAATATGACTATCTTATTTCAATGTCCATGACCTACAAATGCAATTTTATGGCATGATTGACTTTTGTGGCTTCATGAATGATTGATGGGTTTTTAGGACAATAGTAGGTTTGTATTTTTTCTTGTATGAAAATTCTTGAAATGATGAGTATATTCATGTAAATAACAATTATTTTGACTCTAGAGTGGTCATTTATGAACTTCAAGGTACTAGAAACCTTATAATAGATTTAAGATAGAAAAAAAATTATTTACGACATAAAAATATTTTTTCTACTTAGGGAAAGATATTCAAGATTCTGAAAATCCTCTTAGGCTATGTTGATACAATCTATGTTACGTGAAAATATTCCTTTGGGAATTTTCTCAAGAGGGTGATTAGAAAATTTAAAATACACACACACTTCTTATTCACAATGACTATCCACCTTTCCCTCTATAACCATCCTTTTATCTTCCATGAAATTCATAATAACCATATGATGTAGAATTTTATTCATGGTAGGCACACTTGCCTCTCTTAATGTCTCCTTGATGAAATATGATCCACATGAAAATAATTTAGGTGCATTTTGATGACACTATTATTATGAACCACCTCCTTGTTTGCATGACACCACTAATAACCTATTATTTATGATTGTCCTAGAGTTCTTGTGACAATCTCTAGGTGTTGACATGAATATCAACATGTTTCCATGGTTGTGCACCTGTGTTTTAGCTATCAATTTTCTTGACATAACATGCTAGAACTAAAAATATGATTTGAAGGATAATATGTTTTCTCTTCATAATAGCCCTGTGATGTTTAAAAATTATCCTTTACTATCATATAAGCACTATAAAGTCAATAAATATCCCTTGAAGATTAGTGTGCATTATTTACCTAATGGTAACCTCCTTTCATTTGTGAAGTTATCTTCAATCATTTGAGAATATAAAACTTACAACTAACGAAGACCCTAATTTCTAAGTGTATATTTTTTTATTCATAATCAATTACTTGTGCTTCTTCAATTTAGTTATACTAATGCACTTTACAACTACAACACTCTTCTTAGTTGGTATCAATCAACCTACAAGTGTAAAAGAAAAAATAGAGCTTAGATATTTCCCAATTAAATGTCAACTCCAATAATTAATCTCGTGGAAATACAAACAAAAACTAAGCCTCTTCTTATAATGGGAAGAAAAATCCTTTTAGATCCCATTTTAATCTCAATTTAAAAAATGACTAGTTGAAATGTATCATAAATTTCATATAAACATTAAAAATGGGCATAAGTGTAGGGATACCATTGCATCCAAGCCCAAAATAAGGAAAAAAATTAATAAAACATCCAAGTATAGGGGTCAAAACTAATAAATTAAATGTTTCCCTAATTTTTTGTTAGCTCTATGATAGAAAAAAATGACTTTATATTGTTTCTACAATTTCTAAGAGACTCCTAGCCATACAGCAAATGTGTGGGCTCAACATTAGGGAGGATTGACATTAAAATTTTATAATTATGACAATTTTAAGGTTCCTAAATCATAAAAGATAGTTATCAATTAATGAAATGCAAATTAGGTTTTTATACAAAGATTGGGCCATCAAATTTAAGGCTAAGGGTAATAGCCAATTAGATCATAAGGTGCATATTTAAGTAAATACACATCCTATGGTGGAGATTATAAAATTTGCACAATCTAATGGTTTAAATTTAAACTTATCATTCTTCAAATTATTTTTTCTAAGAAAATTTAAAATTTTAGATGCCTAAATAATCTTTTGAACTATTTTAAGGGTTTTTATGATGGATTGGAAGGCTTATAAGGGCTTAGGAAAATGTAAAGGGTTGATAATAGTATAAAGAAGTTTTAAGGCATTCAAGAGGGGGGTATAGAAGCTTAAGTTTAATTTGAAAAATGATCCATAATCAAGTTTTAACTAAAACTATATTTATATCCCCTTTAATCAACTCTAAAACCAATCCAAAGGAGTTTTGAAGGAACAATAAGAACACAATAACAAACCAAACCTTTATTGATGTATCCTAGACCCTTTTCACTATAAAATAATTAAGACTAAAGGAAACCAAACCCAATAAAACTTATCTAATATAGTCATAATATAGTAAAAAGGATCAAACTATATTAAGATATCATGATCATGAAAATACCAAACACATAGTCGACACACATTTTTTAAGCATAAGATATACTCATAAAACATGAAGAGGTATGACCATGTCTGGAACCAGATTACTCCAAGGGACTACCAAACCACTCAATATTCAAAATTGTCTAGATATATAAAAAGATAACTCATAGAAAAATGACATCACACATGAATACCTAAGAGAAGTCAAAATATCAATTGAACCAAGGGGTGAATTATGAATTCTTGAAATAAGGCAAGGTTGGATTTTTTTAACATTCATGTTATAAATCTCAAATTAGACATTAGGATGACATATTTATAACAAATTAAAATTAAAAGGAATCAAATGTGTAACATTTAATAATAGTTTATAGTAAATATAGACAACATCAATAAAATAATTTTGTATTAAATAAAAATCCATATAGGCATACACTTTTATATGTTAGTAAAATTATAATATATGTGTAAGAAATATATGTAGGCATGGAATATCACATTTTGGTTATACAAAATTATATATACAAGAAGGCCATATATGCATAGAAAAAAATCACAATATAGTCATTCCTCTCCATTGCAATGAAAGAGTCAACAAT
>VDFB02271358.1:320453162-320478782 GCA_007258455.2 Sequoia sempervirens | reverse complement strand
TAATATTTCTCCAAATTTGTAGTTATGTACCCTCAAATAAAAATCATTCAAAGATATTTTGAAATGAATAAACCTTTTTATATCAAAATATATCACACACACACACTTGTTGTAGAGTACATATTGAAATTTCTAATCATTATGATGTCTATCAACATATTTATTTAGGTTTGCATACTAATGAGATTTTCTAGTAGTGTATTATAAAGGCTCCACCTAGATCTTCAAGAGATTTTTTTTTATAATTTTATGTGAAAGAGTGGATGGATAATTATTTTACAAGAAATCATGTTTGGGTAGAAAATTTGATAATTGTGGTGGCTTACAATGTTTGATAAATTGTGTACATATGGAGAATACACATGCAACTGAAAATGAACAAGTATGTTTTGGAAAATATAAGTTGTGGCATATAGTATAAAAGATGGTAAAGAGGAAATAAAGTGTGAAGTGGTGAATAAAAATATACTAGTGTATCAATTTATGTCTATTTTTTGAGAGAATATAGTGTATGAGTATGCAAGGCATATCCATAGAGCTTGATGGTTGGAATTGCAATTTAAGTTATGCAAGGAAATATTTCCACTTGGTACAATCATTTCAATTCTACACTTTGTAAAGAATTATACACTACAACCACATGATGAGATTCAATTGCATTACTACAACTCCACTTGGGTTGCTATATTTGTGCATATAGTATTCATTCATGCACTTGATAGTACAAAGGAAGATAAGAGTATCTTGAGGGAGTATAATGTTTATATTGATGATGATCTCACACATTCTATAGAATTTATGTAAGGTTGATTTAAGATGTTCTATGATAATTGGAATAGCAAAAACATCACATTTGGTCAACATATCATATGGTTAGATAATTGTGTATCACAATTGAATAACTCAAAGATATTCTATTGGTTAATTAGGATGTTTAAAATGAGTGGAGTTCGTCATATATAGAATTTCTCAAAGGCTTGGCATGGAAAGGGAGAGCACGATGGTGCAAAAGAAGGTATTCAAAGATCCTTAGTAAAAGAAGAGTTAAAGTATAAAGACAATGCAAAGTTGATAGATGCAACATTTAACATCAAATGGTGTAATGATACAATGGGTATAGGTAAATAAGGTAATTCTATAACTTATAGATTTTTTGGTTGATAGATGAAGATCGCATTAAAAAATATGAGGATTGTTGTATATTGACAAGATCAAGTGAGCTCCACTCTTTTAGAAGCTCAAACGTAGGTTCATGGTTTATTCATACAAAATAAATGACATTATTTTGTGTTGCAAGTATGATGGTGTTGTCACTAATGTCAATAGGAAGTCTACTAATTGGTGTTGTCATTGATGTCAACTATGGAATGAAGATATTGAGGATATTGAGAAAATTGTGGAAAAGAGGAAAATAGGTTGTGCATGTGTAGTTGAGACCTTAAGGAAGTGTTGTGAGTACATGGAGCTATTATTTTGTTGTAGAGTTTGGAGATGAGTTGGAATGAAGTAATGAGCTGAGATGATGTCTCTGGTACTTGGTTTCCAAGTGCTTTTGAGAAAATTTAATAAACAGAGTAAACTGTGTTGTGCAAATGTTCATAGTGTGCTCTGATATTTTGATTCACATTATTTTTGTGTTGATGCTATGCCTATGTAGATCTTGCAGGTTATTCAAGGGTGCCAGAGGTTGCTATATTTAGAATTTGGGTTTCTGGAGCATGGTACAATGTGAGATATTTTTACCAGTGTGTGAACTAGTTGTTCAGTAATGTTTTTTGTGGTCTGGGAGAAATGTATTTGCTCTGCATTTCTCCATTGTTTGGCCTCAAGTTCTGTAGATTTGGGGAGTTTCTTATAATGATTTTATCTTTCCATATTCAAGTTTTTACTTGTTTTGGTGCAGTACATTGTGAGTTTCATTTATCAGTATGCAATTAAGGGTTACCAGTTGTCCTAAGTTGAAGTATTTATTGATGTGAGCTTGGATAAAGTGTTTCATGAATCTTAAGTAGTTCATGGATTATTCTAGATTGAGTTCAAATGAATTGTGTTGTTTGGGACTTTCAGCTTGATTTAAGGAAGCACGTACTTAATGTCTATGGTGTTTTGCATGGGTGTTGGCCGACCTTGTGTTTAACGCTACATGTGAGGCTTTTGGAAGCATTTTGAGATCTATTTGGGGTCCTAATTAAGGATTTATGTAGGTTTCCTTTCATTTCTATCCATTGTAGGAATGTTTAGGTGCCAAGCTATTTCGAATTTGAATGTATAATGGCTAGTGGCTAACATTGGAGAATTTTTTTGAGGTAGAGGTTAATATAAATATGTATGGTGTTGATGCAAGAGGGTGAGTGAAAGAGTAAGAAGTAAGATAGATGTGAGTAATGTGTGTGATGTGAAATTGAGCAGAGTAGTGTGAAATTCATGTTAGTGTTCCTGAATGCAGTGAGTTGAAGGCATCTAAAATATTTCATGTGAGACTACGAAAGTGTGTAAGAAATTGTCATAATGTCGGCCTCCTACAATGATCTAACAACTAATCCCATAAATATATGATTTAGAGATTGGAAATCTAATCTAAATAGTTGTCTTAATCACTATGAAGGTGCATTTAACTTGTCAACCCAGGGACGTAGACTTGAAATGGGTTAGCATATGTGCACTAGGAATCCCAAAGTAGCCACATTCATTCTACACCTAAGAAATACATAATGTTGAAAGTAAATTGCTTGGAAATAAATAGCATAATTGTTGAACATCAACCAACAACTATACTAAGCTAAAGTGCATGGCAGAAATGAAAATCTGGGCAAACAAACAGGAAACTACTATGTCTACTTTGGCTGCAGGAACAGACAGTGCCAAATTTTAACTAATTATTGAACATAAAATAATATCTAAACTAAAGGATGGAATGCTCACCAAGTGGCCCCCCTTGGATGAGTATCCCTTAAGAAAAATGTAAACTCAGATGTATAAACTTATAAACTCATTTTATTCATTGGAAAACATGAGTACAAACGAGCAACATAACTGTATTACTAAAAAACTAATAATGTGAGTACATCATCAAATCAATCAACCTTCTGAGAAGAAGCATTTTATTATTATTTATAGGAATAAAACTACTAACTAACTACCTAGCAAGGAAGTCAACTCCAACAGATTAGGAGGATGCCACTTTAGGGAAAGCATGAAAAGTGGAGAGGAGTTTATGCATGCATGGAATCTGGTCAAGCATGTTTTCCTTAATGCAAATCTAGCACAACGGTAACTCCTATATTCACTCAAAAAACAATTAAGACCAGTTACAAGGTGGTTATAAGTCTTCGATTCAAACTGGGAATCTCCCTCCATTTGACCTTTGAATGATCACCTTGTTGAATTTGATGGCGAGTGACCAGCTGGTAGAATCTTCCTCAATTTTGTAGGTTGCTAATTATTTCCGCATAAAAATATTAGTACGCACAACAATTGCATATCTGTAACTATCTTAAAGTAACATTCATTATTCCACATGTAAGATTAACATAGATAGTTTATATAGTGTGCCAATATTATTTAAAGGTTATAAAAATAGCTTATGCCCAATGTCTATGGTTTTAAGGAAATATCATAAAAAGGTCAGCATCCAAGTATCAAAGTCTATGAAAACTATAAGAAATAGATAATAAAATCTATCAAAACCGAGTCATAAATTGGACTCATCACTCCCCCCAACCTAAGGCTTTGTTGGTCCTCCAACATAGGAAGGGTTGTTCTTTTGCTTGGTTAATGCCCTAAAATTTGTAACTGCCAGTTGTCCTACATCAGTTCTTGTAGTTTGTGAATTAGGATCCCAATAGAATCCTTGTTGTCTATCCAATCTGCTCCATCTATGTCTCTCTATAGCTATATCATATTGGTAATATCTAAAATTTGGTATAGGCCACAATAGGATAGGTGGCTGAAAAGTTAGAGGGAACCAAAATTGTCCTTTTGTCCTTCCAATCTGCATATATCTATCCACTCTTTTACATGCTGCAACATAGTTCTGCAGAGAGTGGGGCTCAACTTGTTTTAACTCATTAGTCAAAATATTCCACCTTTGTGCCAAATATCCCTTTACAGATTCTCTTGTGGTTTTTGCTACCTCCTCATATTCTTTGTAAACTGCTTCTCTCTCAGGCAAGATTCTATTGCATAAGCTTGGTCTGTAAAGAATTTTGTGACAATCATTGAAAATGTCCCCCGGATTTCTAGATTCAGCCCTGATGGATAGAGGAGTGTTGGATTCTATTTGCCTATATTCCCTCAACTGTTGTCCCCAACTAATCTCATTTTGTATCCAAGACATAAATTCCCTTAATTGGACATCCCCAACATACAACAAAGGATTCCAATCATGATATCAGGAAAAAACATAATTATGTAAATATAATTAACACAACAAATTCTTCATTTCAAGAGGAGCAATCCGATAATCATTGAAACATTCAAGAGGAGTCTCAATGGAAGGATTCAAACCTAAAACAATCCTTGCTAGTTTAAAATAAATATGCTTCTCCTTCAAATATAGAGCATAGACTCTTGGAGGAGTCCTACACTATAATATCTGAGGTACTAGGGCTGCCATATTATCCACTTTCTCCTTTAAAGCAACAATTTTTGCATTCTTATCTTCAATTTATTGATCTCTCTTTTGAATTTCCTTCTTCAACCCGTGTTTCTCCTCTTTCCATTCTTCTTCCCTCCTCTGTATCTATTTCCATAAATTCATAGCTACCACGTGCATTGAAAAATCAGAGGGCCTATGTATTCCTACCAAAAATTTTCCTGGCACTGATGCTTGCTCTTCATGTAGCACTGGTTGTAGGGTTTTTGAATGTTTAGCCAATTCTGACTATAGTGGTGCTTACTGCTCTCCTAGTTCTGGCTACATGACCTCTTGTTCTTGCTGCAGGAACTCTTGCTTCTGCTCTTGCTATAGGAGCTCCTGATTTTCTTCATACTCTTGACTCTCAACTTGTTCAACGATGGCAACAAGATTTGCCAACATTACATTTGTTGCTTCCTCAAATATGTCCCTTTACTCAACATTCACCTGCCCCATTGGGGCCTCTGTGTCCTTTTGTGACATTTCTCTAGTCCTAGGGCTTCCCTGCGGAGACACACCGAAGGCTGGACTAGTTGGTCTTGATTTCCTAGGAGGGCTCTCATGTTTTTCTTCAACTATAGGAAGAATAGTGTTGGCTTTCTGTTTCTTAGAGCTTAGCACTTTCTTTCCTACAGTTTTCTTTTTAGCTTTACCCTTCCTTTATTTTGCCTCTTTCTTTTGTACCCTAGTTCGCATTAGGATGCCAAGAGGAACATCATCATCAAAATTTGAAGAGGAACTTTGTTTGTCTGAATGCTTTGCCTTGGAAGAGCTAATTTCTATGGTTTGTTCAACTGCAGGAGGGTTTGTACTAGGGCCTACACCAGAAGTTGAGGTTCAAGGAGTGGCTTCAACAAAACTCACTCTCCTCCTAGCCCTAGGAAGTTGAGGCAAAATCCTAGGTCACAAATTCTCAAGTCTAATTTGATCAACATTTAAGAATTCTTCCCAAGTCATATCAGATAGATCATGTAAAGAATTTCCAACTAACAATTTGATCAGACAATGGTGGGAAACAAAATTATCCCTACCTTTTTGGGTCTCGACCACCATGATTGAGAGAAGGTGGTATAACACATTTGGAACATTCATTCTTCTCCCATGATGCCTCATATGATTCAACAGTTTGAAGTGCACATAATGTAGATTCAACTGGAAACCCGCACAAGTAATGTACTTCACAACATGAACAACTACTTGCTTCCATGGCTCAGGCAGAGAGTTTCTCTTGGCTCCTTTCTTTTCCACACTCAATGGAGGGTCACCAGGTTCTATAAATTCAGCCCTAGTTGACTTGGCATCTCTAGAAGTAGGGTAATTTTCATAGTCAGTAGGCAACCCTATAACTTTTGTAATTATTTCTTCAGTAGCCATTACTTTTAACCCTTTTACCATGGCCTTTCCTTCAAATAGTGTCTAGGAAAATTCCAACACAACATATTCATTAAAACCATTTAGCTTTAGGAAATAATCTAACCACCAACAATTTCTAAACTTGGCTAGGCTAGGTGCATCCTGTAGAAATGTTTCATGAACCGTGGGTTCATTTCAAATTAACCCACCCCCCATTATTCAGCTGTCTGCAAATAAACAATCACTCTGCAAGGTTTCTCTTCCTACAATCTTTGTCTAAAAGCTACACTTGTCCTTCCTGCAATGTTGCTAAATTCCCAACACCAATGCCATCTAAATTTTCCTTTTTTTGGTGACTTAGGATTATGACAAGAGAAATAAAGGGAGTAAAGGAGTAATAAATGAAGGCTATGATCAAGAAAAATGGCGGCAGTTGATATCACCTCACACATGCGAGCTGACATTTCGCTTAGAATTCAAATTGACTCAAATTTAAACTTTGCTAACGTGAACCAACATGGACTGACACATGGGCATGGTATTCACACTCCTCCCCCAACCTAAATTTGAGCATGTGTCCTCACATGTGCGGGAGTAATGACAACTTGACAGGGGTAGGGAATAATTACATGCTATGGAGAACGTCTATATTAATTTACAACAATTAAATGAATGTACTTAAGAGATAATTAAGATATAAAAAATTGATGTGCATGTACTTGAATTTGTGGAAGATTTGTTACAAAGATTATGGATAAATTACCGATCATCTTTTAAAAAGTTAGTTGAGCAATTAATGAAAGTGGAGTGGAATGATGGTGGAATGAAATGAAGTTATGGCAGTGTGATGGAAGAGAGAGAAAGGTGGAGATGAATGGGCAGATGGGTGAATGAATGAAGAAGTGGACCCCACAAAGGTGGAAGTATTTATTATGATAGGTTATGTAGCTAAGTTAGCCAGAAGGAGGGACACTAGGTCCGCTTCCTTCGGCTACAAGAAATTCGAGAGTTGCATGTTGAGTGAATTGTTGCAGGAATTCCTCCTTGGAAGTTGGATTGTGATACAACCTGAGGTGATGACCATTGACTAACAACTTAAATATGAATGGGTCAATGGTAGTGAGCTGAACAACACCATTGGGGAAGACTTCGACAACCTCATATGGTCCTATCCACTATGTCTACAATTTTTTTGCATTATCCTGATACCTTGAGTCGTAGAGCCATGCCCAGTCTCCTGGCTGGAATGTCTTGTCCTTGATGAATTTTCCATGCCACTTTATTCTCTGATTCTCACTACCTCTGTGTGATGTAAGGCTGCCTTCCTCATTTCATCTAAAGCATTGAGTTGCATGATTCTGTTCTTTTGTTCCTTACAGATATCCATCCCCAAATCTATTATAGTCCTATGAGTCTTATGCTCAAATTCAATGGGAATCATAGTTGTATTTCCATACAAAAAATCAGAAGGAGTGAAGCTTGTTGTTGTTTTCCAGGTTGTCCTATAGGCCCAAATAGCTTCTGGCAGCCTGTTTGCCTAGTCCTTCCTATGAACAACCACTGTCTTGGTCAGAATGGCTTCAATTTCCCTATTAGTCACCTCAACTTGGCCAGTGGCCTGAGGGTGATAAGGCCTTATGCTGTACTCATTAACCAGTGCTGCAACAAGGGTTGAGGTGAACTGAGCCCCTTAATTAGTCACTATCTCTCTTGGAACCCCATACCAAGTGAAAATTTACTCATAAAGAAATTCTACAACCTTATTATATCTTGCGTTCTTCATGGCCTTGGTTACATAATTAGTGCATACTAAGATATAGGATTTACCATTGGATGGAGGATCAATGGGTCCTACAAAAACCAATCCCCACTTTTCAAATGGAGTGATCACTACCTAGGGATGAAGGGGCATCTCATTAGATTTGGTTGGCATGCCCATCCTCTGGCATCTATCACACTTTCTTGTATATCTCCCAACATCCTTGTGGAGTGTGGGCTAATATCCTGTGTTTAAAATCTTCATTGTTGTCCTCTTGGCTGCAAAATTTCCTCCACATGGTTCATTGTGGCATGCATGCAAAATATCATATGTCTCATCTTCCCTCACACATCTCTTCATGACATGGTCTGATCTAGTGTAGGAAAAACATCCTACAATCCATAAAAAGGAAATGATTTTTCAATGAGCACCCTTCTCTCTCTTAGAGAGAAGTGAGGAGGAACTCTCCCTGTGACCAGATAGTTAGCTATGTCAGCATACCAAGGTGTTTGCACATTTATGGAGAATAGATGTTCATAAGGGAAAGAGTCATCAATGACTTGGTTATCCTCTGATGTAGTTGGCCTTGAAAGAAAGTATACAACAACATTGGCCTTCCCTAGGTTATCCAGAATGGTTATGTCAAACTCTTGCATCAACAATAACCATTTGGCTAACCTACCTGATATTAGGGGTTTATTCATGAGATACCTAATGGTTGCATGGTTGGTGTGCACAAAGATTTGATAGCCTATTATGTAGTGCTTGAATTTGTTGAGGGCATAGATTACTGCCAACATTTCTTTTTTTGTCATTGTATAGTTGAATTCAACTCCTTGCAAGTTTTTGCTGACAAAATAAATAAAATTTTCAATAGCTCCTTCTTTCTACCCCAAGACTACTCCTATGGCATAGTTTGATGCATCTATATGGATGTGGAAAGGAAGCTCCCAATTGGGCCCTTTGAGTATAGGAGCATGAGTTAAGACTGCCTTCAAATCAGAAAATGTGTTGTCATAGTCTTTTGTCCATTGAAATTCAACATCTTTAGTGAGAAGAGTATACAATGGTGTTGCTATTTTTCTAAAATCCTTGATGAATCGCCTGTAGTAGCCTACATGGCCCAAGAAACTCCTAACATCTTTTTGTTTTGTAGGTATGGGAAAATTTGTAATCACCTCAATCTTTGCAGGATCTACTTGAATTCCTTTGTGAGAGATGTAGTGGCCAATGACTACACCTTCCTACATCATCATGAAGCACTTTTAACTATTTAAAGACATGTTATGTTCTTCACATCACTTTAAGACTCTCCTAAGATTCTCTAATGTTCATTGAAATCAGCACCATAGGTAGTAAAGTCATCCATATAAATTTCCATGCAATCATGAGAGATGTTTGAAGATATGCTAATGACTGCCCTCTGAAAAGTTGCAAGTGTATTGCATAAGCCAAATGGAAGCACTGAGTAGGAATAGGTCCCCCATGGACAGGTAAAGGTGGTCTTCTCTTGTTCCTCAGGTGCAATTTGGATCTAGTTATGCCCATTGAACCCATCTATAAAAGAGAAGTACTACTTTCCTGCAAGTGAATCTAGAACTTGGTCTACAAAAGTTAGGGAAAATGGTCTTTTTTGGTAGTAGCATTGAGCTCCTTGTAATCAAAACAAACTTGCCACTTCCCTCCCTTTTTGAGCACAATCACCAATGGAGACACCCACTGGCTATCTGAAATGGGGTAAATAAATCCTGCATATAGCAATTTATGTAGTTCTCCTTTTACAGTTTCTCTTAGTGTAGGGTTAATTCTTCTTTGTGGTTGCCTCACCAGTGTACAATCATCTCTAATGTAAATCCTATGAGTGTAAAGCTTAGGGTCCAATCCCTTCATATCATGATATTCCCATGCAAATGCATGTTGGTGGGTCCTCAGTAAGTTTGTCAATGACAACTATTGTTCTTCACTCAATTTGTTGTTGATAATTAGATATTTTCCTTCTAACGCTTGCACTTGTGTAGTTATCTCTACCATAGATGCTTCACTAATTCTTGTTACTTTGAGTTGATGTGGCAACAATGTATGAGACATACATGTTGCTGCAAGAAGAGTGGGTAGAAGTGTCTTTACTAGATCAACAAAATGAGAGGATGATGCTTCCTCTATTTCACAATGATTTTGAATTATGTTAGACAATACTTCATCTTCCTCTTGAAGCTACATGAAAGAGCTTCTACCTAACATAATTATTTGTGCCACAAAATTAACTTCCTTAGCCTCTTCACCAACATGTGGCCATACAGGATTATCCATGTCATGGGATGGCTGAGCTGGAGGGTAGAGAGCAAGCTTTTTCATGCTCTTTCCATTAGAAATGGTCATGTATCTTGTCCCACATCCAATATAGGCATATGTTGTTGCTAACCATGACCTTCCTAGGATAATGGGGTGCCCACCTAGTGAAGCTTTAGGAGAAAGAACCATGAAGTCTGCTGGGTACTCCCAAGAATATAGAGTTACCACAAAGTCCTCTACTATCCCATCAAGTTTAACAATAGAACTATCAACAAGCTGTAGGACAATAGTAGGTCTCATGCTTGCAACATTTAGTTGTTGCAGGATATCCTTGGTCATTACATTTATTGCTACTTCCAAATCAGTTAGAATGTTTCTTATTTGGACCCCATTTATGACAACTCCTACCATAGGGATCCCTGGGTCACTATATTTGGGAACAATCATTTTTTTGAGCATGATGTCAGCCAATTGTCCCACCACATGAACTGTAGTGGGGTCTTTCTTCTTTGTTCCTAGATTCCTAAGGCATGCTTCCTTGATTGCTTTTCCATATATATGAACATCTTTTATGGCCTGAAATAGAAGTATCTAGACACATATATGTTTCAATTGTTCTAGAATGTCAAAGGTTGGTTCCTCCTCTTCCTTTTGTTTCATAGTTTCCAACCTCTGGGGAAATGGTGGCTCTTATTCAGTCTTCTTGATTGGGGTTGGTTCAGGATTCTTAGGTACACTTGGCTGAATTGGGGCATTCAGAGGCTCCTCTTCTTCCACATGAAGCTCAGTGATAATGGGTGTGGAAGGAGCTGGCAAAGTAGTTCCTAAACGCAAGTGGATGTCACTTACACTCATAGCATATGCAGGGTATTTATTTGGATCAGCAAAGTATACTGGTTGCTATTGTGGTTTGTTATTTGGGTTAGGTGTGGGCTGAGCTAGTAGTTGAGTAGCTTTAGGTGTAGTAGGAGGAGGCATTATAGCAGGTTGTTGGGGTTGAGAAGGTGGTTACATGTAATTGGTTGTCTGGTTTGGCCATTGTTGTCCTCCCCTCGATTGAGACATTTATTTCTAGTTTCTTGGAGGTGGCTATCAATTTTCTTGAAATTGATGTCAATTCTTGTAAGGTTGCTACCAATGGGGTGGAGATTTTTGGTGATTAGGCCAAGTATTTGAAGGGTTACTCCAAGGCTATGGTGGATATCCTCCATAATTGGATGGATATAGGGGCTGTCATTGGTTACCAGATGAATAAGAATTGAAATATGGCCCAACAAAAGAGAGTGGACCTGGTGGCATACCTTGTCTTGGAGCCCATGGCATCCTTTGTGCAACATAGTAGACTTGATCCTCTTCAACTTGGATTGGCTTGAACTCAGGTGGAATCTACTTACTTTCAATATTAGCTACCATCTTTCATCTGCAGTCCTTCTTCTTTTGTCTACAACGAAGGTAATATTCTGCCAACATTGTCTCTGCCTCCTCTTGTTTCTTTTTGGCTTGAAGTGTATCCAACTTAGTAGCTAGATTGTTTATGATGTCTTGCTTGAAGTCTTCTAGTAAGTGAGTAATCTCCATTCTTGAAACTCCACTGGTAGATGTCTTACCCATAGAAGATTGGTAAGCTCTCTCTTTCTTTGAAGCTTCGCTAGAGTAGTTCTAACATATCTTAGAGATATTTCCTCCTCCCATCAGGTCTAA
Organism: Sequoia sempervirens; assembly: GCA_007258455.2. Lineage (NCBI taxonomy): Eukaryota > Viridiplantae > Streptophyta > Pinopsida > Cupressales > Cupressaceae > Sequoia > Sequoia sempervirens. The sequence goes on along the minus strand of VDFB02271358.1, from coordinate 320,467,041 downwards.
GGCATCAGTGCAGCTATCATTAATTCCTCTTAGGAAAAGTAGCTTTTGTGATTCTTCATTGAGTGTATGTTGTGGATATTTATGCAGACAAAATAGAAACCTTGCAATGTAATCCACCAGGATCTCATCTTCCTTTTGTTGCATCTTAAACATGTCATCTCCCCTCAAGTCACTGCCCCTACAATATTCCTTGTACTTCTCAAGGAACTTTGTCGTTATGTCCTCCCAAGTCTCCACAGTGTTTCTGCATAGGCTCATGAACCATCTTAATGCAACCTCTTTCAAGGTGGTAGGGAATAGCTTGAGTCTATGGGCATCAGTGGCATAGTCATAACTCCTATAGAGTGTGTCAAACTCGAACAAGAAAGTATCAGGATCTTTTTTGACAATTCCATAGAACTTGGGAAGGATTGAAGCAGGGATATTTTGAGGTTTTCAACTTCATTTTGATGAGCAATGGGGAAAGGAAAATCTGGTTGGTTAGGTCTGCTTCTATTTGCATCACCCATGCTTGCCTAATGTAGTTCCAAAGCAAAGGGATTTTCAAGATGATTTTGGTCTTCAGAGGAAATTTTAGAACTAGTTAGATCAAGGAATGCATCAGCAAAGGGGTGTGTCTCTTCTTCTTCTTCTTCTTCTTCTCCTAGTAGATTCTGATGCTCAACTAGCCGAAATGGCTCAGAGTTATTAGGAAGGGATCTCCCATGAGCATCTCTCTTCCTTCCTCTATGCATACATTATCAAATCACTATCAGCCAACTCACACAAAGAATTGGAAAAAGAATGGTGGATCATTACTTTCCTAAATGAGGGGTGTGCTAAGAACAAACTTTTAGAAATACTACAGCAATAAAAACTATCAATGACTCCAAAGAGCTCCTAGTTTGACACCATCCCCAACAATAGCACCAAAAATGTTGGCCTCCTACAATGATCTAACAACTAAGCCCATAAAGTTTTGATTCAGAGATTGGACATCTAATTTGAATAGTTGTCTTAATCACTATGAAGTTGCATTTAACTTGTCAACCAAGGGACGTAGACTTGAAATGGGTCAGCATAGTATGTGCACTAGGAATCCCAAAGTAGCCACATTCATTCTACAACTAAGAAAGACATAATACTAAAAGTAAATTGCTTGGAAAGAAATAACATAATTGTTGAACATCAACCAACAACTATACTAAGTTGAAGTGCATGGAAAAAATGAAATCATAGGCAAGCAAATAGGAAACTACCATGTTTTCTTTAGTTGTAGGAATAGTCACAAAATGGAATTCTAGTGGTTGCAAGAATAGATAGTGCCAGATTTTAACTAATTACTAAACATAAAATATTATCTAAACTAAAGGATGGAATTCTCACCAAGTGGGCCCCCTTGGATGAGTATCCCTTAAGACAAATGTAAACTCAGATGCACAAAATTATAACTTCATTTTATTCATTGGAAAACATGAGTACAAATGAGTAGCATAACTATATTATTGAAAAACTAATAATGCGAGTACATCATTAGATCAATCAACCTTCTAAGAAGGAGAATTTGAGTCTTATTTATAGGAAGAAAACTACTAAACAACTACCTAGAAAGGCAATCAACTCCAATAGATTAGGAGGATGCCACTTTAGGGAAATCATGAAAAGTGGAGAGAAGGTTATTCATGCATGGAATCTGGTCAAGCATGTTTTCCTTAACGCAGATTTGGCACAACATTAACTCCTACATTTGCTCAAAAAATAATTAAGACCAGTTACAAGGCAGTTATAAGTCTTTGATTCAAACTAGGAATCTCCCTCCATTTTGAGTCTTCCCTCCATTTGACCTTTGAACGATCACCTTGTTGAATTTGATGGTAAGTGACTAGCTGGAAAAATCCTCTTCAATTTTGTAGGCTGCTAATTATCTCTGCATAACAATATTAGTATGCACAACAATTACATATTTGTAACTATCTTAAAGTAACATTCATTAATCCACATGTAAAATTAACATAGATAGTTTATATAGCATGTCAATATCATTTAAAGGTTATAAAAATAGCTTATGCCCAATGTCTATGGTTTTGAGGAAATATCATAAAAAGGTCAACATCCAAGTATCAAAGTCTATGCCAACTATAACAAATAGATAATAAACTCTATCAAAATTGAGTCATAAACTGGACTCATCAGTGGACTCCTTTTTGCATTGAGAAGTGTTTTCTCTATGTAACATTCTTCTTCTATCTTCTTGTATTCTTTCTATGGTAGTGAGCCTTGATTGTGAGCCTTTTTGACAGTGTGTCCTATTTTGGCAGTGAGCCCCTTTGTACCAATTTTGCTATTACTTATATTGTGAGCTAATCCTCACATGGTTTTTCCCTCATTGGGTTTTACACGTAAATTTGGTGTTCTCTTGTGCATGGTGTTATGATTTCAATTTCTTTCTATTTGCACTTCATGTTTAATCAATCTAATAAACTAAGGGTTTAATGAATGCTTGTGGATTTGATTACTATTGAGGGTTTTGAAGGTTTAATTTGCTACAATTGATTCACCCTCCTCTTATTTGTCTTTTTCATTTCAACAATTGGTATCAAAGTAAGGTTCCTTGAAGAAGAGCTTAACTGCTTGAGGTAGATTCGGGATGGAAAACAAGATTCCTTTGGAATATCCTAGATTCGATGGTTCAAATTATGCATTTTGAAAGAAAAGGATGGAAGGATATTTATCTACATAGGGATATGAGATTGAGAATACTTATCAGAATACATACACTCCACCTCTGAATGGTCCAAGTACAAGTGCAAAAATCAAGGGGCATGAGATCAATGCTAAGGCAAGGTACATTATTGTGAATAGTCGTTCAAATACTTAATTAGTTAAAGTTATGAGTTTGAAGACTGCTAAAGAATTTTTGGATAAGTTAGAAAGCATTTATGAAGGAGATCTAAAGGTCAAACAAGCAAATTTGTAGAACTTGAAGACACGATTTGAAATTATGCATATGTCTGAAGATGAAACAATTAAAGGCTACATACAAAGATTTGATCAATTGGTAAGTAATTTGAGAGGCCTTGGTGCAATAGTTAAAGAATCTAAAGTGGTGAAGAGAGTTATCAAATCTCTTGTAGATTGTTATAGTGAAAAGGTATTTGCTATTGAGGAAGCAGTTGTGTATAAGGGTGAATTTGCACCCCTTATGCAAATTCCCCTTTTTCCTTTCTCCACCTTAGAAAACCAAGTTTAGAGGCTTAATTACACCTAAGCTCGCTACTTTAATGCCACTTGGCATTAATTTTGAGTGTCGATGGGAGAATTCCTATCGAGGATGCCCATGTGGTGCGTAGACGTCTGTGGGCACACTTATGTCCTTGGCAGATTCCTACGGTTGAACTTGTAGAGGCGTTACACTTCTCATTGGCAGTCGACTTGTAACGCCCCCTTCAGTCAACCAAACTAAATATGGTCATTTTCTTCATCTCTCCTTCAAATTCCCTCCTTCTATATGCTTTTCAACTTCTTCAAACTTCTTCCAAGTTTTTAGCTCAGTTTCTTCACACTCTTGCACTCACTTCTTGCATTCTTAAGCACTTCTAGCATCACTTTTGCACTCCTTGGCAGCAACAACTTCACTCCATCACTTTAGTAGAGCAAGTGTGGGACAACACCATTACAAAAGAGGCTTGAGTACTCTCATTCTCTCCTCCATTAGCCTTGAGTGCTCTTGGTGGAGGTGGTAAGCTTCCCACTCCTCTCCTCTATTACTTGGTAGAGTAAGAACATTTAATGTTTTGTAGTGTTTTAGTGCTCTTTATTACATTACTTTCTTTATCATACTCACTTTCTTGGCTATTTGTCAAGGTGGAAACACCTAAATGGGGGTCTGGCTGAGGTAGACCCCTATACAGCCACCCAACATTTTTCCTCCTCTTTGTGTGTAGGTGAACGTGCTTTTGGAGCGCTAGCTAGCAAACAAATTTCTTTGTGAGATCATTCTTGCCACCCTCACTCTCGTATTTTTACTTTATCATATTAGAGCATATTTTGTTTACTTAACATTATTTTGGACCTTTAGTGGTATTTAGTTGGGCCGTTAGCTTGTTTTCCTAGGTTTGACCTTGTCTCTTTAGTTGTCTGGTTGTATGGACAACAACACACTTGAGAGATGCCAATGCACTGCATTGTCATCCCACACGCTTTCGTCTTTGGGCAAAAAGATTCCTAAGGCGTATTGTTGAACTTGAAAACTAGCTCGCCTAGCCTTGTTCTGTATTTCAAGTTTGTAGAGTGATTGAAGGACATTATATTCCTCATCATTCTCATCCTACATTTCCCAACACCCCATTAAGCAGAGGTAAGTTAGGGTAGTCTTCTGCTCTTGGCTCTCCATGACTTGGGGCCTTGAATGTGGTTGGTCCCCCTCTCTTACATTTTTTGGTGAACCTAACATGAATCATTTTGGTTCCTTTTTGTGATACTGAAAATTCCTTTCCCCATAATCTAGGAGTGTTGTAGGTGTGAGTGTTGTGAGGCTGTCACCTTACAACCCAACCTGCGACCCCTAGTTGGTGTAGTTGGAAGGTTACGAAGGTGTTGTGTAATGAAACCTTAATTGGGTCAATGTATTATCCTTTAACCTTTAGGGACTTCATGAAAGTATCATCTAGTGTGTGTAATGTCCTCCTTCCTGCATCAACCTATCCCCTTTGCATAGCTAGTTGACAGTGGTATTGGTATAACCTTCACTTCATAGGACCCGCTGATGGGTTTTAATAGGGAACATCTCCTCTCTATATCCTTGTGCGGATCAATGGAAACATCATAGTAGGTGTTCCCTTTGATCTAACATCACAAGTAAACATAATAACCGAGGAGATCATGTTGATTAACTTCTTACATAAACATGGGTACATGCACCTATGAGTACCATACGCACGCATGATGGGCTTTCCATTCCCCCTTTGGGTAGTATTGTCCTGTCAGTCTTGGTTCGACCTAAATCTGTGAAACTCCTATTCAACATTATCCCTGGGTATAAGCTCTTTAGGGTGAAGTTAGGTATCCCTTGGTTTGTAGCTATGAACATAGCGCCCTTGGTTGTGCATAAATGTTTAAAAATTTTCCATGGGGGTTTTGTGCATATAATTCACAACACCGGTTATTAACCACCGCTGCTCATGGTAGCTACTCCTTGGACTACTCTTGGCCTATGCCATGTTGGTCCTATTCCACCTAGGATGGACCTTCTACACCAAACATATCAGAACTATAAGAAAGGGCACCTAAGGCGGAAAGTGAGTTACCCTCTATCACCTTATGTTGTTTCACATTGGGCTTGCTTAAAAGCTGACAGTGATGCCACTAACGCACACAAGAAGGAAGAAGAGAAGCGGTCCTGAGATCCTCCTTCTTCCTCTTCCACTGGTCAGTCTGATGCTTCTTCTCGCTCTACTATGGTATCGTTATATTTTTCTTCGTGTTTATGGGAGAATCCTATGGTGCCCGCTTGGTAGAAGCCTAAGTGTCCTGCATTAAAACTTCTTGTTATGCCTATGGAGCCTAGACCTATTCAGTATAATGGGAAGAAGGTCTCCTGTGGAGAGTCCTCTTTGTCTCAACCTCTGTGGGCTCCTACCACTCTTGATCCCAAAGAAATGAACAGGAAGAGGCTTGTTGCCGAAGCTCTTGAGTTGACTCCCCTGCTATTCCTTGAACTGCTCCTCCTACTCTTGTCTAGGAATCCATTCCTCTACTGAAGATAACTATAGTGGATGTTTCCATGGTTGAGTAGGAGTTTTCCATTCCTTCATAGCCTTTGGCCTCCATCTCAAAAAGTCATAGGAAGCACCTTGCGCGTGAGTGCAAGTGTTGGTGAAAGGCTCTTTTGGTCGAGTAGGTCACCTCACAAAGGAAGGAGGAAGAGACAGTTGCCCTTGCTTCAGGGCCTCCTATAGTGTCTTCCTCTCCCCTTCCTTCCGCTTCTCTTCAGTCTAGTTCCATGTTGCTCCCAACTTCCATTGTGAGTATGTATGTGCCTAACCCCAAGGGGGTAGAGGTGTTCATCACTTATTTGGTGGAGCCACCTTTGTTGATGTCTGTTCTAGATATCCAACCTTTCCCAAAACCCATGGATATGACTAATACCTCAATTGTATCCATTGTGGTTCTTTCCTTCTCTGCCTTCTCACCTCTAGCCTCGTCCATCGGGAGTTCATCTCCTCCAACAAGGAAGAAAGTGGAGTGTGGTCCTTCTAGTGGTGAAGTATGTAAGAGGAGCCCACTTTCTTCACAAGGTGGTCCCATGCTAAATTATTTTGTCCTAGTGACAAAACTAGTCTTGGCCTCCCCTGAGTTTGTCATCGCTCCCGAGTCATTCAGCAAGCCTAGCAGTGAATCTCAGGCGCAACCTACCCCATCCATTGAAGTTAAACATGATGCTCCTATAGGGTGCATGTTTAACTCTATGGATGAAGTTTTGGCCTTGTCAGCAATCTTCACAAAATCGTTGGCCCTAGCTCCATAAGAGCTCGATGAAAAAGACCTTGCAGGGCCTTCTTCCTTGGCCCTTGTTGCGAGAAGGCTGGACACTCCTCTTAACATCCCACCACTGCAATCTTGTCCTCCTTCCCCCTATGATGATGTAGAGTGAGAAGCAGATGGCCTCTTGGTCGATCAATGTTAGGAGGAAGCCTTTTCTTGATCTCATGTGTATGTGTTTTGTGATGTGTTCCCCTATGATCGGGCTATGTGTGCCTGGATAACCCTCATTACCCCTGTTGGTGCTTGGATACAAGAATGGTTTTTGTGTCGTAAACCTTCTTTTTGTAAAATCATTCTTCCATGTTTGTGCTTGATTTTTGATAAATTAGGGACAATGTAAGGCATTGGGGGGAATTTAGGCTTCCCTTCCATGTTGACCCACTTTTTTATTTTTACTTTTTTTTCTTGTGCATTCTTCACATGGTCTGATATAGTAGGGGGTTGATGATAATTCATTTATATAATATTATTATACATACATATTTATATTTATGAGCAATTTTGACCCTGAAATATTAGGCTACCCTTGTGCCTTTTCTCTTTTTCTTTCTCTTTTTCTTTCTCTCTTCTTTGCTTGAGTTGTTCCTCTCATGTGTGACAATGCCCTTTCTTCAACATTTTGATTTTTAGAAAATGAATTCATTAACAATGAATCTTTTCTTGAAAATCTTCGCAAAACTTTCTTTTGAATCACATTCTCAACTTGGAGACCTAATGGAACATGTTTCCTTCATCATGGGTTCATAAAGAAAGGACTTGAAAACCTTCCTCCGAAGTGGGAACAAATTTGACCTTCCCCTCGTGTGGGGGCATATTCTTCCTTTCAAATTCCCTGATGAAGTGAACATCTTTCAAAAGGATCCCTTGATGATGGATCGCTCTAAGAAAGAAAACATCTGCTCTCGAACTACGCGTCCCTTGAGTGGACCCCTTCTTCATGACGGGTTCCCGAGGAACCCCTTTGAAAGTCTTCCAAATTATCGACGGTTTGCGTGACTGTCTGCTCACTCACCTACATGGTTGCTTCTTGACTCTACGGAGTCTACTTTCTTAGGTTTCCTCCATTTGAGAGATCTTGGGGATTACCTTCCCTGCAGGTTTGTGTGTCTGTAGGGCACTTTATTAGGATTCCTCCATGTGAGAGATCTTGGGGTTTACCTTCCCTACAATTTTGTGGGTCTATAAGACACTTCCTTAGGTATTCATCATGTGAAAAATCTTGGAGAATACCTTGCCTATAGGCTGTAGGGCACTTTCTTGGCTTCCTTCATGTGAGAGATCTTGAGGGACGCTTCCTGGGTATCCTCCATGTGAGAGTTCTTGGAGGACACCTTCCTTGTAGGTCTGTGGGCCTGTGAGGCGCTTACTTCACGGGGCTTCCTTCATGTGAGAGATCTTGGGGGTGTTGGAAACACAAGGCAGACAACTGAGGGGGGGGTGAATCAGTTGTCCCAGAAATTAAAAAAATTTAACTTTATTAACCTTATTCTCATATCTGATTATTAACCATGAAAGCATAAATCGTCAACACATCATAAACACACATAACACCAAGATTTTTTTATGTGGAAACCCTGTTAGGGGAAAAACCATGGTGGAGGTCAGTCCACAAGATTATACCCTATTAAAATTATAAGGAAATATGAGTGGGGAATGCACATGCATTTAGGTACACTGCCTAGAGCTCACTGCTCAATTACAACAAGGCTTACTACCCAAAGGAAGAAACACTATCTTATAGAAAGATTAAAATTACATTTGCATGAATTTGAACTGATAAAATAGCATCTGTTAATACCTAATCACAGTTCCGGTTAAGCACATGAACACTTCTTCACTTTTCTTCACTTTTCTTCACTCTTCTTCACTTTTCTTCACACTCTGATCTGCCTTCGAATGATTTAGAACATTATTCATGCACACGTACATTTGGCATCCACTGGCATACTTCAATTTGAATAAACAATCACTTATATATATCCGCAACAAGAAATTTCATCCCTACATGTTAGTTTTAATGAAAATAATAACACGAATATAAATTGTCAGCCCAAAACAATAACAAATATTAATGTGAATCAACCAAGGTTGGCCAAAAATTAGTGAAGACCCAAAATAACATCTTCGAACATGAGCCACCTTCAAAAATTATTCCTTGAAGATCCACAACACGCTACAAACACCTTGTTGACCAAAACCATGAGAAACATGAACACGTAAGAGAAATTATTGGATCATGAGCACAACAATCAATGCAGACATGAAACATAGATAGAGCATGATATAGAGACATCCACAAACATTATGAATCAATAGAGAATCATCCACAACAACTTAACTGACTGAAATTGCATCTTCTTCATTCAGGAACACAAATTGAAGTAATAGAAAGACTGTCAGAATACAAATCTTCATAACTCGATCAAATCTTCACGCGGATCTCTGAAACTCAACATGGATAAACTAGATACACTCAACAAAAAACCATTTAGTTGACAACCTCTGATTATCAATGTACTGAACTCACCGACAGACTGATCTTCACTTCACCACTAACAACCTGTAACTCATTTCATTACAATTTTCTCAATATCCTCGACATATACAACTTCTAATGCATTAATGCTAATAGTGTTGACATCAATGAAAACCAAATATCAACAACACAACCACAAGATCCAAAAATACCCCCCTTTGGTATTGATGGCAACACATGATGTGAAAAACACCATCAACGCAACTATCTCCAACACTTACTCCCCCTTAGGTTCTGACTCTTTTCTCCTCAATTCTTCCACATGAATTTTCTCCTCACAAGGTTCTTCTCCCTAGAATTTTTTCACATTGCTCCTCTCCCCCTTTGAAATTAATGAAAAAGATCTCTAAGCTTTGACTACTCCCCTTGAGTAGTAGCCACCACAACATCAATCTAGATCAAGATATGACTATGAAAATCACATACTAATGCAATACAATGCATCTTAGTTCTAATTAGGAGGGGTAATCACCCCTAACTTCCCTTTGAGATACTAAAAATTATCCTTAGGCAATGACTTGGTAAAGATATATGCAATTTTCTCCTTAGTAGGCACATATTCCAATCTAACTTCCTTTTCAATCACCTTCTCTCTCTAAAAGTGAAACTTGATAGATATATGCTTGGTCTTTGAATGCAACACAAGATTCTAAGAAATGTTAATAACAATTGAATTATCACATAATATAGCTATAGGATCATCATACACAACTTTGATATCCTTCAACATCTGCTTCATCCACAATACTTGAGTACAATTGTTAGCAACATTAATGTATTCGACCTCTACAATAGATAAAGAAATGACATTCTGCTTTTTGCTTAACCATGAGATCAGCTTCTTTCCCAAGAAAAATGCACCACCACTAGTATTTTTTCTATCATTCACATCACCAGCGCAATCAACATCAGTAAAGGAACTCAAAGTAAGATCATCATATTTAGGATACCACATGCCAAAATCAACTATTCCCTTCAAGTATCTGAAAATTCTCTTCATAGTAGTCACATTAGATTCTTTAGGATCAACTTGAAATCTTGCAACAATACATACAACATTCATGATATAAGGCCGAGTTTGAGTTAAATACAACAATCCACCAATCATTGATCTGTATCTAGTTTGATTTTCCTTCATAGAATCATCATCTATTGTCAACTTACATCTGGTCACCATGGGTGTATCAACTGGCTTTGAATCTTCCATACCAAATTTCTTCAACAATTCTTTCACATACTTGGACTGAGATATAAAGATCCCTTTGTCTAATAGAGTAATTTTCAATACCAAAAATAATTTCATCTCTCCAATCATTGACATCTCAAACTCACCCTGCATCTCATTAGCAAGCTTCATGCACAAACTATCATCTCCTCCAAAAATGATATTATCAACAAAAAATTCCACAATCAAATCTTTATCATCATTCTTGAAATACAAATTACTATCAACAATACCTTTGTTAAATCCAAGTTTCATAAAATACTTATCCAATCTGGCATACCATGCTCTCGAGGTTTTCTTAAGTCCATAAAGTGCTTTCTTCAATTGACAAACCATATCTCCTTGATCAGTCAACTGAAATCCATCCAGTTTCTCAACATAAACCTCTTCTTCTTGCTCGCCATTTAGAAAAGTTAACTTGACATCCATCTGATAAACCTTGTAGTCTATGTAAGCAACATAAGCAAGAAACAATCTCACATCTTCAATTCTAGCAACAGGGGCAAAAGTCTCTTCAAAATCAATTCCTTCCATATGTGAATATCCCTTACACACCAATCTCACTTTGTTTCTAACCACTTCACCTTTCTCATTCAGTTTGTTTCTAAAGACTCATTTAGTTCCAATGACATTTTTATCCTTAGGTCTAGGAACAAGAATCCATGTATCATTCTTCTCAATTTGTTGTAGCTCTTCTTTCATTGCTTCAACCCAATGTTCATCTTTACAGGCTTCATTCACATTAGTAGGCTCGGTCTTTGAATCCAAACAATATTCTTCTACAATCTTTCTCCTAGTTTGGACACCTTTGTTCTTATCACCAATAATCTGATCTTCTGAATGATTTAATCTTACATACCTCAGAGTCTTAAGACATTCTTGAATTTCAGGCTCTTCTGATCTCTCTTATGCTCTTTCACTGTTTTCTCCTTCCTCTTGATCTTCTTGATTCACCAAAATGATTTGCACTTGATTTGTAGTCTGAACTTGCTTTCCTTTGTTTGTACTGTCATTCTGATCATCAAAATCATATCCATAGGTTCTGGATGGTTTGGCTATTTCTTCATCAACCTTGACATTTTCACTTTCAACCATTTTCTTCAATCTCTTATTGTAGCACCAGTAGGCCTTGCTTTTAGTAGCATAACCCAAAAATATTCCTTCATCACTTCTAACATCAAACTTTCCTAAATCTTCATCTCTTTTGATATAACATTTACTCCCAAAGATTTTGAAATATTTAACAGTAGGCTTATGACCAATCCATAGCTCAAAAGGGGTCTTACCAGTATCACCTTTGACTTGTACTCGGTTGAGGTTGTAAACAAAAATACTCACAGCTTCTCTCCAGTAGATATGAGGAACACTTCCTTCCAGCATCATAGTTCTACCAACATCTTGGAGTGTCTTGTTCTTCCTTTCCACAACTCCATTTTGCTAAGGGGTTCATGGGGTAGATAATTGTCTCTTTATTCCATGCACTTCACAAAAAGAATTAAACTCACCAAAAATGAATTCACCACCTCTATCTGATCTCAGACATTTAATCTTCAGACTAGTCTTTATCTCAACCATAGCCTTAAAGATCTTGAACGTCTCCAAAGCTGTAGATTTCTCCCTTGAGAAAGTATGCCACATCATTCTTGAATAATCATCAATAAGCAACATGAAATACCTGTAGCCTTGTAAACTTCTTACTCTAGAAGGACCACACAAATCAGTATGCACAAGCTCCAAAAATTCATTTGAATTATGTTGTTTGCTTCGAAATGAAATTCTAGTTTGCTTCCCTAACTAACATTCCTTGCATATGGAATTAGTAGGCTTTACCAACTTAGGAAGATCTCTCACAGCCTTAGTAGAACTTATCTTGACAATATTATCAAAATTAACATGAAACATTCTTCTATGCCACAACCAACTTTCATCAACTTGAGCAATCAAACAACTTTTACTAGGAACATTCAAATGAAAGATATTACCTTTTGTTTTTGTACTTGATGTAATCACATTTTTGGAACACCCCAATATTTTGCACTTTCCATCCTTGAACTGAAGATTGTAACCCTTATCAACCATCTGTCTGATACTTAACAGATTATGCTTCAGACATTCCACATATAGGACATTATCAATATTGTTCTTACCATCAAGAGAAACACATCCTCTACCATAGATCACACTAGCTGTGTTATCATGAAATTTCACAACACCACCATCATACTTTTCTAGGCTCACAAATTTACTTTTATCTCCTATCATGTGATGAGAGCATCCACTATTAATTACCCATTCATCTTTCTCTTCAACTTGAGTAGCTAGGGCTTTCTCCACATTTGTACAACTAGCAGATTCAGTAGACATAAGATTATTTTCCTTGATAGCAATAAATACCCATTCATCATCACTTATATTTCCTTTATTTGATTCATCATCTGTCACACCTTCATCAACAACATAGTAACACTTCTTTTGAAATCTATGCTTGTTATGTCTTTTTTAGGAGCTCTTTTCAAACACCTTGATGCAAAATGACCTATCTTATTCCAAGAAAAACATTTAAGAGGAAATTTTCCTTGATACTTACCTTTTCCTCTTGCTACTCTTTTGACAATAAGTGCTTCCAACTCTTCCAACTCTTCTTCTTCAAGCTGTCTCATTTCTTCCTCATACTTAAATGTCTTTCTAGAAGAACTCTCTCTTGGATCATATCTTTGCTTATCTCTTCCAAATGTAGTAGCCTTGAATGCATATTCTATCTTAGGAAGGGCATCACCAAATTTAGTCAACTCAAAAGTAGTAAGCTTACTAATCAACATATCTCGAGTAACATTTGTCACAGTCTGGAGCTCTTCAATAGCTATAGCTTTGAATTTGTAAGCAACAAGAAAAGATCTAAGCACTTTAGCCAAAATATCTTATTCTTCCAGCTATCCACCAACATATCTAATTCCACACACAAGTCCATTCACTCTTTGCATGAAAGTAGTAATATTTTCATCATCACCCATTATCAACATTTCATATTTCCCTTTCAAACTCTGCAACTTAGCAATCTTCACATTAGCATCACCTTCGTACAAAGTTTCCAACTTTTTCCAGATCTCATAAGCAGTCTTCAGATCCATAACATTAGTCATCTCAGTATCAGTCAAAGCAGTCAACAATGCTTCCTTAGCTCTAATATTGTACTTAGTATCCCTAATCTCAGTAGTAGTAGTAGGACCATTCTGAGGTATAACATACCTATTACTTGTAATTCTCTAGTAGGGTTCACCAATGCATCTGACATGGCACTCCATTCGAGTCTTCCACAAGGAATAAATTGTTCCATAAAATCTCAGACTATCCTTCTTGTATGTCACCATCCCGGATCACCTCAAGCTGTTAAACTTCTTCCAAGGAACCTGCTCTGATACCCATTATTGGCAACACAAGGGTAGACAATTGAGAGGGGGGAGAATCATTTGTCCCATAAATTCAAAACTTATTAACTTTATTAACCTTATTCTTAGAGCTGATTATTAACCATGAAAGCATAAATCATCAACATGTCAAAAACACACAACACCAAGATTTTTTACATGGAAACCTTG
>VDFB02271358.1:320375743-320453062 GCA_007258455.2 Sequoia sempervirens | reverse complement strand
CTGTGAAGTACTTTAGAGTGTTTGGAAGAAAATGTTACATCAAAAGAGAATAAAACTTAGGAAAGTTTGATGCAAGGTCTGATGAAGGTATCTTCCTTGGATATTCTATTAGAAGCAAAGCTTATAGATGTTACAACAAAAGGTTGAGAAAGATAGTTGAAAGTGCAAATGTTAAAGTTGATGAAAACCTACAAAATTCTATTGTAGTAGATGGATATGTGTCACATGAACCTAATTCCAGAGAAGTAGAAGAAAAGGATGATGAAAAAGAAGTGAAAAATGAAGAGGAAGAACCTCCAGAGAAGACCCCTAAAACTCCTAAGTATGTGCAAAAGAATCATTTCAAAGATTAGATCATTGGAGACAAGAGGAAAGGTGTATTGACAAGAAGCAAAGTTGTTGAAGTTGAGATACATTTGTGTTTACTTTCTAAAGTTGAACCTAAATTAGTGAGTGAAGCATGTAAGGATGAGAATTGGATGAAGGCAATGGAAGAAGAAATTATGTAGATTGAGAAAAATTAGACTTGGTAATTGGTTCCTAGACTGGCAAACAAAAAAATAATTGGAACTAAATGGGTATTTAGGAACAAGATGGATGAGAGTGGAGAAGTAGTAAGAAACAAGGCAAGACTTGTGTGTAAGGGTTAATCAAAAGTAGAAGGTATATATTTTGAGGAGAATTTTTCTTCTATGGCTAGGATGGAACTATCACAATGTTTTTGGAATTTGTAGCACATAAATATTTTAAGGGCTATCAGATGGACGCGGAGTTTTCTTTTCTGAATAGAGAATTGGAAGAAGAAGTTTACATGGAACAACTCAAAAGGCTTTCAGTTGTTAGATGAACTGAACATAGTATGTAAGTTGAAGAAGGCACTATATGGTTTGAAGTAAGCTTCCAGAGCTTAGTATGTGAGATTAGAAAGGTAGTTGATACAAGAAGGATTCAGTAAGGGCTCCATAGATAGTAATCTTTACTTTAAAATTAAGGAAGATAAAGTCTTGATAGTAGTTGTATATGTGGATGATATTATCTTTGGTGGAAATGAGGCTGTGTGTAAGAAATTTGTTGAAGAAATGTAGAAATAATTTGAAATGTCAATGTTTGGGGAGATGAATTTCTTTCTTAGGCTATAGATCAATCAAACAGACAAAGGAATTTTCATTTCATAGTCTAAGTATGTCAAAGAGATGTTGAATTTTGGAATGGATGACTCCAAACCAGTATGTACTCGTATGTTGACTAGTTGTAAATTGAGCAAAGATGATTCACCTAATGCTGATCAGAGCAAGTATAGATCTATGATTGGTGGACTACTATATTTGACTGCTACTAGATCGAATATCATGCATGCAGTTTGTCTTGTGGCTATATTTCAAGAAGATCCTAAAGAAATACATGTTGTAGCAGTAAAGAGAATATTCAGATATTTAAGAGGCACACCAAATTATAGGCTATGGTATCCTAAGGATACTGATTTCACATTAAATTCTTATACAAATGCACATTGGGATGGTTGTGTTGATGACAGGAAAAGTACAAGTGGTGGTGCATTCTTTCTTGGATGTCTATTGGTGTCATGGTAGAGTAAGAAACAAGATTTAGTTTCTTTATCCACTACAGAGGATGAGTATATTGCAGCAACATCATGTTGTACATAGGTATTATGGATGAGACAAACATTGAAGGACATCATATTTGTATATGACAAACCTATATCTATCTTCTATGATAATACAAGTGCAATTAACATTTCAAAGAATCTAGTGATGTATTCAAGGACAAGGCATATATCTATCAGGTATCACTTTTTGAGAGAGAAGGTTATGGAGAATGAAGTGAAGGTTGAGTATATTCCTACAAAGGATCATATTGCTGATATATTTACTAAGGCTCTTCTTAAGGATACTTTTTAGTATCTTTGGGAGAAGTTGGGGGTTATTTCCCCTCCCTTCTTGAACTAGATGCATATGGAGATGCATCATTCTAGTGGATCTATGGATCTATCTCTTTTCTAGATTGATGATGGTGTCTACCTCTCAGGAGGAGTAGGTAGTGTTATGTGTTGTCATTGAGTTCCTAATTTAGTTGGGTGTACTCCTAAGGGGGGTATTCAGAGCAGGTTATTTTGGTTCAATGTCAAAGGGGGAGAAGAATGTAAAACATTTTATCATTTTCCATTGATGTCAAAGGGGGAGAGAAAATCATGTGAAAAAAGAACTTGTCTACTTAGGGAGAGAGAATAGTGTGAAAAAGAGAGAAAGTTGTTGTCAAAGAGAAAAAATCTCCTATAAGGGGGAGAGGTTTCAAGAATGTTGTGTAGGCTATCTAATCTAAAAAAAGGGAGAGAGTGTTCATAGCTATTGTGTGGTCTTTGGTGGCTTTTCACATCTTGTGTTTCCATCAATGACAAAGGGGGATATTGTTGCAAGTGTGATGGTTTTGTCATTGATGTCAATAGGAAGTCTACTAACTGGTGTTGTCATTGATGCCAACTATGGAATGAAGAAGTTGAGGATATTGAGAAAATTGTGGAAAAGAGGAAAATAGGTTGTGCATGTGTAGTTGAGACCTTGAAGAAGTGTTGTGAGTGCATGGAGCTATTCTTTTGTTGTAGAGTCTAAAGATGAGTTGGAATGAAGTAATGAGCTGAGATGATGTCTTTGGTACTTGGTTTCCAAGTTCTTTTGAGAAAATTTAATAAACAAAGTAAATTGTGTTGTGCAAATGTTCATAGTGTGCTCCGATATTGTGCTCCACATTATTTTTGTGTTGTTGCTATGCTTGTATAGATATTGTAGGTTATTCAAGGGTGTTAGATGTTTCTATATTCAGAATTTGGTTTCTGGATCATTCTACAGTGTGAGATATTCTTACCAATGTGTGAACTAGTTGTTCAATAATGTTTTCTATGGTTAGGGAGAAATGTATTTGCTCCACATTTCTCCTTTGTTTGGCTTCAAGTTGTGTATATTTAGGAAATTTCTTATAATACTTTTATCTTTATGTATTCAAGTTCTTACTTGATTTGGTGTAGTACAGTGTAATTTTCATTAATCAATATACAATTAAGGGTTACCAGTTGTCCTAAGTTGAATTATTTATTGATGTGAGATTAGATGAAGTGTTTGATGAATCTTAAGTATTTTGTGGATTATTCTGGATTAATTTCAAGTGAATTATGTTGTCCAAAACTTTTGGCTTGATTTAAGGAAGCATGTACTTAATGTCTATAGTGTTTTGCATAGGTTTTGATTGACCTTGTGTTTAATACTACATGTGAGGCTTTTGGAAGCATGTTGAAGTGTGTTGAGATCTATTTGGGTTCTAATTAAGGATTTATGTAGGTCTCCTTTAGTTCCTATCCACCACAAGAATGTTGAGGTGTCGACCTATTTCAAATTTAAATGTATAACGGCTAGTAGCCGACATTGGATAGTTTTTGAGGTAGAGCTTGATATAAATATGTATGGTGTTGATACAAGAGAGTGAGCGAAAGAGTAAGAAGTAAGATAGATGTGAGATTGTTGCGAGCAATGTGTGTGATACAAAATTGAGTAGAATAGTTTGAACTTCATGTTAGGGTTCCTGAAGACAGTGAGCTAAAGGCATCCAAAATATTTCATGTGAGGCTATGAAAATGTGTGAGAAATTGGGGTGGACTCCTTATTGCATTGAGAAGTGTTTTCTCTGTGTAACATTCTTCTTCTATCTTCTTGTATTCTTTCTATGGCAGTGAGCCTTGGCTGTAAGACTTTTGGATAGTGTGTCCTATTGTGGAAGTGAGTGCCTTTGTACTAGTTTTTCCATTACTTATATTATGAGCTAATCCTCATTGTGGTTTTCCCTCATTGGGTTTTCCATGTGAAACGAAGGAAAAGAGGTTCACCAAAATGTATTAACAAGATGCTGAACCTAATTTTCACTATTATTTCATTCAATTATGAGGGTTATAATGCATAAATGAGTTACAAAAATCAATCCTAATCCAAATACCAGTAAAGAGGCAAGTTTTAAGAAGGTCAAATGCTATGTACCTATTACAAAAAGTGATTTTTCGGGCCTCACCGAGGACTCATTCACCCTATCTGGCTAGGGTTCTAGAAAATTAATTTATGGGTTTTTTTCTTCAATGTTTGCTCTCCCAGATTCCAGTCAGAGACTATCAGAAATCCGAAAATAAATCTTGTAGCTCAATTCTTATGATTTGACAACTTTCTTAGCAACTTTGATATTTTTTGCAATTTTTCTCTCCAAATGATCTTCAACCTAAAACCTACAATCACACATCAAAGGAGAGAAAAATATTATTTTCTAGGGAATAGGGGTTTGCCTTGGGAAAACCCCATTTTTATAATTAAACCTTGAAATGAAACAATGCATAAATGAATGATAAATAAACATGTAACAACTCACCAAACCTTATTTGAAACCTTGGAGTACAAATCAACAATCTTGCATGAAGTGGCCTCAATGAATGTAGATCTTGATCACAAGACTTGATTAAAAACAATTCCTTGAATATTATTGAATTGATCTTCAATGCTACATCAACACATTAGCTCAACAACATGCACGATGCAGCCCATGCCTTTGGCGTCGTCTGGTGTCATATATTCTGAATATCATATACATAGCAAGTTAAATGCCAAAATTTAAAATGTCACAGTAACGTGATCTAGGATTTGAAATCATTAAAATACTGCAAAACATATTCCCGGGGGGTCCTGGGTCTGGTGAGGGACCCATTCTGCATGTGAGTGAATGATTCCTAGCTCACTTAGCTAGGAAACACTTTGGGGATTGTAAAATGTTATGTGAAAATAGGGTCCTAGGACCTAGTGAGGACCCATTCACTAGGTGGCGAATGGGTCCTAGGTCACTAACCTAGGACACACACCTAAAATTAAGTGTTGTGTAATACCATTTATGAATGTTGGGATTTATCCCTCATAATCTACAATTAATTAGGCTTGGATTTGAATTAAAGGGGACAATTAAGGAAAATTAAACCTCAATTAATTTATAAATCCCTAGATTAGTGTGAAAGTGTAAAGATACACTTTACAACACCCTAAATAAGGCACCATTAAGTCTATTTTATTAAAAAGGGTCCTAAACTTAATGTGAATGTGTAAAACACATAACACTAAATCAAGACATAATTAGGTTCATTTTAATATTAATTATTCCCAAATTAAGTGTGAAAAAGGGATACTTTTTTTGACACTACACCACATAAATATGGTGTTCTCTTGTGCATGGTGTTGTGATTTTAGTTTCTATTATTTGCACTTCATGTTTAATCAATCTAAAAAAAAGAGTTTAATGAATGCTTGTGGCTCTGATTACTATTGAGGGTTTTGAAGGGTTAATTTGCTATAACTAATTCACCCCCCTCTCAATTTTCTTTTTCATTTCAACATTTTGTTCTCCATATAGAGATTTTACTTGGAATGAGAGTGATTCAAAATATTGGGTTGATGAATGGTGTGCTAGAACTCTAAGCCCACTTGAAGCATATCAACTTTTGGGAGTAGTACAACTCATGGAGATAGAATTATTAGTTGAATTTGGCCATATTTTAGATCTAGCTCAACTAGGAATTATAGTTACATAATTTAATAATGTAGAAACTTAAAGTTGTCCTGATCTTTTCAACTATTTAATTAAATAATCCTAATTGTTTAATTAAATTCATCATTTTCTTTTATTAATAAAAAAATCAACATTATTAGGTTAATTCACCCCTTTTGTACTAATTTTCATCCTATTTGATTAAATAATGTGAATTATTTAATTAAAATCCTTAAGCCCTCTCATTTGATTAAATAATTTGAATTATTTAATTAAATGTCATTAATTCCCTCTTTTTAATTATTTAATTAAATCTTTAAATTCCCCCATCTTGCACAATTAAATAATAACCTAATTATTTAATTGGCTAATATCTTTATTCCCTCCAATTTCTCCCACTTGCAAAGGAATATTCCCAAAGAATATTCCTCCAATTCAAATTCAAACCATTTCCCTCCAAAATGGAAATATCTTGCGCATTCCTCTTAAAATTAAGGATTTGTGTTTGCTTGAATCAATTTTAACCCTTGATTAACATTATCAATCCATGTAGTCTTTCAATCTCCTCCATGGATTGGAATTCTTGATCCATGTCAATTCTTCTCATCCATTTCTATCCCTTGATTAACCAAATTGATCCTACCTAGCCATTAATTCACCTAAAATTCCTATAAATAGCCTCCATTCCATGAGTAATTCATCCACAAATAATTTGAGCACTTTTATGATGAAGGAATTCATACTCACATCCATCCATTGTCATCAATTGAGAACAATTGTGAGCATCTTTATGGTTCAAATCTCCATTATCACTCAACATGAAAGCTTTGCATCAATGGGGTTAGGAAAGAGTTGATCCTTCTGCATCAATTCAACACTAATCCGCCAATGGGATGAGGTTTGAGTGTTAATTAGGTTTTCATTTCATGCATTTCATGTTATTTTGTGTTTTAATGGATTCTTAATTGATATTTCAAGAATTTCATTGGGAACTTGAGTTAATTTGTGTAATTGATTGATTTGATTGTTCATTTCAATTCTATTTAGCTTAGTTAATATTCATGTTCACAAATAAAATTTATATTTTATCTTATTTTGTTGTATTTTTGTATTATTTACTAAATTCATCTTTTTAAATGCAAAAATCAATGAAGAAAATATTTATGCAATTAATATGGATGAAGATAATAAAGGAACAAATGATTATTTGTATCATTTTGTTGAGGAAAAATAGAAATTGGGTGCCCCTATCATTTATGGAGAATACATTTAATATTCTATAAGATCAATGGTTGTTAATTGAACACGACTTAGAAGGTACTCAATAAAGAAGTTTGATGTGTGGTTTTTTGAAGACTTTGACACACATAGGAAGATTATTCATTATTGTAACCTTGTTTTGGTATCAAATGTTTAATTGATCAAAGATGGGGTAGAATATTGAATTATAATTTTTGGAAAGTTCACAAGTTTAACCATGAGGAAATACTTGACACAATAAAGAGTAGAGTAGATCTATATGGTTCATTGAATTGAATTGGTTGAATAATTCTCAAATTATACATAGTTTTTAAGTATGCTTTGTACTTTTCAATTTATTTAATTTTAGATTGGTATGTACTTGTAATCTATGACTTTCATTTCATCATGTTATTGACTTCTTAAAATATAGGTTAGTGGTACCAAATAAGATTCCACCTTCTTATGGTTGTTGCTAGGGCCTTGTTTTGACTATTTCACAATCCTATTATTTTTATTATATGTTAAAGGAGAGTAATCAAAGAAATATTATGTTGATATAGCCATGGGTATTCTTGAAGATCTTGAAATTTTCATACATATACCTTGTACCTATAAAATTGAAGCTAGAATGGTCAAATTGATCCTAGCAATTTATTGTAAAAGTAAAAATTTGTATTGTCAAGCTAATTTGTATACATGTACAATTAAATTCTCTATAAGGGTTGGAAAAATTTATTGGAAATTTTTTTTCCTTTGTCCTCTAGGAAATAAAGCAATATTTTCTAAAATTTTATTAGTTTTTCATGTTTTTCTCCAAACATCAAGTTGTTTTCTTATATTTTTAGCACCTAATTGATGTATATTTGATAAGCTTGTAACATGATTATGTCAGTAGCTTTTTTTTTTTGAAGTAAAAGGCATTTAAGCCGACTATTTATATTATATAATAATAGAGGTTACAATGTTGCTTGGCAGTGTCTAGATAAGTTGTAGATACAAAATGTCAACTGCTGCCTTTTGAATATAGCAATCAGTTTGCCAACACTTGACAAACCTTTCCTATTGTAGAATTAATTCTACCTAAATATGCAATAGTATCAAAATGTCAACATTACAAAGTGACAAAATCATTGACTTTTCTATATTATTTGACATATCATTAAGTATTTGACTATTCACATCATGCCTTTTGAACTGAGAAGTTGTCTTCATTTCCTTCCTTGGTCATAATCTAATTTGTTGGTGGGGTAGTTTTAGAATTTGTAGTTATATTCATATCTGGGAGGATTGGTTGATGGATGAGCATGATTGGATGAACATTTGAAGCCCCTAGTGCTGCCTGTGACTCTTTGAATTCCACCTCTCCTTGATGTGGCAGTATTGGAGGTCTCACAATAGCTGCCTGCTGACAATGTTGTGTTAGAAGAAATGATATTGCATGGATTTGTTTTTGAAGCTCCTTTCCATATCATTTCCCAGTTCAAAATGATATATGTTTACCTCCCTATATAGGTAATTTGAAGAGTTAAATTCAAGTACCAGTCTCATACCAGTATAGATGTTTCTGAAACTCACTTTATTATGCAAGTAGTGTCTAGGAAAGACACCTTCAATGTACACTTCTCCATGCCATAATTCATACTTTTGAATACTTGTGAGTAGAGAATTTTTTTGTAGGAAGACCTCTTTAATAAATTCATTTGCTATCTTCAACATGTCATGGTAGTTTGGATTCAAATTCATGATATTTGAAACAAATATGGATACCAAATTGGAAGGAAATATGATTCTCTGTGCTAATGAATGCAATATATCATCCCCAATTATATCCTTCACACATTTGAAAATAGGGATGCAATCTATTTTAAAAACATGTGACAATTGTTCTTTGTCTAGACATTTGGAGAAAGGAAATTCCCATTATTGCACTTGAAAAGGTGCCTTATAATTTCTTGGAAAAAATTCCATTAGAGAAGCATCTTGCTTGACACTCGTTCACACCCATAATTCACCTCTAATAACATTTCAGAACTTAGATACATACTGAAGAACTAACCTTCGATGACTGTGGTAATGTGCACTACATTTACATTTGACCCATAATGAAGAGTTATCTTCAACACTCACAATAGATATATGGAATTAAAAAATAGAGACTAACAACTCGAAACATTGATATGGCATGCACTCAAAGATTACCTATATTGCAGATTTAACTCAAACACAACCAATAGATATATTGTTCTTGAAAACAAAGTTGAAAGTCTTGGAATTTATAAAAGCCCTGAATACCAGTTTGAACTAAAGAAAAAATAATATTTGCACTTTACCCAGTTACTAGCAACACCAACTTCTGTCGTTATGTTGCTTCTGCTATGCTTAATCCCTAGAATGTAAGAGTGTGCCAACCGATCAATGAAGAGGTAGTTGTGATTCTGCAAATGAATCCTTTTAGACTGTACCAAAGATTATCTTCACCTTCTGAGCCTTTTTGTCTCTATAGAACTCGTGAGTTGAAAATACTGTGCCATCCAGGTTTGTAATATAGATGTGGAATTTACTTTACTCTTCAAAAAACCAAATTTGGGCTATGGAATTTGCAATGTCCTTGTCAAGGTTAATACATGCTTGAAGCTACTTGAAATTATGATTTTACAGTCCTTCTCTTTTCCTTGCATCAATTTCCTACAAAATGTTGACACTTGTTAGAAAATTACATAATATTACAACATATACTAGGTGAGATAGAATAATTCATGCTAATGTCATTTGAATGAGCTCATTGCTCATATGTAATTACAAGTATTAGCTTTGGCACAACTTTGTAAATTGATTGTACAAATTCTTTCTTGGAGAAGATTTGGAGCACATTGCACCAAAAATTGGTTATGCCACATAGGTAGTCTTTGTGCAACTCACGTAAGATGAAGCTAATGTGATTTGACTACCATTGATTACCACCAAAATATGAATAACCCAAAATTTGAATGTCTTCCTTTTAAACTAGCGCTTACGCCCACTTGGCATCCACATCACATTTGGTGTGGATTTCCTCTTCATTGACACCAATCACTTTTCTACTTTTTGTTGTATCAAACAAGCTCAAACCAATGATGGTCATTCCTGCAAAACAATAAACATGTTAATAGAAAAAGGATACACCTTACAACATATCTCAAATACTACAATTTTTTTTGTTGATTAGGACACACTTTGGCTTCATTCATGCTGATTTAAAAACCTTTGGAAGATGATACTAATGTAAGCTCCCACACGAATTTACTTGTGTGAATGACTACATTTTTTACCCAATTTACATGTGTGAATGGTGGATTAGTAACAAATTAAGCTTTCCCACCATGTCTAGAGGGATATTGTAATGTATGCTAAGTACTCTTCATACCTCCACACCAGACCAAAGTATATGAATTAACTATACCATGTGATTAAACATGTACGAGGTATAAAGAAAATCCTGTCGATGTAGCAATTACCTTATACTATTGAGTCATCCCATTATGTTGATGCAATTAGCCATAGTGCATATAAGTTGTATTGGTGAAATAACCACAATGTAGAACCCTCCATTTTCCCTTGTTAGAAACTAACACTTTCCCTTTCAATAGCTTCTTTTAATTCCTATGTAATATTTTGCATATTATTTCCATATATCTGTACATGCTGATTTTGATCACACCAAATATTTGAAAACTTATCTTCCAAATGGTTTCCTTCCCTATAAGTATGTTTAATCTACACAAAATTGAACTTATCCAACAACTTCCAAACCTATTGCAACACATATCTAATTTTCCAGCTAAACACTTTTCTTTCTTTACACGCATTCACAATAATTAATGAATCACCTTCAATTACTAGATCGTTAAGTTTCAGATCATATGCTAATTGCAACCCATGAAGTAATGTTTGTGCTTCCACAATATTATTTGTTCCTTTCAGAAGTTTTATTGACTTAGCTGAAATGAGGAAACCCTTTGTGATCTCTTATTACAATCCCTGCCCCTGATATACCCGGGTTTCCATGTGATGCACCATCAAAATTCAACTTGAAATAACCTTTTGAAGGTGGAACCCAAGTTATTTTTCTATTGTCTAATTTTTAAATTGGATTTTGGTGCAAGCTACCTTTGAATGGGAGAACAATATTATTCCACTTCTGCATTACCTTTGAATCCCAATATGTGAATAATGACCCAATGCTTTTGACCTTCTAAACATGCACATTTTTTATCTCTATTATTGAAGATTCTAACATATCCAATACTTGCTCCACCTTCATCTTTTCATTCCTAAAAATTGTTTTGTTTCTTTCCCACCATATGGTCCACAATTCTACAGAAGGAATCACTCTCCAAATGCATTCAAACAATGCTGATTTATACAATACTGGACAACTTGAAAATAAGTCCCACAAATTATTTGGTAATGGAGCATACCAACTTAATTTTTTGTTAATAAAGGACTCGCACTGAGATGCAAAAGGAAAATGAATAAATAAGTGGCTTACCTCTTCTAGCTCATTTTCACATAAGACACATTTAAATTGGGCTGCTATCCCATGTTTGGAAAGCCTATCACTTGCAAGAATTCTTCTCTTAATATCCAGCCATGAAAAACAACTAGCCTTTGGTAACACTATTGAGTTCCAACAAAAGGACAAAGCTCTTTGAGGCTTGATACTTCCCCCTTGACTCATTATCACCTTATATCCCATTTTGATTGTATAGTTTCCTGATTTTGATGGAGCCCATAGCAACTTATCCTCCCCTCTTGAAACATAAACATTCCTTTCATTTAATAGGCTCTTAAATTCCTCTTTGTGAACATCTGGAAAAGAAATAGTTGAGACATCTCTCCACCTTAATTTTCTAGTACAATCATCTATGCTCTCAAAATAGTCACTCACATTTCTCCCCCAACTCATAGTAAGAATATTTTGAATACATTGTAGATTATGAACTATATTTAAAGGTGCATGCCCACCCCAAGAATCTGCCCATAACTTTTCTTGTAAACCATCTTGAACTTCCCAAGTAAGATACAGGGTGATTACCTTTCTACATGCAACCAAGAAATTACACATTGTAGAGCCTTGTGGTGGGTTTGATACTGTAAAAATTCTCTTTGGATCTATGCTATCCAAATACTTGGTGTGCATGACTGTACACCATTTCACATGTGGCTTAGCATACATGTACCGCAATAATTTTGTTCCTAATGCCTGATTTCTAGCTAATAAATTGTGTATCCCAGCATCCCCTTTTAGTTTGTCTTCACAAAGATTTTCCAATGAAACAAAGGAGATATTTTTGTTGTCAATGTTACCCTTCCATAAAAAATCCCTAATTAGCTTTTCAATGAACAAAATCACAGATTTTGGAGCTTTTAGTACTGCCATATAATAGTTAGGGATGGTAGAGAGGACTGATTTTATCAATAATATACGCCTTGATAATGACAACCACCTACCCTTCCATGTTGCTATTCTCCTATGAATACTCTGAATGATTTTATCCCAGTAAGAAAATTTATTTTCCCTAGTAAAGAACATAATCCCTAGGTACTTACAAGGTAATTTTTCTATTTGAAACCCAAGATGATTGACAATTTTCTTTTGTAACCCCGATTTGATATTAAAAGTATATATCTTTGACTTTTCTGCATTTATTTTTTGACTTGATGCAAGTGAATATTTATCTAAAATAGACTTGATATGTTTGGCCTCTTGAAGTTGAGCTGCACCAAATAGTAATGTGTCATACACAAACAAAGAATGTGTTACAGATATATAAGTGGGAGGTATTGAGATACCCTTCCAAAATCCTTAAGAATGTGAATTTTTTACTGTCCTGCTAAGAGCTTCAGCTAATATAATGAATAAAAAAGGTGATAATGGAGCACCTTGCCTCACTCCTTGAGTAGAGCTAAAAAAACTGATGATGAACCATTAATTAGTACTAAGAAAATTTCACCTTTCAAACAAGATAGGACCCATTTGCACTATTTATTATTAAAGCCAAATTTCTTTAATACTTGCATCAGAAAAGTCCAATCCACTTTATCATAAGCTTTCATCATGTCAAGCTTAATGATAAATGAAGGGATTTTGTGCAAAGAAATAGAATGCAAAACTTCATGTGCCACCAAAGCACCCTCTGTTGTCTCCCTGCCAAGAACAAATCCACTTTGTTCTTCAAAAATTAATTTAGGTATAATGGGAAACAAGCAAATATAGATTGCTTTGGTAAAAATATTGTAAATTGTGTTACAAAGAGAGATAGGATGAAATTCTAAAAAATAATTTGGATCCTTAACCTCGGGAATTAATGCAATGTGTGTTACATTAAACTACTTAAGCATGGAACAAGAGGCTTGAGACTCCTCCAAGGCCCTATGGAGATCATTTCCTATGAAATCCCAACATTTTTGGAAAAATATTGTTGTAAATCCATCAGGTCCTAGGGCCTTATCTGGCTTAAGTGAGAAAACAACCCGTTTCACTTCATCAAGGGTAAAAGGCTTATTGAGTTTTACATTATCTTGCTCAGTGACTAGTGTAGGAATTGCTTGCAACACATCTTCTCTTTCTAACCCAATCTGATCTGAATGTTGTATTGATGCTGATAGCAAATTGGAAAATAATTTAATCCCTTCATTTTGTATGTCTGCTTCATTGTTTAACCACTTTCCTGATGTACTTTCTTGAATGTGAAACACTGTATTCTTATCTTTCTTAACCTGATCTGACATATGAAATAATTTAGTATTCTTATCTCCTTCTCTAAGCCATAATTCACGGTATTTATGACACCAATACAACTCCTCACACAACACTAATTCTTCCCATTTTGCTCAAAGACCTCTCTGATGCTCAAAATACTGTGGAGTTAACCCCTATCTTATAATATGCTCATTCACAACTGCCAACTATTTTGAAATCATATTATTTTGATGGAAAATATTTTTAAACACATGAATATTCCACTATTTTATTTTTCCTTTTAAGAACTGCATTTTCTTACAAAATCTATACATGATATAACCTAACTCATACAGTGCTTGCAACCACCAAGTTTTCAATAAAGTCAAGAATTCATTATTCTTGAACCACATTGATTCAAATTTAAAAGAATCTCTCCACTTTTGAGAAGAATTAGTGGCTTCAAGACTTAAACAAGCGGGGAAATGATCAAATCCCATCCATGGTAGAATTTATGACATTTGCACATACTTTTCTAATACCCAATTTGAAGATATTAGAAATCTGTCTAACCTGATAGCTATTTGCAGAAAATCTCATCTCTTATTTGTCCATGTATACATTCCTTTCTTTGGTTGCACATCCACAAGTGCATTGTTATGAAAAAAGTTAGTAAAATCTTCCACTATCTTGTGAGGTGGCATGATTCATCCTTTCTTTTCATGAAGAGACAAAATTGCATTAAAATCTTCTGCAAGTACATTTTTTTCTACCCCTGATTGTTCAAATATTAACTCAAGCTCCTTCCAAAGCTTTTGCTTACTTGTTGTGGAATTAGGTGCATACACATTCAACAGCAAGAAAGTTAAATCAAAATGAGTAACACGTAAAAATTTCCAATGTGGAGTATTAGAAATAGACTCCACCTGCACCGTTCTAGTATTCCATAAGGTTAACAACCCCCCAGATGCTCCTTGAGCAATAGCTTGACAAGAATTCCACAAAGCCCACCTGGAAATTATTTTTTCATAACTTTCCTTAGATAACTTAGTCTCTTGTAGTATAACTATATTGGCCCCCGAAGAATTTATTTGTTGCTTTATTTGGGCTCTTTTGTTAGGGGAATTTATACCCCTAACATTCCAAGAGACAATCTTCATATCGATCAAGGAGAGAAACCTGCTCTCCTCAATATTTTCTTTATGTTTCTATCTAAGGTCAACTAAATCCCAAAAGCAATCTCCTCCTGCATCTTTGTTGAATTTGACTTCCTTCTTCTCTTACCTAGTGATTTAATTGTAGGAGATATAAGAGGTGTTTGATTGATAGATAACTGATTTGAGAAATCCAAATCAGTATCATACACTCCAGTGATATCCTTAACAATTGTGCATTCACTCATTAATTTCTGCCCTTCTGTTTCTTGTGTATCTTCTGCAGTATTTGTTAGAGATTTTAGCAAAGGGTTATCACATTTTCCTAACAACTCCCCTTCTTCCTTATCTACTTCCTCTACAATTTGATCAGTTAAATTTGATCCTATCATATTCTTAATATGATCTACCCAAGTTTCCAAAATTACATGTTCATCCAGCTCATGTATGACATGCGAATCCAACCTAACCACCTTAGGATCTATATGTTAGAGTAATAAGTTATTATGTTTAATTAATTACATCACATTGATTAATTAATTAAGTCACTTATTCCTCTTTATTACTTAAGCTAAACTTAGGCACATTAATAATTAATTATTAATTATTAAGTGTGCACACTAGGGTTTCCATTTTAGGGTTTCTTGATCTCCTTCATAAGGATTGATCACATTGTAATAATTTGATTCTCTTAATGCATTTTTACTGAGAGGTTTATAGAGAACATCTTTTTCGGTTCTTCATATCTTTTGCATGTGACAGGTATCCATCTTGCATGCAGGTGATCTTGGATCCTAACATGGTATCAGAGCTCCAGACCTGCAGCTGCTTGTTCGTGATCTAAAGATATGGCCTCTTTGTGAGTTTCGGGTGCAAGGGTTTCCATAAGCATCCTTTCTGCAAGATCTAGGGGTAGCCATTATTTTGGGACACAATGGGCTCAAACGGATGTCGCCATCGCGTTCGCAGCGTCCCAAAACCCTAGAAACACCTGTCAAATCGTCTGATTTGGAGCAGTTGATTTCTAAGGCAAATTTTTTTGTATGTACGGCCCGTACATCCGTCTACACATGGATCGAGAAATATTTTTCCAGATCTGGTAAAAATGTTATTTTCTCATTTTTTAATTTTCTCAGAAAATTAAAAAAAAAAAATTTAAAAGTTTTTAAAAAAAGGGCTGAGAAATTTAAAGGGGGGCGGATTTTTGTTTTAAAAGGGGATCATTTATAATGGTACCTGCAGGGTACCTGCAACTTGCAGGCCCTCGGGCCCATGTCCCCTGGCCGGTTGCAGACCGGCGGCCACTTGTGCTATCCGGCTGCCTCTTCCAATCGCCCGACAGCTTCTCCAATCCCCGGCAACACTGTCTAGCCGGCGTTCATTGTCTGGCCGGCGTTCCTTTCCGGCGGGCCTCTACAAACCGACGGTGAATCTTCTGCAGGGAATATTCCCTTCACAATTCCGGCCGCTAAGATTCCTGGTACAGCGAATATTCCAGTCACCGGCGAAATTTTTTCCGGAAGGGGGGGCCATTTTTTGCCGTGACGGCCAGATGGCCGTCAAATTTATGCTCTCATTTTGATGACGTCAGCATGACGTCATGATGACGTCAGCCGTACGACACCCCTCATATGCCCCCTCCTAACCCCAGTTTGCCCTAAAGAAGCAGTTTTTTTCTTTTGGCCATAACTTGGGCATACGGTATCGAAATCAGGCAAACAAGATATCGCCGGAAAGCTGGTTCCGAGCTCTTTTCAGTAGTGCAGTTTATTTTACAGTATTTTTCTGTTTTACTACATTTATTGATGTTTGAAGTTAGATGTACTTTTTATGCTTCCAAGCTCATAACTTTTTGCCACGATCTCCGTTTTTCGCCTTGTTTGAAGCGTCAGAAAGGTATTGAGGAGATCTAGGTTGCTGTCCATACACTTTTTCTATATCTGTCCCAGGTTTATCAGTTAGTCCAGATTTGGCCCGATGGGTTGTTTGGCGATTACTTGGATATTTTGGCAGTTGGGAGAGTGCATCTTGCATCTTTGCACTTCATTTTCAGTAATACATCATTCAATAATTTCTTGCTGCTTCATAGATTCCAGAGTTGTTCCAGTTTGGAGTTTTCGAGTGTTCCGTGGCATCGAGTCTTCTGTTGCTTTATCATGATTCCTTGAGTCAATCAGTGACTCTCATCCGGTTTCAGTAGTATACAGAAGAATATTTCCTTGCTTGCCTATATCAAGTTCCAGTGTTACTCTACAAAGTTCTTCCAGTGCTTCTTTGTAGCATGTTATCTCATTGTAAGGGTGGTTTTGTCCCACTGGGTTTTTCCTTCTCTTACTCCTTATTGCATTTGTAAATGGGTACCTGATCAGGCCTCGTTGCCAGGACCCATCTTTGCTTTCATGCATCTTATTCTAGTGTTTTAGCTTCTTCCTAAGTTCATCTTAAGGGGGGTGTTAGAGTAATAAGTTATTATGTTTAATTAATTACATCACATTGATTAATTAATTAAGTCACTTATTCCTCTTTATTACTTAGGCTAAACTTAGGCACATTAATAATTAATTATTAATTATTAAGTGTGCACACTAGGGTTTCCATTTTAGGGTTTCTTGATCTCCTTCATAAGGATTGATCACATTGTAATAATTTGATTCTCTTAATGCATTTTTACTGAGAGGTTTATAGAGAACATCTTTTTCGATTCTTCATATCTTTTGCATGTGACAGGTATCCATCTTGCATGCAGGTGATCTTGGATCCTAACACTATACAAACAAAATTAGAGTTATGTTTACTATGAGGCTTCCCCCACATTAGTTTTAAAATTATTCCATCTAACTAATTCTCATTATCTATAGAAGTACTTGGTGTATACAAACACAAGGATTTTTCCATGGGTGAAGCTTCTATTTTAGTCGGCCATCCCTTGGGAAAATTCACTATAAACTTTATGATCCTGTCATTTTTTGAGGACCGATTATTAAAAATAGGTACAACTACATCCTTTTGATGAAGAATACAATTAGAAGTACCTAGATCCTATGCTAACATATCTAGACCAATGGCATTAGATGTAAATGGAAAAACCCCATTTTAGATTTATAAGAATCTAACACTGCAAATTTTCCCTTCCTCACCTTTTTAGCCATGCTTACATCAGTCATTGTTTGACAACTAGTGAGAATCAAATCCCCTAAAAAAGATTCACTTTCTTTCACTATTGTTTCCACCACTTTTGTACCAACTTCTGATTTATTTTGAGCAAGAGGCGAATCCCCAAAATCATTAGTAACTTGTGTTTGTAAATACTGATGGACAAAATGTCCCACTAAGTGACATCAAGTAAAAACATTTTTTGGATTTTCAATTAGGATTTCCTTCATCCAAGTTCCAAAGTTTGAATGTATACTCAATGATGAAGGAAATTCCTTGGAGATATTAAGCAATACACACACCCTAATTGGTTTATCTGGATTTTTGAAGAAATCCATGTCATGGCATACAAAGATCCCCAAATTATTAGCAATGGTTTCCACAATACCTATTTCCCTATATTCTAACGAAAGCAAGGGAAATTGGATCTAGAAAGGAACAAATTGCATTATAGTAGACATGGGATCAAAGTTCGAGATCCATGCTTGAGTGTATAACCTAGTTCCCTCAAAAAACCATGATTTCACCTTTAAAATCAAATCTCTTTGCAACTTTGTGGAGAAGAACACAATGAAAAAGCCATTACCCTGATCTATGTAGAATATCTGATTAGCCCCATCCCACTTAGAAAAAATTAAATATTTTAAAATTTCAACAAAAGGCAAGAAATTACAAAACTTACAAATTAATGCATGATCATTAAGATCCTGTATTTGTGCACTCAAAACTTCTTCAGGAAAAGTAAGTTGAACAAGAACCTTATACCCAAATTCTTCCACAGATTTCTAAAGAAGGCATTATTTGCGGATCCACTTCTTGTCTCCTTGTGTGTGCGCATTTTTCATGGGAGAAGAATTGTTTGGAAGTGAAGCCCTAGATGGACAAATAGCAGGAGCAACCGATGGAAAATGATTTACCTTATTTTGTTGTGCATTCCTCAATTGCAAATGAAGAACCCAATAACAATCATTATGCTTCCGAGCAACGTTATTCAGATAAGTTGCAAGTGTGTCCACCATAAAATTATAGTTTTCAAGAATAGACCTAGATCCATTTCGTTCCTCAATGAAATGTCAACGACACCCTACATTTTGATTGAAGGGAACTCTAGATTTGATTGGAATATTATTAGGAAAGGATGTTGTAGTATGCCGACTAGAAACTACATCTGCCCATGTGCGAGAATCTTCACCGATTTTAGAATCTGATGCACAAATGTCAAAAGGTAGTTCCTTTCCTCAATTAAGCATTTTCCTGAATCATAAAACTGGGTGAGGATCCCCAATGGGATGGTTAGAACCCTGGTGAAAAGGGAACCATCCCTCTTTGTGAAAATATTGACCAAGAAAGCTCTATGATCCCTTCGACTGGTCAAAAAACCCTTGTTTCTCTAGAGAAAAAAACTTTTTGAACACCCCAAATGTGGATCTGCATGATGCTGCAACAAAAGGGAACAAAGAAGCACCCCACTAGCCTGATCTACTCCATGAAAGGCCGAAGGCAACACAAAATGGTAGGATATTTTTGAAAAATTGCCTTTACCAAAGAAAGGAGTGCTCTATTTTATGCAGTCCATCTTTTTCCCCTGCACATTAGAAAAGGATTTTAATTTTTTATGTTAGTAGTTTTTAATGTGTTAAATATTGAATATTTAGTGTAACTATGGGAAATCTCTAGGTTAGTAGATTAGTAGCTAAATAAATCAAAACCCAAAGTAATAGTGAAGCACAAAGGAAGAAAACATGAAAAACAAAGAGAGATATCACCTTGAGTCTTCAACCTCCATGATTGACCTTCATTACACCTTCTTTATTTGCTACAATATGAAGTTTTCCCTTAGATTTTGTGTGAGAAATATGTGACAATGCTAGGACCAAAGAAAATGTTGAAGGATTTGATGACAAAATGCAATACTATGCAACTATACAACTAGTAAGAAACTTTAAACTATGACTAAAGTATGCCAAAATGCCAATAATGATGAAGTATGCCTAAGAAAAGAGCTACAATGACATGAAATTGCAAGAGCATGAAATGACAAGATTGCAAGATGATAACAAGATTGCATGAGATGTGCAAATGAGACCAAAATTGTCATTTTATAGAAAATGCAATATTGGATGAAGGGCCAAGATTGAAGATTGACAAGTGCCCTAGAATCAGTGGACAAGATTCAACATGACAACCCACAATTAGGGTTAGGGAAAAATTAGGTAAAATTTGAAATGAGTGGACAAGATTCAATTTGAGAAAATCAAATCAAGGGTTGACAATGCATGTGACAAGGAGATAAGAATGGCACAAAAAAAGAGAGAGCTAGAAAATCAAATAATATTAGAAATTACTTGATTTATGGAGGAAAAAGACTATTTTGAATTAAAAATTGATTTAATTCAAAAGGTGGGGTCATGTGACATTAAATAATTAATTTGAATTATTTATTAAAAGAGGGAAAATTAGAAAGTGGGACCATTTTAAATAAATAATTTAAAATGGGGAAAATGCCAAGGTGGACAATAATTAAACAAATTAAAGAATTTATTTAATTATAAGAAGACTTTTAAGAATTAATGAAGTATTTAAATAAATAAATAAAATTTATCTATTTAAATAATCAAGAGGAATTAGTGGACAAAGATAATTAATTAATTAAATTATGGAAAGACATTAGACAATTAGTGACACATTTAAATAAATAAATAAAATTTATTTATTTAAATAATCAAGAAGAATAAAGACATGAATTAATTAAATAATTATGAATTATATAATTAATAATCAAAAGTGGACCAAGGACATAATTAAAATGTTTTAATTATGCTAGGAAGAAAATGGTGACAATAGAGCTTGCAAGCCTAGGTCATTTTTATGTGTCTACATTTAGATAACATGATCATCTTCATAACTAGATTTAACCATATCATAAAGTGTTCAATTTCTTACTTTTATCCATGTCGATAGCCATCATACCTTTGATACCTTACGATTAAAACTTATCTTCATCATGTGAAACATGTATATTATTGGAAGATTCATTAATTTCATCCAATGAAGATGTAAAAGACTCCTTACCTACCGATTTTTCATGATAGTGTTACTAGACTAGCATTGTAGGTTTTTTCTTCCTTATTTTGATTATCTCTTTCATTCATTTGTTTATTTAATTATTTGAAGAATTTAACTCTTGAATTTATTCACTATTGGTATCACTTTTTGGGACTAAATTCCGAACTTGAATTGACCAATCAACACTTTCCTTGTCTAAATAATTATCATCACTTGATAAGCATGGACCTTTATCTTGGATAAAATTTGATTGCATAATTGCATGATGATTAGTATGAGGCCTTACACTTGTATACATGATTTAATTTTGACCATATTGACCCAAAATTTACCCTTTCACATCATTAAACTAATTTTAAGAACATGTTGATTACACATTTTGATGATTTTAGTTGACATAGTTGACTATATGAGGTGTTTGTAGTTCATTCCAAACCATTCTTACAAAAATGTTCCTATATTATTTCCTTACAATAGACAGTTATTAAAAACATGTGAATGTTTGCAAGGTATTAATACATGTAAAGTAATTGGGGTCAATGATATGATTTTGAAAGAAAACTATTTTTGGGGTCTTGATAATATGGTTGTAAAACAACTTAAATTTTGGTCAAGCGGGCTAATTGTCCTAGGTGATTGAATATATCTATACCTTAATGTAGCTTAATGTGGATTAAACACCACAAATTTATCCTCTTCCAAGTACCTAGCCATGTGAAGACACTAATGGAGAAAAAATTGATATGTTAACATTTCATGATAATCTCAATTTGAGCATTGGAGAAGACAAATGAATTGGATCAACTTATGAAACAAGATTGAATGTGTTCCAAATCAGCAATTATATATCAAATACATGATTTTAGTAGCCTCTTAATCCATGATAATCAGTCATATTAGACTTATACTAGCATTTGGTATGAGTTATACGTTGGCATGGGTGAATAAATTCAAGATTAAATATTGGTTTGGGAAAAAATTTCAACAACATATATCAAGTTAAATAAGTAGAATATATAAAATATTATATTGTTGTTGTATATGGTCATGCATCACTCCAACATGTGCTCTATGCATTGTGGGAACAAGCTAATTATTCCAACACATCTAGGTGAGTAGGTGAATGGTAGGAGAGGCCAGAGCTCACACTTTGGGTCTCTTAATCCTTCTTGGCTATGTTATTTTAGTATAATCTCTTAAGAGCCATGAGAGGAAAATATTACCAAACTATGAAAAAATAGTTCTCAGATTTTATGACACATGTAAATGTTCCTTCTAGACATATAGGTGTATGTGGGGTCCCTCCATAATAAAATCTCTTAGTTTTTTCAACTTGACACTGTTTGATCTTGCCAAGAATGAATGTATTCTTGTAAAAAGTGTTAATTGAGAGTAATGTAAATATCCCAACAAGAATATTTATGTTTCATGCATCATGGGGTCAAACCAATTGTTCCAACACATCTAGGTGGGAAGGTGAATACTAAGGGAGGCCTTGGTTCATTCCCCAAGTCTCTCAATCCTTTTAGGTTACGTTATTCTGGTGCTATATTTTAAGACACCTAAGAGAAAAAACAACCAAAATATGATGGAGTATTTCTTGGAGTTCATGAAACTTACAAATTTAATGTCTAGACATATAGGTGGATCTGGGGCCCCTCCACAATAACCTCTCTTGGTTTTATTCAACTTGACATTGTTTGATTGTGTCAAGAATGAATACATTCTTACAAAAAAGTGTTAGTTAAGAGCAGTGTAAACATTCCAACAAGCATAATATGCATTTTGTGTGCTGTGGAACCAAATTGACTACACCGACACATGTGGGTGGGTGGGTGAATGCTAGGGGAGGCCTCAATTTTTTTCCTTAGGTCTCTTGATCCTTTTAAGCTACTTTATTTTGACACAATCTATTAAGATGCCTAAGAGAATTTTTTTTCCAAACTAGGAAACATTAGTTCTCAAAGTTCTTAATAACCTAAAAATTTCATATCTAGACATACAAGTGGATATGGGGTCCCTCCACAATAACCTCTCTTGATTTTGGTCAAATCAACACCATTTGACTATGACAAGAATGAATGCATTCTTGAAAAAAAAAAGCATATTTTACATTTTGTGCATCATGGGTCCAAACTAATTGTACCAAAATGTTTGGGTAGGTGAGTGAATTTTAAGGAGGCTTCAAATTTTTCTCTAACTTCTTGATTATTTTAGGCTACATTACTCTAACAGAGTCTCTTAAGATCCCTAAGAGAAAAAATATCAAACTATGATGGAGTTCCTACATGCATAGGTGGATGTGGGGTGCCTCCATAATAACCTCTCTTGATTTTGGTCATCTCAACACTATTTTACTATGCTAAGAATTAATGCATTCTCATAAAAAGTATCAGTTGAGAGCAATATAAATGTGCCATTTGGAATATTTTTTTTCATGCATTATGGGGCCAAACTGACTACAACATATTCAAGTGGGAAAGTGAATGCTAGGGGAGGCCTAGATTCCTTGAGTATCTCAATCCTTCTAGGCTACATTAGTTCGGTATGGTCTCTTAAGAACCCTAAGAGCAAAAAATTGTCAAACTATGATAGAGTAGTTCTTAGTTCATGATACCTAAGAATGTTTTATCTACATGTATAAGTGGATGTGGGGTCCCTCCATAATAACCTCTCTTAGTTATTGTCATATTAGCATTGTTTGATCGTGTTTTAATAACAAATTCATTCTTGCAAAAAGTGTTAGTTGAGAGTTGTGTAAACGTGCCAACAAGCATTTTTGTGTTTTATGCATTGTGAGAAAAATAATTATGCCAACATGTTTAGGTAGTTTGGTAAATGCTAAGGTAGGCCTTGATTCATTCCCAAGTTCACACGATCCTTTTAGGCTATGTTATTCTAGAACAATCTCTTGAGAGACCTAAGAGCAAAAAACTGCCAAAATATGGTAGAGTAGTTCTCAGAGTTTGTGGCACCTACAAATGTTTCATCTAAACATACAAGTAGATGTAGGGTACCTCTACATTAACCTATATCACTTTTGGTCAAATTAACAATGTTTGACTATGCCAAGAATGAATGCATTCTTACAAAAAGTGTCATTTGAGAGAAGTGTAACCATGAAAATAAGCATATTTTGTGTTCTATGTATTATGGGGCCAAATCAACTATTCCAAAAAATTAAAGTGGGTAGGTAAATTATACTAGAGGCCTTGGTTTGTTCCTTGGGTCTCTTGATCCTTCTAGACTATGTTATTTTGACACAATCTCTTAAGAGCCTTAAGAGAAATTTAAATTGCCAAAATATGACATAGTAGTTCTTGGAATCCATGGAACCTTCAAATGTTTTATATATGTACCCTTAGGTGGATATGGTTCCCCTTCATATTAACCTCTTTTTTTGTGGTTAAATCAACACCATTTGTCCATATCAAGAATGAATGAATTCATTCAAAAATATCATTTGAGAGCAATGTAACCATGACAACATGCATATTTTGTGTTTTGTGCACCATGAGGAAAATAGATTGCATCAACATATTAGTGTGGATGGGTGAATGCTACTAGAGGCCTTAGTTCATTCCCTGCATCTCCCAATCCTTCTACACCATGTTATTATGGTGCAATCTCTCAAGAGCCCTAAGATAAATTTTTCCAAACTATGGCATAGTAGTTCTCAAAGTTTGTGGCACCTAAAACTGTTCCTATAGATCTACAAGTGGATGTGGGGTCCCTCCACATTAACCTCTCTCAATTTTGTTCAAATTGACATTATTTGACCATTCCAAAAACAAATGCATTCTTTTAAAAAATATCATTTGAGAGTAGTGTAACTATGGAAACAAGCATATTTTGTGTTTTGTGCATCATGGTGCCAAATTGATCACACAAAAAAATCAATATGGATGGTTTAGTACTACCAAAGGACTTGATTTATCCCCCTAGTCTCCCAATATTTCCAGGCTACATTATTCTAGCACAGTATCTTAAGAGCCTTAAGAGAGAAAAATTGGGAAGCTATAATGAAGTAGTTCTCAAAGTTCGTGGCACCTACAAATGTTATGTCTAGACATACAAGTAGAAATTGAGTCCCTCTATAGTACCATATCTCATTTTTTGTCAAATTTATACCATTTAACCATGCCTACAACAAATTCATTCTTGCAAAATGTGTCATTTTAGATTAGGGTAAACATGTTAATAGTCATATTTTGCATTCTATATGTCATGGGGCCAAATCAACCATGTAAAAATATCAAGCTATGTAGGTGAACGCTACTAGAGGTCTCAAAATTTTCTCTAATTATCTATATATCATTCCAATGTATTTTATTTTGACACAATCTCTTGAGAGCCCTTAGAGAAAAAAAAATCCAAATTATGATAGAGTAGTTGTTAGAGTTCATGAAACTAATAAATGTTCCATCTAGACCTATAAGTGGAAATTAAGTTCCTCTATAGTAACCAATTTCTATTTTTATCAACTCAACACCATTTGATCATGCTAACAATGAATGTGTTCTTACAAAATGTGTCTTTTGAGAGCAGTATAAATGTGCCAATAGGAATATTTTGTGTTATGTGAATTTTGGGGACTAAATAATTGTGCCAACACATTAGGGTGGGTAGGTGAAAACTATTGGAGGCCTCAATTAATTCCATAGGTATTCCAATCATAGAAATATAATTATTCAAGAATTATCTCTTAAGTTCCTTGAGAGAAAAAAATTACCAAACTATGACAAAGTAGTTCTCAAAGTTTGTGGCACCTAAAAATATTCCATCTATACCTAAAGTAGACATTGGGTCCTTGTCTTCCGGGCCCCGATAGAAACCTTTTGAATGTTAGTGTTGTTTATTGTAACAATCTTTTTGACAATAGAATATGACTATCTTATTTCAATGTTCATGACCTACAAATGCAATTTTATGGCACGATTGACTTTTGTGGCTTCATGAATGACTGATGGGTTTTTAGGACAATAGTAGGTTTGTATTTTTTCTTGTATGAAAATTCTTGAAATGATGAGTATATTCATGTAAATAACAATTAGTTTGACTCTAGAGTGGTCATTTATGAACTTCAAGGTACTAGAAACCTTATAATAGATTTAAGATAGGAAAAAAATTATTTACGACATAAAAATATTTTTTCTACTTAGGGAAAGATATTCAAGATTCTGAAAATCCTCTTAGGCTATGTTGATACAATCTATGTTATGTGAAAAAATTCCTTTGGGAATTTTCTCAAGAGGGTGATTAGAAAATTTAAAATACACACACACCTCTTATTCACAATGACTATCCACCTTTCCCTCTATAACCATCCTTTTATCTTCCATGAAATTCATAATAACCATATGATGTAGAATTTTATTCGTGGTAGGCACACTTGCCTCTCTTAATGTCTCCTTGATGAAATATGATCCACATGAAAATAATTTAGGTGCATTTTTATGACACTATTATTATGAACCACCTCCTTGTTTGCATGACACCACTAATAATATATTATTTATGATTGTCCTAGAGTTCTTGTGACAATCTCTAGGCGTTGACATGAATATCAACATGTTTCCATGGTTGTGCACCTATGTTTTAGCTATCAATTTTCTTGACATAACATGCTAGAACTAAAAATATGATTCGAAGGATAATATGTTTTCTCTTCATAATAGCCCTATGATGTTTAAAAATTATCCTTTACTATCATATAGGCACTATAAAGTCAATAAATATCCCTTGAAGATTAGTGTGCATTATTTACCTAATGGTAACCTCCTTTCATTTGTGAAGTTATCTTCAATCATTTGAGAATATAAAACTTACAACTAACGAAGACCCTATTTTCTAAGTGCATATTTTTTTATTCATAATCAATTACTTGTGCTTCTTCAATTTAGTTATGCTAATGCACTTTACAACTACAACACTCTTCTTAGTTGGTATCAATCAACCTACAAGTATAAAAGAAAAAATAGAGCTTAGATATTTCCCAATTAAATGTCAACTCCAATAATTAATCTCATGGAAATACAAACAAAAACTAAGCCTCTTCTTATAATGGGAAGAAAAATCCTTTTAGATCCCATTTTAATCTCAATTTAAAAAATGACTAGTTGAAATGTATCATAAATTTCATATAAACATTAAAAATGGGCAGAAGTGTAGGGATACCATTGCATCCAATCCCAAAATAAGGACAAAAATTAATAAAACATCCAAGTATAGGGGTCAAAACTAATAAATTAAATGTTTCCTAATTTTTTGTTAGCTCTATGATAGAAAAAATTGACTTTATATTGTTTCTACAATTTCTAAGAGACTCCTGGCCATACACCAAATGTGTGGGCTCAACATTAGGGAGGATTAACATTAAAATTTTATAATTATGACAATTTTAAGGTTCCTAAATCATAAAAGATAGTTATCAATTAATGAAATGCAAATTAGGTTTTTATACAAAGATTGGGCCATCAAATTTAAGGCTAAGGGTAATAGCCAATTAGATCATAAGGTGCATATTTAAGTAAATACACATCTTATGGTGGAGATTATAAAATTTGCACAATCTAATGGTTTAAATTTAAACTTATCATTCTTCAAATTATTCTATCTAAGAAAATTTAAAATTTTAGATGCCTAAATAATCTTTTGAACTATTTTAATGGTTTTTATGATGGATTGGAAAGCTTATAAGGGCTTAGGAAAATGTAAAGGGTTGATAATAGTATAAAGAAGTTTTAAGGAATTCAAGAGGGGGTTATAGAAGCTTAAGTTTAATTTGAAAAATGATCCATAATCAAGTTTTAAATAAAACTATATTTATATCCCCTTTAATCAACTCTAAAACCAATCTAAAGGAGTTTTGAAGGAACAATAAGAACACAATAACAAAACAAACCTTTATTGATGTATCCTAGATTCTTTTCACCATAAAATAATTAAGACAAAAGGAAACCAAACCCAATAAAACTTATCTAATATAGTCATAATATAGTAAAAAGGATCAAACTATATTAAGATATCATGATCATGAAAATACCAAACACATAGTCGACACACATTTTTTAAGCATAAGATATACTCATAAAACATGAAGAGGTATGACCATGTCTGGAACCAGATTACTCCAAGGGACTACCAAACCACTCAATATTCAAAATTGTCTAGATATATAAAAAGATAACTCATAGAAAAATGACATCACACATGAATACCTAAGAGAAGTCAAAAGATCAATTGAACCAAGGGGTGAATTATGAATTCTTGAAACAAGGCAAGATTGGATTTTTTTAACATTCATGTTATAAATCTCAAATTAGACATTAGGATGACATATTTATAACAAATTAAAATTAAAAGGAATCAAATGTGTAACATTTAATAATAGTTTATAGTAAATATAGACAACATCAATAAAATAATTTTGTATTAAATAAAAATCCATATAGGCATACACTTTTATATGCTAGTAAAATTATAATATATGTGTAAGAAATATATGTAGGCATGGAATATCACATTTTGGTTATACAAAATAATATATACAAGAAGGCCATATATGCATAGAAAAAAATCACAATATAATCATTCCTCTCCATTGGAATGAAAGAGTCAACAATCCTTTGAATCTTGATTATCGATAGAGAGGCAAGTGATGATGGTTGCTTCCTAACCCATTAACTCGATATCCTCTCTAATTTTGTGATGCAGGAGCATCCAGTGGTGTGAGGGAAATCTTGCATCACCCAAAAGGATGTTTTCCATTTATGTTCCCGTTGTTTGCTTTTTGTAGATGTTTTTGCATTTTTGGATACCCTTTTTGTCAAATAAGAGTTTCCAACTTTTAAAACTTCTTTTCTGCTTTTTTTGCTCAACTGCTATTTTAAGCAGGTGTGAATTTTAAGGCATGGGAAGACAAAAATTTATGGGAAGGTTCAAGATGGAAAAAGGAGCAGGTTGGTGAAAGAATCAGGTCAAGATCATTCGTGCGGGTTGAAAGATATTCAAGTTCTAGTTTCTAGTTTTTGCCCTGAAAAACCTTCTGAGTCCAATTTGAGGCCCTAAATGGTTCCGAATGGGCCCAAAAATTTGCAAAAATGCCAAAGTAGTCTGCCATTAGGCCTATTTTATGGAACATCACCTTTTCGAGAGCTTTTCGAAAAGGTATTATCATTGAAGATCCGATGATCGGATTAAAAGTTATGGCTTCCGGAAGTTGGTGCATATTTTAGAAATGTGCTAATTTTTGAATGTGAATTTAAATTGAATTTCAAATTGTAATTTTGGCACCAAACCGCCAAAACTCATAACTCAAATGTTGTTTTTGGCTCCAAGTCAAAAATGGGCTATTTATGGGCTAGTTTCTGATTTTTGGGTAACTTTTTGGGAAAAAAAGTTCGCATGCTGTGAAAGGGGGAATCTGGGTATTTTTTGTAAGTCTGTAATTTGCATGTATCACAGAGCTCAGGAATTTGTGATCCTGTGCATGTAAGAGTTCCATATTTTAATAGAACATATTATTCTCTATTTTGTGAGTGTATTTCTGTGTCTCGGGTTTGCTCCCTTGTCAGGTGGTATCAAAGTGAATTTTCTTGAGTGTGTGAACAGATCGCCGATCGTGACCCAGTTTGCACCAGGACCATGGTTGTGGGTTCAAGATCTTCAAGATGCCTCCAAGAGTGATTCCTAGTAGGCGTGGTGGTGCCAGATGTGGCAGAAATGCTGGTGGAAGAGATCCATTTGCGGTTGAGGGTTTCAAAGCCCTCCAGAGACAAATTGATGCATTGCAAGAACAAATGAGAAGAGGGTTAGACTCGAGAAGGATAGGAGAAAGCGAAGATGAAGAAGAGGTGGAAGATACAGATGTAGAAGAGGAAGAAGAAGCGATCAATCAAAATCAAATGTGGCTGATTAGGGCCATTTCAAAGATCAGAAAAAGACCCAGAATAGAAGTCCCCAATTATTCTAGAAGTCTGAACCCAGAAGAGTTGATTGATTGGATCAACGAGCTAGAAGAATATTTTAAATATGAAGAAGTAGAGGACCCAGATCGGGTTAAATTTGCAAAAATGAAGCTGAAAGGCCATGCCAATATTTGGTGGAAAGAGGTGCAATTGGAGAGAAATCGAAGAGGAAAAGGAAAGATCAGCAGTTGGGATCACATGGTTGAGAAACTGAAGAAGCAGTTCATACTAGTAGACTACAAGTTAGATCTGCTGAAGAAATTGCAAGGGTTGAAGCAAGGAAGTAGATATGTGAAAGAATACATAGAATATTTTCACAAGATGATCATCAGAATGGGCCATGCAAAAGCCAACAAGGAGAAGGTAGCTCGTTATCTTAATGGGTTACGACCGAGCATTCAAGAGGAGCTAAGCCTGGTCATAATGACTACCATTGAGGATGCATACCAGTTTTCTCTGAAAGTTGGGGAGAAGATGAAAAAAGATTTGACAACAAGCAAAAAGGCCAAGGAGGTCAAAGCGGAAGGGGTAGTGGAAGATCTTTTGGAAGCTGAAATGAAGATGAAAGGAAAAATGAAGATGTGGGTACCAGTCGAAACTAGAGGAATGATAACTTCTATCGCCTGCATGATCAAAATAGTGGTGATCAAAGAGGTAGAGGACAAGGAAGATCTAGGCCAGGACCTGGAAGAGGTTGTTTCAGAGGAACTTGTTTCCACTGTGTTGAAGAAGGGCATCGAGCCTATGAATTTCCACAACACCAAGGAAGGACAGACAAAAGGCCAAAAGGCCGTGGAAGGGTTGCACATGTAGATGAGGAGGCTCAATCTGAGCATTCAAATGATGTTTAAAGGGGAGAATCCCTAGTGGTTAGAAGAGCCTTGGTGACTGAAGAGAAGGAGCTAGAACAGAGGAAG
This sequence comes from Sequoia sempervirens, assembly GCA_007258455.2. NCBI lineage: Eukaryota > Viridiplantae > Streptophyta > Pinopsida > Cupressales > Cupressaceae > Sequoia > Sequoia sempervirens. The sequence continues at coordinate 320,422,260 of VDFB02271358.1, read as the reverse complement.
AATCTGTTTCGCACAAAGTGCAAATGTGAAGAAAAATGCTGTGATGTCATTATTGACAGTGGGAGCACCGATAATCTGGTGTCAAAAGAGATGGTTACGAAGTTGAAGCTAAAAAGGGAAAGGCATCCACATCCATATTGGATTGCCTGGCTGCAGAAAGACCACAAAGTTCTGGTCAATGAGCAGTGCCTGGTGAAGTTCAAGATCAGAAGCTATCATGATGAGGTGCTCTGTGATATCATCCCCATGGATGCATGTCACATGTTGTTGGGGAGACTGTGGAAGTTTGATAGGCGAGCTGTACATGATGGCCATGCAAACACTTATTCCCTGATGAAGGATGGAGTCCATCATAAGTTTAAACCCCTGAAGAAGGACGAAGAAAAGGTGTGCAGTAGTGCTAGAATTTGTTTTGTTGATGGAAGGAAATATTTAGAAGGCATGAAGCATGAGCATATATGTTATGCATTGATTCCTAGAATGGATAAGGAAGATAGTGATGAGGTACCAGTAGAACTTTCTGGGTTATTGAATGATTTTCAGGAGATTATTTCTAATAACATACCTAAGGGTTTGCCACCAATGAGGAAGATCATTCATCAGATTGACTTGATCCCTGGAGCCAGTTTTTCAAATAAGGCAGCTCATAGAATGACTCTTGCAGAAAATGAGGAGTTAAACAGACAAGTTCAGGATTTGTTGAGGAAGGGTTTGATTCGAGAGAGTCTAAGCCCATGTGCAGTACCTATAGTACTAGCACCAAAGAAGGATGGGGAGTGGAGGATGTGTACAGACTCTCCGAGCCATAAATAAGATAACAATCAAGTATTGATTTCCCTTACCAAGGATGGATGACTTGATGGACTGTTTGAGTGGAGCTCAGTACTTCACAAAGATAGATCTAAAAAGTGGATATCACCAATCTGGATTCGTGAGGGAGATGAATGGAAGACTTCCTTCAAGACCAAAGAGGGCCTGTATGAGTGGTTAGTCATGCCATTTGGGCTAACCAATGCATCGAGCACATTCATGCGGCTCATGAATGAGGTACTGAAAGAGTTTCTAGGGAATTTTGTCATTGTGTACTTAGATGATATTTTAATATTCAGTAAGTCCCTAGGTGAGCATTTGAAGCATATTCGTAGAGTCTTTGAAATTTTGAGAGAAGAAAAATTGTTGATTAATCTAAAGAAGTGTAGTTTTGTAAAGAAAGAGTTAGTGTACTTGGGGTTCATTGTCTCGGCAAAAGGTCTCAAGATGGACCCAGAGAAGGTGAAGGCTATTCTAGAATGGCCTACCCCAAGAACTGCTATTGAGGTGAGATCTTTCCATGGTTTGGCTAGTTTTTACAGAAAGTTCATTAGAAAATTTAGTAGTATTTGTGCACCCCTAACTAAAACAATGAGAGGGGATAGAAAAGAGTTCAAGTGGAGCACTGGAGCAGTGAAGAGTTTTGACCTGTTGAAGTAGAAGGTGACAAAGCAACCAGTTTTAGCCCTCCTGGACTTCAATAAGGTGTTTCAAGTGGATTGTGATGCTAGTGGTTGTGCCATTGGAGCAGTGATGAGCCAAGAAGGTAAGCCCATTGCCTATTTCAGTGAAAAGTTATATGATGCAAAGAGGTACTCTGTATATGATCATGAATTTTATGCAATAGTTCAAGCATTAAAGAAATGGAGACATTATCTATTGTCGAAGGAGTTTGTTTTGTTTACTGATCATCAAGCATTACAGTACCTGAGTAGTCAGGGAAAATTAAATCATAGGCATATGAAATGGGTAGAATTTTTGCAAAGTTATACCTTTGTTTTAAAGCACAGGAGTGGAAAGTTGAATAGGGTTGCAGATGCCTTACGTAGGAGGCATACATTGTTGACAGAGATGTAGATTGAAGTGGTTGGGTTCAATGAACTCAAGATGTTGTATCTTGAAGATCCTGATTTTGCAGAGGCTTGGAAAGCTTGCAAGGAGCCTGTTACAGTTGACAGGACGAAGTGGCTGGATTTCATCATCCAGGATGGAATTTTGTTTAGGGGAAGTCAATTGTGTATTCCAAGGAGTTCCATGAGGGAGAACCTGATAAAGGAGAAGCACAGTGGAGGAATGGCATGACATTTTGGTCAGGATAAGACTATTGCCATTATCAGTGAGCATTATTATTGGCCTCAGTTACCACAATATGTGAAAAATTTTGTGCAAAGTTGTAGGGTATGTCAAATGGCTAAAGGAGTGAGTCAAAATACTGGGTTGTATCAGCCCTTACCTATACTAGAGAGGCCTTGGGAAGATATAAGTATGGATTTTGTTCTTGGTTTTCCAAGGACACAGAGAGGGAATGACTCAGTATTTGTGGTAGTTGATAGGTTTTCGAAGATGGCACATTTCATCCCATGCCAAAAGACCCATGATGCAGTCCACATTGCTGACTTGTTCTTCAGAGAAGTGGTGAGACTACATGGTCTACCAAAAAGTATAGTCTTAGATCATGATACCAAGTTCGTGGGATACTTTTGGAGGACCTTGTGGAAAAGTTGAAGACAGAGTTGAAGTTCAGTTCTGCACACCATCCACAAACTGATGGGCAGACTGAGGTTGTGAACAGAAGTTTGGGTAACCTACTAAAATGCTTGGTAGGAGATAAACCCAAGGGATCGGACTTGATCTTACCCCAGGCATAATTTTCTTACAACAATTCTATCAATAGAAGCACTGGTAGATCACCATTCCAAATTGTGTATGGAGGCAGTCCCAAGACCGCTCCAGAACTAAGAAAGATGGAGCAAGAGAAGAAGACAAGTTTCGAAGCCGAAGACTTTGCGGAGCACATCAAGAATATACATGAGAATGTCAGAGAACATATTAAAAAGATGAATATGTAGTATAAGGCTAAGGAAGATCAAAAGAGGAGGTATAAGGAAATTCATATTGGTGATGAAGTGATAGTCCACTTGAGGAAAGAAAGGTTTCCAGTGGGAACCTATAACAAATTGAAGATGAAGAAGTTTGGTCCCTGTAAAATTTTGAAGAGGCATGATTCAGGGAATGCATATGAGGTAGAGTTGCTAGATGGATTCAACATTTCTCCTGTGTTCAATATTTCAGATTTGACAGAGTATCATGAAGGTGGTGCAGAGGAAACACCAACAATGGAACAGTTTGGCATTCCAACACCTACTTCAGAGGAGGAGATTGAAGAAATCCTAGATAGCTGTGTGGGAAGGAGTACCAGAAATAGGCAATATGAAGAATATCTGGTAAAATGGAAAGGAAGGCCTGTGGAAGATTCTTCTTGGTTGTCTAACGCAGAGGTTGACCGTTTGGGTTTTCCTCAACCATTTGAGACGTGACAGGGTCACTTCTCAAATTACCCTGGGTGTCTGATGCAGGAGTATCCAGTGGTGTGAGGGCAATCTTGCATCACCCAAAATGATGTTTTCCATTTATGTTCCTATTGTTTTCTTTTTGTAGATATTTTTGCATTTTTGGATACCCTTTTTGTCGAATAAGAGTTTCCAACTTTCAGAACTGCTTTTCTGCTTTTTCTGCTTAATTGTTATTTTTAGCAGGTGTGAATTTTAAGGCGTGGGAAGAAAAAAATTTATGGGAAGGTTCAGGATGGAAAAAGGAGCAGGTTGGAGAAAGAATCAGGTCAAGATCATTCACAGGTTGAAAGTTATTCAATTTCCAGTTTCTGGTTTTTGCCCTGAAAAACCTTCTGAGTCCAATTTGAGGCCCTAAACGGTTCCAGATGGGCCCAAAAATTTGTGAAAATTTCAAAGTAGTTTGCTATTAGGCCTACTTTGTGGAACATCACCTTTTCGAGAGATTTCCGAAAAGGTATTATCATTGAAGATCCGACGGTGGGATTAAAAGTTATGGCTTCCGGAAGTTGGTGCATATTTTAGAAATGTGCTAATTTTTGAATGTGAATTTAAATTGAATTTCAAATTGTAATTTTGGCGCCAAACTGCCAAAACTCATAACTCGCATGTTGTCTTTGGCTCCAAGCCGAAAAGGGGCTATTTATGGGCTAGTTTCTGATTTTTGGGTAACTTTTTGGGAAAAGAAGTTCACATGCTGTGAAAGGGGGAATCTGGGTAATTTTTTTTTAAGTCTGTAATTTGCATGTATCACAGAGCTCGAGGATTTGTGATCCTCTGCATGTAAGAGTTCCATATTTTAATAGAACATATTATTCTCTATTTTGTGAGTGTATTTTTGTGTCTCGAGTTTGCTCCCTCGTCATTTTGTTTGGGTTTCACCTAATACAATAAAAAATATACACTAAAATATAAAAGATGAATTATAGGATGACATACAGGGGAATAATCACTTACTACTAGTTGATAACTGATCTCAAGCAGTTGTTTCCTCTCTTCATCCATTTGAGAAGCAGCTGCACGATCTAGACTTGTGACCCCCTATGACAAGCATCAAAAAATAAATTAGACTAAAAATGAATATCATTCAAATTTACACTAATAGACGTAGAATAAAAAAGAAATACAATATGAAATTCACTAATATAGCTCATAAATTTGTAAAAGGAATCAAAGAAAAAATTTATCGCAACAATGAACACCTCCATTATTTCATGAATATTGAGAGGAGTCTAAATTGATGTTATCAAAAATAAATAAAGAAACATAATTTAGCAAAATATTCCTCATTATTTTCAAACATAATGATTAAAATTAGTCAAGCTTACCTCATTGAAACTTGTATGACCACTCCCATAGATAGGTCATGATGTTAAAGGTCCAACATCTACCTATTCACCATCCAATATGAATTTTAAGATCATCATTCATATAAGACAAAAATATTTACATATACTATAGTTACTATTTTTCACTAAACATAATTTTGGACTCAACATGGTTGCCTAAAGGGGAGTTGAAGAGCTAACAAACATAGAATGAACACTCTAACCCTAAAACTTTATTACAATCAATTTATATGAGTCCAAATTGCTTATGCATTCTAGAAGATTTACTCTTATGTGGTGTATTGATTAATGAATTACCTTTGTTTTTTGTTGTTACATATTTTATTAAAACCATAGATTCTATTTCCCAATTAGATGAAGACACTAGTTTCTTACTGGTTTTCTCTCCCCACCATCCTTAATACACTCAAAAAATCAATCAATTTAAACATCTTTCATTTTATGAGTTTGTATGAATGTTTGTAGAAACTAAAAGGAGTTATCATTAAACACATTCATTAAAAAATATATGGCATATTATCTATTTAATAAGGCACTCATCCTTACTTATCCAAACAAGCACATAGGTATATTGTGACACCTGCATTGTGATACACTGTGCATTGGGTATAGTTTTCTATAAGTTCATATTTAGTCCTTTAATAGTCATTCAACACCTCAGGGAAAACCCCTTTGGTCTTGTAGAGCCAAAATTGAAGGAGGATTTACCCACCTTAACAATTGGTCCTAAGTCGTCCAACCTGAAGACAAGTTTTTGGTAATCTTCCAAGGTTTGAAACCCATAACACTTGGGAGATTATTATACCTTAGGATTTGGGGTCTACAACTTAGATCACTAAGACTTTCTACCTCCACAAGTGATCAAAATAAAATTAGAACGAGTGTGCACCCAAATTATGTGTGTTTAGGTCTTAGAGATATATATTTATGTGTGTGCATGTTTTGCATGCACTTAGCCTAAGTGCATCAAATACTATTCTAAACTATTGAAATTAATAATAAACCAAATATATAGATTTATCATTATTCTACTATGTGATAAAATAATAACAATATAATTTTAGCCTAAAAATAATATATTTGTATTCTAAGCATGTGAATAGGAAATAGGGAGGTGGTAAGATCCCAATGTGTCAAATAAATAATACAAATCTTATTAGAGAAAATACATGTAAACAACATGATGTAACCAAGGGAGGCCTGCACAACACACTCAAACAAAAAATCAATCAACAATAACAATTCATAGGTCACAATTCTCACAAATTCTTCACTTTCACCAAATTAGCCTAACTCCTTGTAGCATTGCAAAGCTACTCAATTAGGTATAACTCCTCATTAATATTCTTTCAAAATGAGTCTTGTATCTTTTCAAAGACCCATTAGGGCACCTTTCAACATGTCCCAAACTCACAAAAGGTTGCTTTGTCACAACTCACTCAAATCATGATTTTAATGCCAATTAGGCCTACAATTAGGCCTCTTTTCCAAAGAGAGTTGTATCTAAAACTCTCATCAATCCTCAAAACCACTAGGGAAGAAACCAATAGGTACTCAAACCAAAAAATTCACAACTTACTTGCAAAGATACTCTCTTTAAGGAGCCAAAGCAGAAACCCTCTTTATTCTCCTAAAACATAGGGTTTTGTTGAAACTCATACATCCAACCTTCAAACTACCCAACAAATACCTAAATTAGGTCCAATATAGCTTACAAAAACTCAATCCACCAAGAAATCTCGTTTCCCCAACTCTTTTCACCCTTTGACATAACAAAACCTCTCCTTTTCACATAGAAAACTCCATTTTTCACACTAGGGCTTCATGCCCAACACTTCTCTTGGCCTCCCCTGCACACAATCAACATCCACACACCTAAAAATAATTTTTTTCACCCATTCCACCGAGGTATATGCTTTACAGAAGGTGGAATGGGTTTAATTCATGTTAGAAACTACAAAACCCTTTATTACCCTATTTTCTGGCCGCTGGGAGAAAATGAATTGTAAAAGCATTCTAATCCACTAAGATACAATCAGATCACTTCAATTTAGTTACTCACACCTATATTCAACAATTTTTAGAAACTTTCAATCAAAAAATCAATTGATCATGCCATACAATTCAGGAAATAAGAAGAAAACTCACAAATTTGGTAAAAACAACAATATTTTAATTATTTTTTCTTTCAAATCTTCAAAATCCAACATACATTTTTTCTTTTCATCCTATTTAATATTTTTCCCTCCTACACCAACTTTCCTAACGTCTACAACTTCCTTTTCAAATCTGGTGACTGTTAGACTTCCTAAATCTGCCTTTTACAACTTTTCAAATTTCGCACAATTGCAACTTTTTAGCATTTTTGCATATTTTGAAAACCAAAACTCCTGAACACCTAGGAACCATGAAATAGGACTTATTACAATAGAAATTGGTATTATTTACCTTATTTAAGAAAAAATGACACATAACTAGAGCCTACTCCTAATCAACCTAGATTGACAACTTTTGTACCAAGGTGCTCTTGCACCACAACAATACTATCTTTCTAGCAAAGATAAAAGGGGAAATGCCTATAATAATGTAAGATATAATGAAGAAAATAATATAAATCTTAGTGAGCCAAAAAAAACATAAAATTATAAAATTAATATATGACAAAAAATTCTTAGAGGGTGATGCAGTGCTAGAGGATCACAATTCAACTCAACCACTCAAATTCAAGGAAATGTTTATAACACTCTTGCTATTAGGCATTCTTGGCTCACTTTGAAATAACATAATCTATGAAATCATCAAATTAAATGATTCTTTGAGGAAATTAAATGATATTTACATAACAAATTCACTCTTACTAAATCATGCAAGCAACCTCAACACTTCAATCCAATGTTCTTTCTAGTAGACTACACCATATCCTTGTAGCCCTGCAATAGGGGATTGTCAATAGTATATTTTTATACACACCACAAAACAAGACTTTAAGAGGCTTTTGGGATACCTTTTAAGCCTTTTTAAAATTTATCAAAGTTTGAGATAACTTTGTTTTGTAACAACACCACTAAATAATACTGTCCCCTGCCCTATTACGCCTATTTAGGCTTGGATTTCACAAGGTCTTATTGATTCTTTTATATCCAGACTCAAATCCACTTAACTAGTGCTTGGAAAATATTTGTTTTGAAATTTACATGCTCTAAAAAATATCTAAATTCCATTTCCAAATGTTTTTACACAAACCCTAAGGCTTTACTCACTTGATTGCTTTGTTTTCTGACTGTACATAGATTTTTCAATCCAAAACTTTACTTTCCACACCTTAAATACTATCCATTTGACTTGAAGCCTTAGAAATATGAAAATACATTCCAACAAGATTCTTTTCACCAAAAATTAGATACTTTCAATAGTTCAAATGAAAGAAACACAATTTTCTTTGGCTCTGTTTACCCTAGGATAGGGTATTGACAATTTCTTGAAAAAATACAATAACTAACTCAAAATATAACTAACATGTATGAAAAAAATGGAACAAGAAGGTGGTTGATTAAGCTTTCACTTACAAACATTCAATAAGGCTTTCATTCCCGTATAGAGCCGTACAAGGCCTAAAATAATGAATTTTTGTAGAAAAATGTATTAAAACAATGCCTTTTATTGATCAAATCATGAGACTCAATCAACCATACCTTTAAAAATGTTTACAAGGCCTTTTATAGGCATTTAAAACCTGAATCATCAAATTCTAACTTCCTTCTAATGCCTTAGAGCCAAAATGACCCTTCACCTTCCCTACATTGCACTTTTACAATTTTTCAATTTTAGCAATTTTACAATTTATATGACAACTTTTACATTCTTTTAAATTTTGAAACAAAACATTAAATATTGACCTCATAATCATATGAAAATGACCTCTAAGACCTTGTTACAAGTTTGAGACACCAAAGTTGAATCAAATTTCAAAATTTCTTCATGGAAGCATAAAATTGTCAAGGTGCTCCTGCACCAGAGGGTAAAAATTAATTGTATGTAGGCTCAAAGACATTGAGAAAATAATACGATAGTAAAGAATGATATTAGAATGAAATTTACAAGATAAAAAGAAAGGGGAAGGAGTTATGTTGTCCTTCTAAGAAATAGGGAAAGCACATCAACACTCCAAAGTTCCAAGTATTTAGAGATTCAAGATGCCTATGAGTAATGATAAATGACAAATAAATGGAGATGTTATATATGAATCTATAATGCTTAAAATAAAAGTTTGATGATTAATTTAAGAATGTAAAGAGGTCAGAACCATAAAATAATTTATTATTTTATGTAGAATAATACAGTAGAAAGTTTCACAATGAATATTCCCATGTGATCAAAAAACCAAAAATAATGTATGGTGTTTGGGTTTTGGAGAAATCTAGAATAAAATGAAAATTATCTAGAATGGAAAAACTTGCAACCAAAGAGAAAAAGGATAGAGAAGTCATAGTGAAATATATCATGGAAGATTAAAACTCAAAATCCATTTTGAAATCCCCAAATCATCCCATTATATATTTGGAAAGGGAATCAACAAAGGTTAGTTACAAAGTCAATAGAAAATACAAAAAAATTATGCCCAAAAAGTTTGAAATTGCATCAAACAAGGTTGTTTAAAACACTTAGGACTTTTATCCATTTTTAGGACACTAGTGAAACTATGATAACATCCATAAACATATCATTTTCATATCTCATGGGATTTTTCTTTTTTCCTTATCCTCTCAATTTGAAAACTTAGTTATAGCAATCCCTTGTTCTTTGGTTTTCTACCTCTTCCTCCTCATCATCCAATTTAAAATCTTGAGGCTACATATTGTTATTTTTTCCTTCCATTGAATAAGTAATTATGGAATTAGTCTCATTTATTGAATATTTAGATTCATATGTTGTGTTTAGCTATTATACATTTGGTCTTGGGTACAATTCATTTTTATGCAAAAATTTAACGATTGTAGCTTAGAAAGTGACACTTGCCTAGTCCTTAAAGCTCAATAAGGCCATGAAATAAAATATTAGGGGGGATGTGTGATGAGTCCAATTAATGACTCAATTTTGATAGCATTTATTATATGTTTGCTGGTTCTATCATAGACTTTGGCACTTGGTTATTGACATTTTCCATGTTGTTTCTTAGAACCATAGACCTCGGGCATAAGTTTATCCTTGTGACTTTTAATGATATTAACATGCTATGTGAATTATCTATGTTAATTTTACATGTGGATTGAATAGATGTTACTTTAAGGTAATTTTGGATATGCAATTTTTTGTGCGTGCTAATGTCATTATGCAGATGCTGATGTCAACGAAGCTTGCAAAGTGGTGAAATTCTTACTAGCTAGTCGGTTGCCAAGAGAATAAAAAAGGTGGTCATTAAGAGGTCAAAGGAGGGAAAATCTCAATGGATGGAAATTCCTAATTCGAATAAAAGATTGTAACTACCTTTTTAATTGTCATATTTATTTGTTGAGCAATTCTAGGGAGTATGTTGTGCTAGATTCTCATTGGAGCAAGTTTGCTTTGACCAATTTGGCACATGCATAACTTCCTCCATCTTTTTCTATGCTTTCAATAAGTGGCATCCTCCTATTTTGATGGAGTCAACTGCCTAGGTAGTTAGGGTTAATCAATAGTATTTATCTCTATAAATAATGGTCAGATGCCCCTTTTAATAAGGTTGGACGTTCTAAGGTTGTACTTGCATTTTCCAGTTTTAGTAATACAATCATATCACTGAGATGTTGTAATCATGTTTTCAAGAAATAATATGATATTTTGAGTTGTTGCATTTGAGTTAGCTTAGGGGGGACTCACTCAAGGGGACCCACTTGGTGAGGATTCCAATCATTTAGTTTAAAATTTATTTTATGTTCAACAATTAGTTTCAGTTTCAACAACTGTCTGTTCTTGCAGCCACTGAAGTTTTGTTCTATGCAGCCAAGGCAGGCAGAGTAGTTTCTTGTTTGTTTGCTGGAATTTCCATTTCTATCATTCATTTTCAGTCTAGTTGTTAATGCTTAGTGCATATGTCGATTTATTCTTAGTGTTTAAGTTGATTTCTTTCCAACATTTCATTTCAAGTATTGTTTCTTTCCTAGTTTATGGATGATTACAATGGAGTCCTAGTGCACATACAGTGCTGACCCATTTCAAGTTTACATTCCTAGGTTGATAATGAAATGCACCTTCATGATGAGTAAGATAGCTACTTAGTGCAAATGCCCAATTTAAAAGTCACAGCTCTAAGGGCTTAGTTATTAAACCATAAGAGGAGGCCAACAATGTGTATATATGATACCATTAATTTTTTTAAAATTTTTTTTTTCTTCAAAATCTTAAATTTTTTTGTGAAAATAGTTAATTTGTTTTAAAAAATATACTTTTTCCCCAAATTATGCTAATATTATGCAAGAAAAGATTATGGAATCTTAATATTCCAATGAATGTTCTATAGTGGATACACTTTAAATTCACTAAGTAAGGTGTTATGATTTTAATGATTTGACAGTCAACCAATGGGTTTTTAAGCCCTTTAGATATAATGGTAGGGTCATATTTGACCCAAAATGCTCCAAAATGATAACTACCTACTCTATTTTACAAGCATCTCCCAAACAAAAACCTCATGGATCTAGATTTCAATACCTAATTTTTATGAAATAAAAAAAAAAATCCAATATCTTGCATGCTCTAGACTCAATGGCGAGCTTTGATTTTCTCCACCAATTTTCATAACACTTACAATACAAAGCCACAACAAGAACCCCCTTGAATCTAGTCTTTCTATCAAAGGTTTTTGATCTCTAGATCATCATATTATGCAAGAGAATATAATACTATTTTTTCAAAAAAGTCATGATCTCCAATCCTAGATATACTAAAAGACTGACAAAAATATCTCAGCTACTATGATACCAAGTAAGATTTAATCATGGGGATAACCACCGATGATCAAGAAGGCCAAGAGGAAAGAAAAAAAATGCTACTATGATATAATAATTTTATTCTAATCAAAGGATGTTGTACAATGAGATTATGTACAAGAATTACTTATATGAGGGAAAGATGTGGGTATATAAAAGATACACCACCAAGAGATGTGAATGTACAATTAATTTGGGATAAAGGAGATCTAGTCACATGCATGTAGTAGTATAAATCCACCAAACAAGGGAAGTGCAAGTCACATGATGCAAGTATAACCTACCCAAATGGACACTTACATAAGCAATCTTATCCTATCTTAGGTGCATATAGGGAAATAAAGTAATAAACTAAACACATAAATAAAATAATGCAACAAGATTTATTTCTAATCTTTAAAGTTTAAACCTTTACAATAATTATTTATGTATTATATTTAAATATTAACCAATTTTAAAAGTTATGAATTTGTGATATATATTGGAGCATTATTCTCAAATATTTCAAACTAAGAAAATATAAAAATATGACTAGTTTATATTGACAAAAAAATAATATACATACATGAAAGGAGATGGCACACTATTCCCTTACAAAAAATTACAACCCATCTAATATGTGCATTGGTATCCTTATCATATAATAAAATTGTTGTGTATCATAAAATTTTAAGCATGTGTGTACACTGCTTAGGGAATAACCACCATTCAAAGTATAAATCATTATATTGATGTATATCAACTGGATCAATGTTAATTTTGTAATAGTATAATAATTAATAATGGTTGGTTATGTAATATATGAATATTCACTGCCAATAGATTATGTAAGAGTTGAATATTTACCAATGATTTATTAAATAATAATTGAATCTTCTTACCATATGTCCATTAATACATGTTTATCCTTCATTATTTTCTCAAAATATTATTAAATTACCAATAAAACCTTAATGGTGTCATATTTATTGACCTTCTACATTTCATATCAAACCAATGCTAGGACCTACAGTGTCCTTATAAATGCCATTGTAAAAATGGATTATCATAAAAATTGAGTTATTCATTTTAGATGATTAAGTATAATTCTATCATCTTACAATGTGTTTTATCCTTTGCTAGGACTCAAATTTATAGTGTTAAATTTTATTTGAGTCCTTTTATTTAGTATCATAACCCTTGGGTAGACCTCATTGAAAAATTATCTAAAAGATCTTATATGGGCTTACCTTAGAATAATTTTAAGTGTGATTACCTAGTGCCATAACCCCTTTGAATATTTAATAATTTGGTTTTTGAGTGTTTTTCCATGCATTTTTTACCTTAGATAATATTTCCCCTCTTGTTGTAGTTCCTATTTGTACTTGAGATCATGTGTATTTCCCAACCTTCTTTGTGTCTTAGTCACTTTATAATTAGTTTTTAGGCATAAAATTGACCTCCTATATATTAGGAAAAAGGTGTTTCAACATTACAATTATGAAAGTTTACTATTTATAGTAATTTTATATTTAAGCTTGGATGGGTCTATTTTTTCCCCAAAGCTACAAAACTACTGAATAAACATGATAGTAAAGTTTTGAACCAAGATCATGTTTGGATTTAAAGATATTAAAGTTTTTGTTTTTAAAAATTAAAAATTCCAGTTTGTGCCCAAAAGTGGTCATAATTAGTGACGTGGGTTATAGATTAATAGATAACTTTATGAGCTTTCCAAAAGCTCAAAAAAATCATCAATCAACCTCATAAATCAAAATTTATGGCCTTTGAAAGTTGGATCTCTTGAATTAGAAAATGTGAAAACATGTTGGACACATAAAAGAGTTGTAAGGGGGGGTTACACGTGTTGGTGTGTGTTTTGACACACCATAGGGCATATTTGATTGGAGATAAGTCAAGTATGACATATTTTGGGTGGTTTTATTTCATGGTTTTGTAAATATCAATTGTTGATTTCATGTATTGTATCTCCTATATATTAGGTGCTTAATATGGAGATTGTGTGGGAGAGTCTTATAGATGTTGTGTTGCCTCCAAATCTTTTGTTGGAAATACTCCCATGAAATCTTTCTGTGCAAGTGTATTGTAGTATTTTTTTTTTTTAATAATCTATTAGACAAGTTTCAAAGTGTGGGGTTTTTTTATCAAAAGGGTTTTCTCCACGTAAATCATTATGTTGTGGTATGAATGAAATTTATGTTTATGTATGCTTAGATTCTATAACTATTGTAAATGTCTTTTTTTTATGCATAAATCTCCTCTCAAGATTAGTGTAGGAAGTTGTTCCATTACCTTGGCTTCATTACAAGTGGTATCAAAGCTTGATCACCTTTTGTTTAAGTTTTGGGTTGTTGGATTTTTTGAAGTAATCAAATTTTGAGTGGGAGCTTATGCATAAGATATCACTTTGTGATCATGTTGATGGCAATCACATCAAGGAGAATAGATGCAGAGAATTTTTTTAGTGTGAATTTTGAGATACTTTGTCTACTAAATATTATTTTATGGATCATAAATATAAGGCTTAATCAGACTGTTCTTGAAAAACTATTTTAATCAATGTCGATAAATATTTCTCTACACAAAAACCTATGAAAGAAACTTGGTAAGATATATCAAGCCAAATATTTAGTGAACAAGATTTTATTATGGGATAAATTGTATTCATTAAGAATGGAAGAGGATGGAAAATTTGTAGACCACTTGGAAGCATTCAATATGTTAGGGGCTCAATTGGCATTAATTGATGTAAAAATGGATGACAAGTAGAGATGTCAGATCTTGATTTTTCTTTTCTTGATTCATGGGATTCTCTCATTATGGCTATTGGGAGTATTTTTTTTGTCTTGAATGCTGAAAATGTTGTAGGTTCTTTTATTTCTAAAGAGATGACGAGGAAGGTATCCTTAGTGCCAAAGAGGCTCTAAATATTCATGGAAGACCTAAGGAAAAAATAAATAAGATCAAGAAACATGATAAATCCAAGTCCAAAGCTATTTGTTGAAATTGCGGAAAGCCTGAACACTTTTGTAAGGAGTGCAAAGAAGAAAAAGGAAGAAAAAAGAAGAAAAAAGAAGAAACTTGATTTTGATTTAGAGTTTGAAAAGGAAGACGGTGTTGCATTTATTATATCTTTGGCAAATTGTGCAAGTAATGATTCATGGTTATTGAATCATACACATCCTTTAATATGACCTCTAATAGAGATTGGTTTTCTAAATATTAAGAATTTGATGGAGGTAAGGTGTACTTGGTGATGATTTTTATTTAAATATTATTAGTTGTGGTAAAATTAGAATCATGTTTTCTAATGGTAGAATAAAAAGGATTAATGGTGTGTTGCATATCCTTAGATTAGCACAATTTTCTTTATATGTGATAAAATAATAGATATAGGTGTCCATGTAGTATTTTTTAATGTAGGATGTAAGTTAGTTAGAGGTACTAAGGTGATCACTAGAGGTGTTATATTTGGCACATTGTATATGCTTGACACATGCACTACTGATTGCAATAGTAATTATATGAAAAGAAAGTAGATGTGACTTATTCGTTCGAAACGATAAAGGTTTCATCTTCAACAAATGGTCATGGCTTCTAGGTACCCAAGGGTGCTCTTTCTTTTGAATTAAAATTACTTATAGAGAGTACTATGTTATGGCAATAAATAGTTAGTCACATTGGAGAAAAAGGTCTAAGGACCTTGAAAAATAAAACAACTTTGTTGAAGGGTTGAATAATCATAATATTGATTTTAGTTTATGTGAGCATTATATTTATGGTAAGAAAAACCATGTTCAGTTTTACTTGAGTTCTTATAAATCTTGAGGTGTATTGGATCTTATTCATTTTGATGTGTTTGGTATTGCAAAAATTACTTCCATTGGAGAATCCACATATTATGTTTTACTTATTGATTATTATAGTAGAAGGACATGAATATGTTTACTAAAGTAAATCTAAATTTTTTAGTCAATTTAAATAATTTAAAGCAATGGTTAAGTTGCAAACTAAGAAGAAAATAAAATGTTTGAGGACTAACAATGGTGGTGAATTTTTCTCCATTGACTTTGATAGATTTTGTAAATATTATGGTATTTAGAGACAAAAAAAATGACTATGTATTCTCCACAACACAATGGAGTTACAAAAAGAATGAATTGTACACTAATGTGGAAGGCTAGAAGTATCCTTAGTGGTGCTAGTCTAGAACAAAGGTTTTGGATTGAAGTTATTGTTGCCACTTTCTACTTTATTAATATGCCTCCCACATCAACTCTTCTTGATAAAACACATATAGAAGCATGGTTAGATCACAAGTGTTCATTGAAACTGATGAGCTCAAGTAATGGCTCAATTTTGATAGGATTCATTACATATTTTTTGTTGCTATCATAGAATTTGACACTTGGTTGTTGATATTTTCCTTAAAACCATAGACTTTGGACATAAAATTTATCTATATGACTTCAATGAAATTATCATTCTATGAGAATTATCTATGTTGAATTTACTAGTGGTTGAATGAATGTTACTGAGGTAATTATAGATATACATTTGTTTGTGTGCTAATGCTATTTTGCAGGTTTCCACTAAAATGTTGATGTCAACAAAGCCTGCTACGTGGGAGAAATTCTTGCCAATTGGTTAGTTACCGAGAATTCATGAAGCTTATCATTAAGAAGTCGAAGCAGGAAAAATCTCATGGAGGGAAATTCCTAATTCAAACAAAAGAATGTAACCACATTTTTAATGGTCATATTTGAGGAGGTTGGACATTCTAAGTTTGTACTCACATTTTCTAGTTTTATAGTTCTATGGCTGAGATGTTGTACTTATGCTTTCAAGAAATAATATGATATTTTGAGTTGCTACATTTGAGTTAGTATAAGAGAGACTTACTCAAGGGGGCCCACTTTGTGAGAATTCCTTCTATTAGTCTAGAAGTTATTTTCTGTTCAGTATTTAGTTTCAATTTCAACAACTGTATGTTCCTGCAGCCATTGAAATTCTATTTTGCGTTTGTTCCCACAACCAAGGAAAAAAAGAGTAGTTTCCTATCCATTTATTGAGATTTCCATTTCTATCTTTTATTTTTAGTCTAGTTGATTAAAATGCTTAGTGTATATGTTGATTTATATTCAATATTTTAGTTGATTTCTTTCCAGCACTTCATTTCCAACATTGTTTCTTTCCTAGTTTATGGATGATTGCAACGAAGTCCTAGTGCACATACAATGCTGACCTATTTCAAGTTTATGTCCTTGGGTTGACAAGTGAAACACACCTTCATGATGAGTAAGATAGCTACTTAGTGTATATGTTAAATCTCTAAGTCACAACCTTAAAGGCTTAGTTATTAAACCATTATAGGAGGCCAAATTTTTTGGCGTTATTTCCGAGGATGGTGTCAAACTAGGAAGTTCTTTGGAGTCATTGGTAGTTTCTTTCTTGCTGTAGTATTTATGAAAGTTTTCTTTTAGTATACCCATCACTTAGGAAAGTAATGACCCCCCATTCTTTCACCAATTCTTTGTGTGAGTTGGTTGATACTGAGTTGATACCACATGCATAGAGGAAGGAGGAGAGATTCTCATGGGGGATTCCTTCCTAGTGACCCTGATCCATTCCAGCTAGTTGAACATCCAAATCTACCAAGGGACGAAGAAGAAGAAGAAGCACACCCTTTTGCTAATGCATTTCCCAATCTAACCAATTCTGGCACTTCCTTTGAAGACCAAAATATGATTGAGAATCACCTTGCTTTGGAACTTCATCATGTAGACATGTGTGATGAGAATAATGAGAATAGACATAGAAACATACCTAACCAACCAACTTTTCCACTCCCCATTGCTCATCAAATTGAAGTTGACAACCTCAAAAATATCCCTACTTTAGTCCTTCCCAAGTTCTATGGACTTGTCACATAAGATCCTGACACCTTCCTATTTGAGTTTGATATCCTCTGCAAAATCTATGACTACACCACTAATGCTCATAGGGTTAAGTTATTTCCTACCACTTTGAAAGAAGCTGCATTGAGGTGGTTTATGAGCCTAGGCAGGAATACTATGGAGACTTGGGATGACATGAAGAGAAATTTCCTTGAGAAGTGTAAGGAATATTTCAGGGGCAATAAAATGAGAGGAGATGACATATTTAGGATGCAATAGAAGGAAGATGAGAGTTTGGAGGATTACATTTCAAGGTTTCTATTTTGCCTACAAAAATCTCCACATCATATACTCAATGAAGAATCTCAAAAGCTACTCTTCCTGAGAGGAATCAATCATAGTTGCATTGATGCTTTGGACCTGATGGGAGGAGGATATATCACCCAAGCTCCTTGGGATGATATTAAGAATATATTCCAGAACTATTCCAGGGAAGCTTCAAAGAAAGGAAGAGGTTACCAATCATCCACCAATAGAGTGTCAAGGATAAAGATTATTCACTTGTTGGAATATTTCAAGTAGGACAACATAAAAAATATAGCTACCCAGCTAGATCCACTAAAAGAAAAGAAGAAGCATGAGAAGGCAGAGGCAATGTTGGAAAAACATTGCCCTCATTGCAGACAAAAGAAGAAGGATTGCTGGTGAAAAATGGTGGCTAACATTGATAGTAAGCAGATCCCACCTGAGTTCAAGCCAATCTAGGGTGAAGATGATCAAGTCTACTACATTGCACAAAGGAGACCATGGGCTCCAAGATAAGGTATGCCACCATATCCATTATATTTTGTTGGGCCTTATTTTACTTCTTATGCATCTAGTAACCAATGGAAACCCCCATATCCATCCAACTATGGAGGATATCCACCACAACCTTGGAATAACCCTCCAAATACTTGACCCAATCACCAAAAATATCCACCCTAGTGGGAACAACCTTGGGGGAATTGGCAGCCACCTCCAAGAAACTGGCTGTAAACATCTCAATGGAGGGGAGGACAACAGTGGGCAAACTAGACAATTAGTTACATGCAACCACCTTCGCAGCCCCAACAACCTACTATAATGCCTCCACCTACTAGCTCAAGTTCAAGCACACCTAGACCTACTCAGTTACCAACTTAACCCACACGTAACCCAAATAACAAACATAACAGAAACAACCATTATACTCTACAGATCCTAATAAATTTTGTGCATATGTTGTGAGTGTAAGTGACATCCATTTGCGTTCAAGAACTACTTTACTAGCTCCCTCCACTCTTATCATCACTGAGCTTCCTGTGGAAGAAGAGGAGCCTTTGAATGTCCCCATTCAACCAAGTGTGCCTAAAAATATTGAACCAGTTCCAGTTCAATAGACTACCCAAGATCCACCATTTCCTCAACGGTTGGAGGTTGCTAAATAGAAAGAATAAAAGGAGGAAACAACCTTTGAAATTTTGGATTAGTTGAAACACATGTGTCAAGATACCTTTTTTTCAAGCCATAAAAGATGTCCTTGTATATGGAAAAGTAATCAAAGAAGCATGCCTCAAAAAGCTAAGGAAGAAAAAGGACCCTACCATGGTTCATGTAGTAGGACAGTTAGCAGACATCATGCTTGGAAAAGTTACAGTCCCTAAGTACACTGACCCAGGTAGCCCTGTGGTGGGAGTTGTCATAAATGGAGTCCAAATAAGGAATGCTCTAATTGACTTGGGAGCAACAATAAACATGATGATTAAGGATATCCTGCAGCAACTAAATGTTGCAAACATGAGACCTACTCCTTCTGTCCTAAAAATTGTTGATAGTTCCACTATCAAACTTGATGGTATAGTAGAGGACCTTGTGGTAACTCTAGATTCTCAAGAGTATCCAACAAATTTTGTGATTCTTTCTCTTAAAGCTACACTAGGCGGGTACCCCATTATCCTAGGGAGGCCATGGTTGGCCACAATAGATGCCTACATTGGATGTCGGTCAAGAGACATGACCATTTCTAATGCAAAGAGTACCAAAAAGCTTGTTCTCTACCCTCCTGCTCAACCATCCCATGACATGGAGAACACCATATGACCACATGTTGGAGAAGAGGCCGAGGAAGTCAATTCTATGGCACAACTCATGATGTTAGGAAGAAACTCTTTCATGCAACTACATGAGGAAGGTGAAGTGCTACCCCACATAATTCAAAACCATTGTGAGGTGCATGAGGAGTCATCTACTCATGAATCTGGTTCTTCCAGTTCAGTAAAGACACTTCTGCCCACTCTTCCTACAACATAACTTCCTACAACAACCGACATACTCCATAAATTGCTGCCACATGAACTAAAAATGCCAAGTATTAGTGAAGCTGCTATGGTAGAGTTAACCACACAAGTACAAGTGTTAGAAGGAAAACATATAAATATGAACAAGCTAAGTCAAGAGAAACAATTGTCTTTGACAAATTTGTTGAAGACCCACCAACATGCATTTGCATGGGACTACCATGACATGAAGGGATTGGTTCCAAAGCTTTGCACTCAAAGGATATATATCAGAGATGATTGCACACCAGTAAGGCAACCACAAAGAAGAATCAACCCTGCATTAAGAGAAATAGTAAAAGGAGAACTTTAGAAATTATTGGATGCATGATTTATCTACCCCATCTTAGATAGTTAGTGGGTGTCCCCATTGGTGATTGTGGCCAAAAAGGGAGGAAAGTGGAGAGTTTGTGTTGACTACAGGGAGCTCAAATATGCCACTAAAAAGGATAATTTTCCCCTTCCTTTCATAGACCAAGTATTCGATTCCCTTGTAGGCAAGCAATATTTCTCTTTTCTAGATGGATTCAATGACTATAATCAAATAGAAATTGCACTTGAGGATCAAGAGAAGACCACCTTTACCTGTCCATGGGGGACCTATGCTTACTTCATGCTTCCATTTGATTTGTGTAATGCACCTAAAACTTTTCAAAGGGCAGTCATTAGCATATTTTCAGACTTCTCACATGATTTCATGGAGATTTATATGGATGATTTCACTACCTATGGTGTTGATTCTGCAGAAGCCCTAGAAAATCTAAGGAAGGTCTTATAGAGATGTGAAGATCATAACCTCTCATTGAAGAGTGAGAAGTATTTCATGATGATGCAGGAAGGAGTATTCCTTAGGTGCTACATCTCTAAAAAGGAAACTCAAGTAGACCCAACCAAGATTGAAGTGATCACCAATCTACCTATTCTTGCAAAGCAAAAATATGTTAGAATTTTATTGGGTCATGTAGGGTACTATAGGAGTTTCATCAAATATTTCAGCAAAATGGAAGCACCATTGTATAATTTTCTCACTAAAGATGTTGAATTCTAGTGGACAAAGGACTGTGACAAGGAATTCTTTGATCTCAAAGAAACTTTAACCCATGCTCCTATACTCAAAGGTCCTAATTGGGAGCTTCCTTTTCACATTCATATAGATGCACTAGACCATGTTGTAGGAGCAATATTGGGGTAGAAAGAAGGAACCATAGAGAATGCCATATATTTTTTCATAAAAAATCTAAAAGGGGTTGAATTCAATTACACAGTGACAACAAAAGAAATGTTGGTAGTCATCTATGCCCTTAACAAATTTAGACACTACATAACAGGGTATCATATTTTTATTCATACAAATCATGAAACAATAAGATGCCTCATGAATAAGCCCCCCATTTTAGGTAGGCTGGCAAGATGGTTGTTGCTGACGTAGGAGTTTGACATTATCATTGTTGATAAACCAAGAAAAGAAAATGTTGTAGCGGATTTTCTTTCTAGACTGACTACATCAGAAGATAATCAAGTCATTGATGACTCTTTCCCTAATGAACACTTTTTTTCTACTAGTGTGCATACACCTTGGTATGCTAACATAGCCAATTACCTGGTTACAGGGAGAGTTCCTCCTCACTTCTCTCCAAAAGAGAGATGGGTACTCATTAGGAAAACCTTTCCTTTCTCATGGATTGCAGGCTGTTTGTTTTACATTGGACCAAATCATGTCATGAGGAGATGTGTAAGGGAAGATGAGACATATGATATATTGCATGCATGCCACAATGAACCCTATAGAGGAAATTTTGCAGCCAAGAGGACAACAATGAAGATCCTTAATTCAGGATATTATTGGCCCATACTTCATAAGGATGCAGGAAAATATACAAGGAAGTGTGATAGATGTTAGAGGATGGGCCACCCAACAAAGTTTGATGAGATGCCCCTTTATCCCCAGGTAGTAATCACTCCATTTGATAAATGGGTCCTAGATTTTTTAGGACCCCTTGATCCTCCATCAAATGGTAAGTATTACATTGTGATTTGCAATGACTATGTCACCAAGTGGGTAGAATTTAAAGCAATGAAGCATGCAAGAGATAATAAGGTTGCAAAATTCCTTTATGAGGAAATTTTCACTTGTTATGGAGTTTCAAGGGAGATAGTGATTGATCAAGGGGCTCAATTTACATCAACCCTTGTCATAACACTAGTTAATGAATACAATGTGCGGCATAGGAAGTCTACTCCTTATCACCCTTAGGCCAATCGCCAATTTGTGGTGACCAACAGGGAAATTGAAGCAATTCTAAAAAAAAATAGTGGCTCTTCATATGAGAGACTGGGAAAATAGGCTACCAGAAGTTGTTTGGACCTATAGGAACAACTGGAAAACAAAGAAAGGCTTTACTCCTTTTTAATTATTGTATGGGAAGACAACTATGATGCCCATTGAATTTGAGGATAAGACTCTTAGGACTACACTAGACTTAGGAATGGATATCTTTGAAGCACAAAAAGATAGACTCATGCAGCTGAATAACTTGGATGAGATGAGAAATACAACCCTACATCATACTGAGGTAGTGCAAAATAAAAGGATCAAATGGAATGATAAGTACATAAAGGACAAGAATTTTCAGCCTAGTGACTGGGTACTCCTTTATGACTCCTGGTATCAAGACAATACAGGTAAATTGCAGACTAGATGGTTGGGACTATACAGGTTGTAGAAGTCTTTCCCAATGAAATTGTACAACTAACCACCATTAAACCTATAAGATTCAAAATTTGGTTCAACGGTCATTGACTAAGGTTGTATCACAAGCCATCGTCCAAGGAAGAATTCATGCAAAAATTTAACCAACTCCCAACCCCCGAAATTCCTGCAGCCGAAGGAAGCAGACCTAGTGTCCCTCCTTCTAATTGATCCAAGTACACATGCAGCCACTTCATAATAAAGACTTTCAATTTTTGTGGGAGTCCACTTCTTCATTAATCCACCCATCTACCCATCCATCTCCATCTTCTCTCTCTTCCATAACTCTGCCATCACTCCTCTTCACCATCACTTCATTCCACTTCATCATCAATGCATTGATTTCTCAACCGTACTTCTTAAAGGTAATCAGTATTTTCTCTGAATTCTTTGTAAATATACCCCAATATTTTAGGTACGTGCAAACCAATTTGTTATATCTTTATTATATTTAGTGCATTTCTTTAATTTTTGTAATTAAATATAGATATTTCACATAGCATGAATTGTACCTTGCCTTGTCCAATCATAATTATTTGCCAGCTTGTGTGGACACATGCTGTAAATTAGGTTGGGGGGGAAGTGTCAACTCAATTCCATGTGTCATCCATATTGACAAATTTAAATTGAGCCAATTTGAATGATGAATTGATGTGATGGCTTGTATGTGTGAGATATTACTAAACCATCACCATTTCTTTTGATTATACCCCTCATTAATGAATCTTTATTTCCTAGTCATAATTTCAAATGTCACCCAAAAAAAGTAATTTAGTAAGCTACATGACATTAGCGTCAGTACGATAGAGAGAAGAATTGTAGGAAGAAGAAGTTGGGGTTTTCAGAAAGCAATTGCAGGAAAAGGAAATTTAGTAGAGTGCTTGTTGATTATGAGAAACTAAACAATGGGAGGTCAGCTAGTTTGGAGTGAACCCACGGTTCATAATGTGGTAATGCAGAATGCACCTTCTTTGGTAGAGTTTAGAAATTGCAGATGGCTGGACTATTTCTTGAATCTCAACAACTACAATGAAGACATTGCGCAGGAATTTCCACATTCTCTGAGGGGAAGGTAGTAGCAAAAGGATTGGAGGTGATTGTTACTAAGGAAAGAATTTTAGAGGTAACAAGCTTACCGGTTGATGGCGAGCCATACCCTGCTACAAAAGATGCAAGGTCAACCAGGTTGAATTTATTGAACCCAGTGATCCTCCATGGTGGATAAATAGGGTACAAAAAGAGCTTCTCTTCCAGAGCCATGGGGACAAGTAGCTGTCCACATTGTTAAGTACATCACTTGTGAGGGCTGCCAGTCATGCCTCCATTCCATACACTTCAAGCTCCTGAACCATATGAAGCATGGAAAAAGAATGAACGTGGCCAATGTGCTATATCATCTCCTTTCCATCATGGTGGTTGAAACACAGAAAGGTAGGGATAATTTTGTTTCTCGCTATTCTTTAATCAAATTGTAGACATTAAAAATTGTCCTAGGCTTGCGATTTCTAAATTCTCCATCATTTCCCCTTTCATTCTTCATAATTAAATAATTTTTAATTATTTAATTATTTTCTAAAGTCAATTCTTCTATTAATTAAATAATTTTAATTATTTAATTAATTCATTTTCTATCTTTATTCCTCTCTGATTAATTAAATAAATTTTATTTATTTAATTACGCCACTAATTAAGTCTTCTTTCTAAAATTAAGCAAATTCTTATTTATTTAATTTTGTCCACTTTCCACTATAATAAAATAATTATTTTAATTATTTAATTATTTATTAGCCTCTTCTCTCATTAAATTAAATAAATTTTATTTATTTAATTTGGTCCACTCTCTTGAATTTTGAATTAAATCATTATTTAATTCAAAATGATTGCTTTTGTCACATTCCTCTATAATTAAATAATATCTTTATTATTTAATTATTCATTGGCCACCTAAATTAAATAATTTTTAGTATTTAATTTCTCCTATCACCTCTTTGTCTGTGCCAATCTTATCTTCCACATCAAATCTTATCTCTTAACATCTCAGTCAATTTCATCCCTTGATTGAATTATCTCATAATTCATTCTCAACCCTTCATTTCTTGTCATTTCCCTAATTTTGACCTAACCCTATTCCATACTACAACATTCAATCTTGGCCATTGATTAAGACATCTTAGTGGCATTCAATCTCATCCATCCATTCAAAATGGCATTTCCTATAAAATGCCATTTTCCTCTCATTTTTAGGCATAAGGAGGCATTGGATTTTAGACATAAGGAGGCATTGGATTTTAGACATTGGAGGCATTAGATATTACACATTAGACATCGCAGGATTTGTCATCTCACTTCATTTAGTCTTGGCATATTTAGGCATAGGAATTTCACTCATATTGTCATAGGCATTAGGCATTGATCAAATCCTTCAAAGCTTGGTGTAGGACTTAGACTTTTATTTCAGATTGCTTGCATGATGAATCTGAGTGCAACATGTCAACCAACAAGTTAGAAGGTGTTACAAAAGTGAATCATGGAGGTCTCGGCGGTTTTCTGGTATAATCATTCTTTTGTTTACTTCCATTGTATTTTGTAATTGCTTTGGGTTTATTGTCTTCATTGATTTGCTAAAATTGAATCTAATCCTAAAGTAAACCCTTAGTTACAAAAATTACTAGTGGAAAAATATTTGCATGAAGTATTTGATATGACATGAGAGGAGTTTTTAAACATTGATCAATTTAGACTAGAACATTATAGAGGTCAGCCTCAACCCCGTAGGGTTAGTAGGGAAGTGAGGGATGCTAAAGTTACTCCTGGAGCATCAACCTTCGGTGCAAACCCTAGTTCAAACTCTCTTGCAGCTGAGCAAGCCATTGAAATTAATTCTTTTGAGTTAGAATATTTAGGAGAGGAAAGTTCATCCTTAGATTCTGATGATAATACCCTTGCAAAAACCCCAATTCGAACTAGGGCTAGCCTTAGGAGAGAAGAGGCACAAATGAGAAGCAAAAATGAGAAAAGGAAAAACTAAGAAGCAAGTGGCAGAAAAATCAACACCAGGCCCTAGAAAATGAAAGGTTGATAACACTATTCCTCCTGTAGCTGAAGGAAAAGACAAAAATCCTCCTAAGATACCAAAACCAGCTGTGCCAGCCACTGGTGCACCTCCAAAGAGAATCCATAGGTTTAGAAAAACATCTAGGGAGGAGACGAAAGCCCCATTGGGGTAGGTGAATGTTGAGGAAAAAGATATTTTTGAGGAATAGGCAAATATCAGATTGGATGAGCTCGCTACCATTATAGAACAAGTTGGGAATTAGGAACAAAAAAAAAGGTCCAAAACCCCTGCAACAAGAACAAGATGAGATTTCAAAGTTCCTGCAGCTAGAGTAGGATGAACAACTTAAATCTCTACAACTGGTGTTATATGAACAACAAGAATAGGTGCTAGGGAAGGTTTTGGTGGGAATACATAAACCCCCTGCCTTTTCATGTAATGAAATAGCTCTAAAGTTATGGAGTGAGATGAAAAGAAAGGAAGAAGAATGGAAAAAGAAAAGGCATGAGCTGCAAAATGTGATTAAAAATAAACATGTAATGATTGAAGAGAAGAATGCAGAAATTGTTGCCTTGAAGGAAAGGGTAGATAATGTGGTAGACTTAATACCCAAAATTCTAGCATGTAGAACTCCTCCTAGAGTGTATGCTCTACACTTGAAGGAGAAAAATATTTCCTTCAAGCTATCAAGGATCATTTCAGGATTGAGTCTTACTTTTGATTCCACATGAATTTTTCTAGGCTTATCAGCTTGCTCCTCCTGATGTTAAAAATTTGTTATGTGAATTATACCTACACAATTATGTTTTGTCTGATGACCATGATTGGAATCCCTTGTTGTATATTGGGGACCTTCATTTAAGGACATTTATGTCTTGGATTGAAAATGAGATTAGTTGGGGACGACAGTATAGAACTTACAGGGAAAGGGAACTTCATACTCCCCTGCTTATCAGGGTTGAGTCTAGTAACCCTAAAGATATTTTCATGAAATGTCACATAATTCTTTACCACCCTAGCTACAAAGCTAAGATTATGCTAGTCAGAGAAGAAACCACAAGAAAATCAATAATAGGATATTTAGCACAAAGGTGGAACTGTTTTCCAGAAGAGTTGAAACAAGCTGAACCGAACTCTTTACAGAACTATGCTGCAAAATGCAAAAGGGTTGATAGGTATATACAAATTGGTAGAAGGAAGCAATAGTGTTGGCTTCCCTTAATGTTTTAGCCACCTGCATTACTGTGGCTTGTGCCAAATTACAAGTTCTACCATTATTGCATAGCTGCATAAAGAACAATATGGAATAGATATAGAACAAACAAGGATTCTAGTGGGATCCTGATTCAACCACTGCAAATGTTGATGTGGGACAGTTGGCAGAAGTTGACTTTAGGGCATTAACTAGGAAAAAGTTTAATTCTCCTTTTGCTGGAGGACCAACAAAACATTAGGTTGGGGGGAATGATGAGCTCAATTAATGGCTCAATTTTGATAGGATCCATTACATATTTTCTATTGCTATCATAGAATTTGACACTTGGTTGTTGATATTTTCCTTAAAACCATAGATTTTGGACATAAAATTTATCTCTGTGACTTCAATGACATTATCATGCTATGAGAATTATCTATGTTGAATTTACTAGTGGTTGAATGAATGTTACAGAGGTAATTATAGATATACATTTGTTTGTGCATGCTAATCCTATTTTGCAGGTTTCCACTAAAATGTTGATGTCAACAAAGCCTGCTACATGGGAGAAATTCTTGCCAGTTGGTTAGTTACCGAGAAGTCATGAAGCTGATCATTAAGAAGTCAAAGCAAGAAAACTCTCATGGAGGGAAATTCCTAATTAAAAAAAAAGAATGTAACCACCTTTTTAATGGTCATTTTTGTTGTTGAGAAAATCTAGGGAGTGTGTTGTGCTAGATTCCCGTTGAAGCAAGTCTGCTTTGACCAATTTAGTGCATGCATAACTTCCTCCATCTTTTTCTATGTTTTCAATAAGCGGCATCCTCCTATTTTGATGGAGTCGACTGCCTAGGTAGTTAGGGATGGTTAGTATTTTTCTCCCTATAAATAATGGTCAGATGCTCCTTTTGAGGAGGTTGGACATTCTGAGTTTGTACTTGCATTTTCTAGTTTTACAGTTCTATGGCTGAGATGTTGTACTTATGCTTTCAAGAAATAATATAATATTTTGAGTTGTTGCATTTGAGTTAGTATAAGGGAGACTCACTCAAGGGGGACCACTTGGTGAGAATTCCATCTATTAGTCTAGAAGTCATTTTCTATTCAATAGTTAGTTTCAATTTCAACAACTGGTTGTTCCTATGGCCATTGAAATTCCATTCTGTGTCTATTCTTGTAGCTAAGGCAGATAGAGTAGTTTCCTATTTGTTTGTTGAGATTTCCTTTTCTATCTTTCATTTTCAGTCCAGTTGATTAATTCTTAGTGTAGATGTTGATTTATGTTTAGTATTTTAGTTGATTTCTTTCCAACACTTCATTTCTGACATTGTTTCTTTCCTAGTTTATGGATGATTACAATGAAGTCCTAGTGCACATACAATGCTGACCCATTTCAATTTACGTCCCTGGGTTGACAAGTGAAATGCACCTTCATGATGAGTAAGATAGCTACTTAGTGTAGATGTTCAATCTCTAAGTCATAGCCCTAAAGGATTAGTTATTAAACCATTGTAGGAGGCCAATAAAAACATCTTAGATTTTTTTCCAAAGGAGAAATGAACAAAGTTATAGAATAAGGTTATGAAATGTATCTTCATTCTAGGTACAATTATGGTGTGAAAGGATAGAAGATTTGGGATCTTGTTGCACAAAAGGTAATATATAAAAGTGTTATTTTTAGAGAAACTAAGCCTTCTATAACATTGTAACTAGAACAAAGTGAACAAAAATATGTGATTCAACTTATACACCTAAGAAAGTTGAATCAAAGCCCCTAGATAGACAATAAGTCAAGAATAACTTGTTTAGCTTTGGATCTTTAGAAGATGAGGAAGAACCTCCAACTCAACTAGTTCAAATGTCTACAAGGCATAGATAACCACTTGAAAGGTATTCACCTAATGATTGGAGAACAAGGTTATGCAATGTATCTTCATTGGGTACAATTATGGTGTAAATAATACAAGCTTTGAGATTTTGTTACACACAAAGTAATATATAGTAGAAGTGTTATTTTTAGAGAAACTAAGCCTTCTTCTATTACATTGCAACTAGAACAAATTGAACAAAAATATGTGATTCAACTTCTAAATCTAAGAAAGTTTAATAAAAGCCCTTAGATAGACAAGAATTCAAGGAGAGCTCATTTAAATTTGAATCTTCAAAAGAGGAGGAAGAACCTCTGAATCAACTAGTTTGAAGGTCTACAAGGCATAAAAAACCACCTGAAAGGTATTAACCTTATGACTAAAGAATTATTTTTTCTTTAAATATTGACAAAACCAACTCTGAGTCATCACCTTCTAAATCCAATATTGAACCTACAATGTATAACCAACTTGTTTTAGATCCCCTATTATTTTCTTATATGTTTAATTTGTTATGTTTTTACCAATCTTTACTATGTATTCTCCCTTAATTAAATAGTGTTTTGAAGTCGTATGTTTTCTATCTAAACTGGTCATCTTTGTTAATTTATAAAGTTTTAGTCAAAAAATCATGCATTAATTGATATTGGTTCTACTATTAATATTGTTAAATGTCATGTCCTTTCCCGTATATATTGGAGTTATTATAAAGTCCTAGTAAAAGGTATTGGAGTAATAAAAACCATGAGAGAAAAAATTAATAATATTTCTGTCAACGTAGGAGATTTCAATCATATGCGCTCTTTCTAGGATGATGAAGTATTGAAATAATTATTATCCTAGGATGGTTTTTTTGAGTCAATTTAAGTCCAAATCAAATTCCATCATCTTCCTCATACAAATTATACCTATGTTGTTGGAAGATTTGATGCACAAGACAAACTTCTTCTTGAATACCTTGCCACCTCAATAATACAATTGATAAAAGAACTTGAAGAATTTCTTCTTTTTTTTATCATTATAAACCCATTTTGCATATTATCTCCCATTTCTACATATTATCTAGAATGATGGAAAAAGTAATATTCAAATAGCACATAGAATGAAGTAGATCAAAATATTGTGTCCTAAACTTTCAAAAGTTCATTTAGTGTTATTAAATTATCTTGTCAAATAATATAAACAAGCTCAAATAATTATGCATTGCAGAGATATTACCAAACATTTTCCTTTTAGATTCCATAGAATTTTTAGTCATATTAATATTTTTAGTCCTTGTAAAGTTTTATTATCTTGGTTAACTTCTTTTAAAGTCAATATTGAAAAAAATACTTTTTAACATATTTTAACTTGTGTGTTCACTTCATGAATAGTCAACTTAAATGGTATATTAAGCACATTTAGACAAGCATTACTAGAAAATGGTATCTCCCTATTGTCCAATCAACCATCAAAAAGACACAAATCATTATTTCAAATATTCTTATATTCTTTAATTTGATGATATCTTCAACATAGTTAGAATCTATCTTTACCCTAACATTGATAGATGGTGTATCCTTGAATGAGATAATGATTGATAGTGCAACAACATGAAAGATGAAATCATATAAAAAATGTAATTATGTGTAAATCATAGTACACCTTTCCACTATAATAAAATCATATTGTAATAAAACTTAACAAGATATTCCTCCTTTAACTTTAATAAAATGGATAACTATGAATAACTGATTTATTTGATATTATTAATAAGATTTGATGTTATCAAATTCCTAGATATTTTAAGACTATAAATAAGTCAATTCCAAAATCATTTGGACATTGGTTGAGTTTTTTGTGAGTCTACTTTGTAGTAGGTTTAAGAGTCATCAAATATGAAAGTATGCGCTCCTCAAGGTGATTGAAAAATGGAAAACAATATTTGATAAACTATTTGTGTAATATTATATGTTTTGAAATAATATATAAAAATACTTAAATATAATGAAAAGTTGTGTTTGTTATCAAATAGACTCATGTTTGAAAAATTCCTTCCTAGTCAAAGGTCATTCCCATGCAAATGATGTTTCACCTCCTTTTGACACCGGGAAACTCTTGTGCATAGGAAAGGAAAGGTCCTTTTATAGTCCACGATACCAGGCGATTTGTTTTTGGGTCTACAAACGGCTTATAGTATATGGGACTCCTCGTACTCCCAATATGAGGGAGGCATTTAACTCGTGCTCCACAATACGAGGTGTACATACCTACCCCCTACATAATTTGAACTTGTGACCTCTCTTTCAAGAGTGCATGAATGTAGAAGGGGAATTCCACCTAGTGGGGTTGTACATTGTCACCCACATGTTTACAATGGTACTATCTATAGAGCATACAAAATGCACCCCATGGATGCCAAACTATTAGTCATAAATGGACGTGTTTACTAGAAATGATAGTTTTGTCAAAAATTTGGTTTGTGCCTTGCTTGATTATTTTTCCGTTACCATTTCACTGTTTACGAAAACGTAAAATGTGGAAGCATAGGGTTCGCACATGAATTGGCTGTTTGGCAACTTCTTAGGTATGTTACTGGAATACCATTATTTATTTTCAAAAATCAGTTCAAGATTTCATCTCAATATTAAAATGGAAAATAATATATAAAACATTAATATAATATTAAAGTGGAGCAAGAACAGTGGAAAACAAATCAGATTTTAGCATGTTATTATTTTCATATGTAAATGTGAAGTTCTGAATTTGAACCATAAAATAAATTGTGATTTTTTCTTTAGAAATTTGTATGGTTAATTTTTTTTGGGAATTTGTTTTTGTGTGAGTTGATTGCTGCCATTTGCTTTCAATCTAATAAGACCCAGAGTAATTAAATTGAATTAATTGGTATATATCAGAGTAGGGATAGGTTGTGTTGAGAAGTGAAATGGCATATATAGGATGGGGTCGTACAGGTAGAGCAGCTAGAGGCATGGAGCCTGAGATTGCAAAATTAATAAGTAACTACACAATGGAGTTAGTTAGAGGTCTCACAACACGAATGTAGGCCATGAAAATTACAGAAAGAAGAGGAGTCCATACAATGGACATAAGTGATGATGAAGAAGAACAAACTATTGAAGGAAAAGAGGAAGTGAACCAGCCGGGTTTAGACCTAGGAGAAGAGTGTTGGTGTAATTAATTATTTAATTACACTAGCATAAGTTTAACTTAGGCATTATATTTAATTAATTCCTAGGTTGCATTATTAGAAAATCATTAATAATGGGCTCATTACCCTTTCCATGTTTGTAGGAGATAAGATTCCTTCTAGAATATCATCTAGAACTTATCTCAATCACTTTATAATTCCCTAGGTAGTTAGTTAGGGTTCACATGTCACATGTTGTTAGATCAAGACACATGGCAACATCACAATGCATCTTGTATCTCTCTTATGCCTATATATTGAGGGAATTTGTACATTGTATCATATCAATTTATCATAATAGAATCTCATTGCAAGCCTGAGTTGCAACACTTTCTTGTTTTTGTGGGTGGAGCTCTTCTTGGTTAAGATCTTGTGAAGTTTGGCCAACTTCATCAGATTTCATGTGCATCCATATTATCAACATGGTATTAGAGCACGAGCCATAGGAGAATCCATCTCTCTTCAGAAAGTTGGGATGTGGAGATCATCATCAAGGCAGGACAGGTTTTGATTACAGGATAGTTGTCTACTTCCAGGCAACAACTGATTTCTAGAGTAGATTGAGTCCAATCCGAGCTCACCATTGTCTTTATAAGGCCTAAAAACCTAAGGATCAACTACCAAATTATTAAAATTAGAGTCATTCTCTTGGAGGCCATCAGAGGTTATCATCACTGATTGGGTCACCATGCGATCCATATAGACTGCGTAGGTTATCCCGTCAGTAAGAATCCGAGGCAATTTTTTTTTTAATCACAGGTTCTTTGAAAAAATTTAGGGCTTATATTATCGACATGAATTATTTCTATAGTTTTCTTATAGTTGGAGAAAAATATTTTTGGGGGTTTGATTTTATTCTTCGGCGAACATTATAGGGTTAGGAATTTTTTTTTTTTTGTAGATAAATATTTTTGGTTGGCATAAATAGGGTTTGATATTTTTTAAAATCTGCGGCATAAATATCATTGGTCAAATATATTGTTGTCGACATGTATTTTTTTTGCATATTATAAAATTATAGCAGTATTTAAATAAAATTTTGAATTGTCGTTTCGACAATATTCAAAATTTTGGTCAGTCTATTGTAGTCTGATGAGATTTGCATTAGGATTAGCAAGGTCATACTTTGGTCATCCCATCACATCAATGACCCCACCGCTTGGTCCCGCCATCCACCATCTGGTCACTTGCCGACATTGTTTTGACTGTTCATTGGACACCAAAAACCTTTTTCGACCTTTGCATTATGATCCCGTCCATCAGAGTTTGTGTCCTCATTGACCACCTAAAATCCATGCTCCCGCCTAGTTCTGTTTAATCCCTCAATCTCATTGAAAGTCGAGTGCTCCAATATAGAAGCAATGCCGCTAGTTCTTGCCACCCACCAACCACTTCACCACCGCTAAGAATGGCAGTGCATTTTTTTTAAATTTTTTGAAAAGACCCTTAGTTATATCAGTGACCAGGGGATGATGTTTTTGCCTAGGGGTGCTTATTTTTTGCACCTATTTAGCCTGCAAGCCCTAAGAGGGCAATTTTTTTTCGAGGGGCATAATTTCTTGCCAAGATATCAAAAATTTCCAAATGAGTGACTGTCAGAAAGAGGATTCAGAGAACTGTCCAATAGTGCTATCTATTTTGCAAGATTTTGATGCTATAAAAGTATATAGTCAACTGAATTCAACCCTCATTTTTTGACTCAAAATCTAATATCTTCTCATCAGATTGTCAAAATCTAGTGATTCTAACGACATTCAGAAGATATTTCAGAGATTTTTTTTATCAATCCAGTCACTTCTTTCAGTTTCAGCTCCAGGTATCTTTTATTGGATTTTTGCAACTTATTAGATTTTCTTGATTCCTTGGACATCCTAAAGATTGAAGAAGAATTTTTGATTTTGGAGGCATCTTCTTAGTTGCGTATCATCTTTGGAAGTTTCTATTTGTTGTTGAAGGTCAATATCTTTGTATTATTGGAGATTTGTCATAATTTGTTATGGGGTTTTCAAGTCATCTTTCATTGATCATGTTGGGAAAGGGAAACTATCAGCAATGGAGAGATTGCATCATCAACCATCTACAATCACTTCATTTTTTGCCACATTTGTATGGTTGGGTTCCCCTTCTTGATAATTGTAACCAAAAATTTGATTGGAATTTTCAAAGGTATGATGTTCTAAGGGTTATTGCAATGCATGTTGTTGATGATTTTTTGAAATCTATTCATCATTGTAACTATCCTCACATTCTTTGGATTAAGATTTGGGAGCTATATGGAGATCATGATACTCCACCATTCCCCGATGATCATGATTCAAAATGTAATTCTTCAGATCCGGTACCTCATGATGATATTATTGTGCAGGAGGTTGTTTGTTTGGAATTCCTTGAATCTTTCAAAGAGGTTGACAAGGTTTCTTTAGCTGTTCCTTCTTTTGCATCAGAGACTATTGGAATCCCTTCACATTTAGTGATTCCTTTTCTAGAGTAATTGATTGAGGCTTCCATCATTTCTATTCATCGGGGCACATTCAATTTTCTAGACTTGACATCATAGGATGGATTTTTTTTAGGTATTATTGACTTGGCTACTTCTATAGGTTTGGAGGACACTCTTAAGGGGATATCTCTCCTCTATTCAAATTATAATTTGGAGAGTTCTCTTGAGTCTCCACATTCCTTTTTTTCGACATTGGTTGGGGATCCAAAGACTATCTTGGAGGCACTTGATTCCTCTTTAGAGGTTTCATATATCAGACTTCTTCCCTCTCCATTAGAGTTTATTCAACATCCACCATTGGATTGGCTTCAATGTTATTTTAGTGGTTTTGAGGACACTTCATTCTAGGGGGAAAATCTAGTCTTCATCTATTCCGTCAATGCATTGCAGTCTTTGGATCTTGTTTAGCATCAGTTTCCACATAGTCCTGGTTTGTCACCTTCTTCATTATTTGGGCATGTACCTGAGTTGATTTTGGAATCTTCATCTTCAATGACAAAGGAGACACATGAGCAATTTTTAGAGACATCATCATTCACATTCATCCTACCCTCCTTCAATTCCTATCCGAAATGAGAAGCTTCCCTGCATTTTCATTTGGTTTTGTTTCTTCTGAAAGGAGGACAAGTTATTTGTCGACATTAGATCATGTTTTGTCTACAGGAACTTACCATTTTTGCAAGTGTTCACATATTCTAGGGGGGCTATATAGTCTCTCTATTTACCTCCTATTGGGGGGGCTATTGATTATATTGTATCCATATGATGAATGGTGTACTCGAGGGGTATTATGGAGTCCTCCATCCTTCCCATCCTTCATCACTTATTTATATTTCATCTCCTTTTTTGGAGAGGGGTTTTCTTCCCACTAGGTTTTCCCCTTTTCTCCATTTGTGGGAGATTAGTTGCATTTCATATCATTTGTAAATGGGTACCTAAAATAGCCATCATGTAGTCGAGACCCATCATCATCATCATTGCATCTTTCATTTCCTCCCTAAGTTGCACTTATGTGGAGGTGTTGGTGTAATTAATTATTTAATTACACTAGAATAAGTTTAACTTAGGCATTATATTTAATTAATTCCTAGGTTACATTATTAGAAAATCATTAATAATGGGGTCATTACCCTTTCCATGTTCGTAGGAGATAAGATTCCTTCTAGAATATCATCTAGAAGTTATCTCAATCACTTTATCATTCCCTAGGTAGTTAGTTAGGGTTCACATGTTGTCACATGTTGTTAGATCAAGACACATGGAAACATCATAACACATCTTGTCTCTCTCTCATGCCTATATATTGAGGGCATTTGTACATTGTATCATATCAATTTATCATTATAGAATATCATTGCAAGCCTGAGTTGCAACACTTTCTTATTTGTGTGGGTGGAGCTTTTCTTAGTTAAGATCTTGTGAAGTTTGGCCAACTTCATCAAAGTTCATGTGCATCCATATTATTGTGATATAGGGGGATTCACTATTCATGAGTTCTCTTTGTTCAAAGAGCCTCACAGGGAAAATTGCCCTATATTACCTCAATGGAACAACAATGAGAGTTTCAAAATTTTGAAAGAGTAGGTCACAGAGGTCTTCTGGACAAACTGACAAACTCTCAGCCAAAGGATGTCAGCACATAAAACGGATGACAACGCAACGTGCTAGCATCTCAGAGACACGTTGGCGTCTCATAGGGACTAGAAAGCAAGAATGTCTCAGAAAGTGGCTAAGTGACGACTAGCAAACAAATTATCAAGAATTGACAGTGTAGGAAAATGACAAAATGTCATAAAGTGATAGAAATGAAATAAAGTAAGGTAGAGAAGATAAAGAGGAGAAAGGAAATACTTACGACTGTGTGGGTGATGAAGCTTCTAGCTCCTGAGTTTCTTCAATACCTTCACACTAGAGGGAGAGAGAAATGGTTGGGGTTGTATAGGGGCCTGCCTCAGTCAGACCCCATTATGGTGTTCCCACCTCCACGGACAACCAGATAGATAGAGAAAAGTAGAAATGAAGTAAAGAGCACTAAAGCACTACAAAACAATGTTATGCTACTCAACCAAGTAATAGAGGAGAGGAGTGAAAGCTTATCACCTCCACTAAGAGTGCTCAAGGATAATGGGGGAGAAAATGAGAGGAACTCAAGCCTCTACTGAAATGGTGTTTTGTTCCAATCTTGCTCTACTGACGTGGTGGAGTGTTGATGTTGCTACTGTGAAGTGTAAAGTGTTTGGAGAGAGATTGTGAAGCTTGTGTATGAAGTCCAGAAGTGGTGAAGAGATCTTCCAACCTCCAAATGCAAGTTCCAGGACTGAATGTGAAGGAATGAAGAAGAAAATGACCATATTTGGGTCAGTCAGCCGAGGAGGGCATTACAAATTGACCCCCAATGGGAAGTGTAATGCCTCTGCAAGCTCTAGATGTGAGAATTTTCTAGGGACGTAAGCATGTCACGCAAACGTCTATGCATTACGTGGATGTCTGCACACCGCGTGAGCATCCCAAAAAGAAACGCCTTCACCGATGCTCAAAATAGGCACCAAGTGTGATGCAAGCAATGGGCTTAGGTGGAATTAAGCCTCTGAACTTGGTTTTCTAAGGTGGATAAAGGAAAAAAGGGGATTTGCACATGGGGTGAAAATTTGCTCTTATAAATTTTTCCCCCACTTTAGTGAGCACAAACACTGATGAGTGCTTAGTAAAGTAGATCAAGAAAGATTAAGGTTAGAAATGTATACCTAAACCATCGAGGAAGTAAACCGCAATCTGAAAAACTCGAGAGTACAGGGTCAAAAGAGGACTTCATAGTTTTGGAAAACTATGAAGCT
The DNA here is from genome assembly GCA_007258455.2 of Sequoia sempervirens. Lineage (NCBI taxonomy): Eukaryota > Viridiplantae > Streptophyta > Pinopsida > Cupressales > Cupressaceae > Sequoia > Sequoia sempervirens. The sequence continues at coordinate 320,384,921 of VDFB02271358.1, read as the reverse complement.
ACGAAACGAGCATATACTCAGGATGAAGAAGATGTATATCTTCGATATGATATATACAAGTGATAAGAGAGAGACAAAAAAAGTGTGTGGTGAAAGCAAAAACCACTTTGGAGTAGAACCCACACCACAAGATAGGAGTGATAAAAGAAAACCCCGCTCGACGAGGAGAACCCGTATCACCAAAAACTGTGTGGTGAAAGAAAAACCCACTCAGGAGAACCCACACAACAAAAGAGGTGATAAAAGAAAACCTTGCTCAAGGAGGAAACCCGTATTATCAAAAAGAACATAGTGAAAGAAAAACCAGCTCAGGAGTAGAACTTGCACCACAAAAGAGGTGATAAAAGAAAACCCCACTCGAGGAGGAAACCCATATCACCAAATAAGTATGAAATCACCTTACAGACCCGTATACCTGCTAGGAAGGTATCCTTCAAGAATTCTCAAATGAAAGAAACCCCAAGGAAGTGGACTCCGTAGAGTCGAGAAGCGGCAACACGTCTACCCGTAGATAGAACATGTTAAAAGCGGTGACACATCTACCCGCAGATAGAGTGTGTCTAAAGTGGTGACACATCTACCCACAGATAGAGAGTGTCTAAAGCAACAACATGCCTACCCATAGATAGAATATGTCTAAAGCAGTCGATCACGCAAACTGTAAAACTTTCAAAGGGGTCCCTCGGGAACCCGATGTGAAAAAAGAGGGGTCTACTCAAGGGACGCGCTGTTTGAAAAGCGAGGTCTAGTCAAGCTTCCCCCAAGCTAGATGTGAAGAATTCATTCGAGAGAAAGGCTCTCAAAGAGGTCCCTTGAGAACCCTTCAAAAGGAAGAGGAGTCCACTCAAGGGAGGCTTCAATTGAAAAAGACAATGAAGAGAGGGGACCTTAAGAAGGACACACATCTTCGAGATGAGTTATCATTGCCCCCAACATATAGGGGAGGAGAACCATGCAATACATTAGAACATGCAGGATAGAGGTAAACCTCGATATCACTTTTCATGCAAAGTAAAGGTAGGTGTTTTAATCAAATAGGAGTTTGATGGCACCTAAATCATGAAGTTGTTGTATTATGTCCCTCAAGGCCTTGCATTCACTAGTGGAATGGCCAAGCACTTGATGGTATGCACAAAAAGGATGTTTTGTTTTATCATTCTTGTGAAATTTCTTGCATGTAGGAGAAGGAAGGGTGATTAAGCGAGCTTTGAGAAGCCACAAAAAAAATGCTCTTGCTTAGATAAAGGATGAGTAAGAAGCAAACCTTTCTCTTGTGGAGAAAATTTTGACTGCTCACAAGAAGAAGATACAAAGGTAGAAGATAAAGGAGGAGGATCTCCATAAAGAGCGTTATCCCGGAAAGGGGGATCACACTCTTCTACGAGATTTCCATCATTCTTCTCGATGGGAATACCAACACTAACCTCCTTAACATAAGTGCAACCATCTTCCTTAGAAGGAGGATCAACACCAAGAAGATTACAACTATTACTCACACTAACCCGTGATACAAAAGAATGGCCATATTTGATAGCAGGTGTGGATGAAGTTGTCAAAAGGTCTAAGTGGATCAGGTAGACTTTATGTTATCCAATGAAGGATTATGTAAAGTCTAAAGAACCCCAATCATTACCAAGACACACAGTCTTTTGAGAAGAGGTAGAAGGAGCACACTTAGGGCTCCTCACTTCAAAAGGATCTTCTTTAGGGACATTTGTCTCGAGAGTACCCTTTGTAGTAGGTACTGCTGGAGTAAACATCGACACTCTAGAAGACACTGAAGGAATAAGAGTAGGCACAACCAAAGCCTGACCAGCAGCTACCATCTCACATAAGTGCATAGCATCATGGTCAGCCTTGACTATGACTACTTTATTGTTAGTGATGAGCTTAATTAATTTATGCAAGGTAGATGGGACTGCACCCATAGCGTGAATCCATGGTTTACCAAGAAGAAGGTTATAAGGAAAATTCTCTTTCATAACATATACAAGGGTAGGTACGGTAACAAGTCTCAACCTCAAAGGCAAGACTATCGTGCCTAGGGCTTGTCGACCGACATTATCAAACCCACGAATGTCAACAAAAGAAGCATTAATAGAAGATGAGTCAATATTAATCTTAGGCAATAGATCAATACTACACACGTTAAGCATCAAACCAACATTAATGAGAGTATGTCTAATGCCAATCTTATTAATATTAACCATAATCATTAGAGGATTTGCTTGCTTTTGTACTTTTGGAGGTGGGGGTTCCTATGGATAGAACGTAATATTCAGCGAATCCGCATGAATATATGCCATCAACGCATTAGCATCTGTCGGCCTAGCAGAAGAATGCAAGAGGATCCTTTGTAAGGCTTCCTGAAGCATACCTTGATAAACTAGAGCAGATTGAAGCAATTCCCATAGTGAGATCTTAGTCGGAGTAACCCAAGGTTGCTCAGCAAGATCATAATCACTAGGTGCTTTAGTCATAGGTTTAGGAGCTTGAAGAAGACTTGGTTGCTTATTCGTACTATTCTCATAAGTATGGGCTACCTCTCTATAAGAGGGAGCCTTAGAAATATTAGGAGAACCACCATTAAATGGAACACCATCAATGGAACAAACCCTTTTAGGGGAAGGACTAGCTGGAGTCACGTAAATGATCAGTCTCTTAGGCATTTGAGGGGCAGTGGAGACATATACTACATTTACAGACTCATTACAACTAGTAGAACAATTATTTGAATTCATATTCTTAACATCAATCCAAACAAGATAAAATGTGGAATAACTATTTGAAGAAACATTCTCAACATTGATCCAAGGAGAATCAGATGTGGAAGGAGGTTCATCAATTGCTAATGCATCATCTATAGAAGAGAGTGCATTAGAACAAAGATTAGATTCATCCTTCACAAATGCATCATCTCTAGAAGAGAGTTCATTGGAAGGAGAAGGAGCTTTGTCATTCACAAATGTATCATCTCTAAAAGAGAATGCATTGGAATGAAGAGTAGGTAGAGTAACATTGAGAACGGTATCAATGATTCTGTCTTGCAATAAGATATCCTCTGAAGAAAGAGGAATCTCATGAGAAGGATCAAAGATACCAAGTGACATGGGAAAAGCGAAGTCACCATCACATACATTAAATGGAATATCATTAATATTTTGAACAAAACTAGATACAAAATTAATAAATGAAGATATTAAATCCATTATAATTTTTTTGGTATTTTCTATGTTCTAGTAATTTGCATTTTTAGAGGTCTTTGAAGTGGAATTTGAGGTCGGAACTTGCGTCGGTCCCTAGAATTTGATTGTTGAAGGCACTAGTATTTTAGGGATTGAACAAGTTCTCTAGGATACCTTTCCAACGGTGCAAACGATTTTGAAATATGAGCACCGAGTCAAAAGTTATGACCCAACCAAGTAGGGGTAAATAAATTCCTAGTTTTTTGAAGAACACTATTCTTCACGTCAGGTTCACCAAAATTTGATTTAGGGGGATTCACTACTCACGAGTTCTCTCCAATTAGAGAACCTCATAGGGTGAACTTCCCTATATTACCTCAATGGAACAACAACGAGAGTTTCAAAATTCTGAAAGAGCAAGTCACAAATGTCTTCTAGACAAACTAACAAACTCTCAGCTCCAAAGGACATCAGTGCAGAAAATGGACAACACGGTGCGCTAGCGTCTTAGAGGTGCACTGGCATCTTGTAGGAACCAGAAAGCGAGAATTTCACAGAAAGTGGTTAAGTGACGACTAGCAAAAAAATTACCAAGAATTGACAAAGTGTAGGAAAATGACAAAATGTGATAAATTGATAGAAATGAAATAAAGTAAGGTAGAGAAGATAAAGAGGAGAAAGGAAATACTTATGACTGTGTGGGTGATGAAGCTTCCAGCTCCTAAGTGTCTTCAATACCTTCACACAAGAGGGAGAGAGAAATGGTTGGGGCTGTATAGGGGCCTACCTCAGTCAGACCTCGTTTTGGTGTTCCCACCTCCACGGACATCCAGATAGATAGAGAAAAGTAGAAATCAAGTAAAGAGCACTAAAGCACTACAAAATAATGTTATGCTACTCAACCAAGTAATAGAGGAGAGAAGTGAAAGCTTACCACCTCCACCAAAAGCGCTCAAGGCTAATGGGGGAAAAATGAGAGGAACTCAAGCCTCTACTACAATGGTGTTTTGTTCCACACTTGCTCTACTGACATGGTGGAGTGTTGATGTTGTTGCTATGAAGTGTAAAGCGTTTGGAGAGAGATTGTGAAGCTTGTGTATGAAGTCCAAAAGTGGTGAAGAGATCTTCCAACCTCCAAATGCAAGTTCCAAGACTGAATATGAAGGAATGAGAAAGAAAACAACCATATTCGGGTCGGTCAGTTGAGGAGGGCGTTACAAATCGACCCCCAATGGGAAGTGTAACACCTCTGCAGGCTCTATATGTGGGAATCTGTCAGGGATGTCTACACACTGCATGGGCATCCCCAAAAGAAACACCTTCACTGACGCTCAAAATAGGCACCAAGTGTGATGCAAGCAGTGGGCTTAGGTGGAATTAAGCCTACGAACTTGGTTTTCTAAGGTGGATAAAGGAAAAAAGGGGATTTGCACATGGGGTGGAAATTTACTCTTATACAATTATCAACAAAGAGAAATTCATTAAAGCCATTACAAATGTAAGTTCTAGGCTATGATTTGATCCTCCAAGTTACAAAGGAGAGTTAAATGCAGAAGAGTTGTTGGATTGGAATGGTGAAATGGATAAATATTTTGAATACGACAACATTGAAGAAGAGAAAAAGGTGAAATATGCTTGCACCAAGTTGAAGGGGAAAACATCCCTATGGTGGGATCACCTACAAGAAGACAAGTAGTGAAAGGGAAAAGAAAAATAAAATCATGGGATTGAATGGTGAAGAAGATAAAATCCAAGTTTCTACTAGCAAACTACCAAATTAATTTGTTTAGAAAACTTCAAAATTTAAAGCAAAAGGAGAGCAGTGTTGAGGAGTATACTGAAGAGTTTTATCGGTTAAGCATAAGATTCGGTCATGAAGGAGATGATATGGAGAAATTTTCAAGATATTTCAATGGTTTGTGCATATCCATGAAAGATAAAATCAGTTTGGTTAATATCCATAGCATGCAGGAGGCATATCAATATGCCTTGAAAGCGGAAGAAAAAATCAATAGGAAGAACCAAAATAACTCTTGGGGTAGAGGCAAATTTTTGCGTGGAAGAGGACCACCGAACAACAGAAGAGGCTTCCAAAACAAATGAGAGGAAGCAAGATAGTCAAGTGTAAGTATGCAAGAAGGCAAGGGAAGAGGAGTTTTTCCTAGAGGAAGAGGAGATTACTCTCGTGGAGGATGGTCATATGGAAGAGGTAGAGGAAGAGGTTTAAGCTTCACATGTTTTCAATGTGGAGTAGTAGGCCATTAGGCATTTGAATATCCACAAATCTATCAAGATGTTGGAAAAGTGTCCAAAGTGCATGTTACACAAGCTAAAAATGAGAAGGAGACCTCAAAAAAGCATGTAGAAAACCTTGAAGATGGAGAGTCATTGATACTGTGAAGAATTTTGTTGAACCCAATAAAAGAGAAACCGGTACCAATTCAAAGAAGAAATTTGTTTAGAACAAGTTGTAAGGTAAGTGGAAAATATTGCAAAGTTATTGTGGACAGTGGTAGCATTGATAATATAGTATCTGAAGAAATGGTGAGCAAGCTGAAATTGAAGAGAATCAAACATCTTAACCCATACAAAGTTTCGTGGTTACAAAAAGAGCATAAATTGTTGGTGAATGAGCAATGTATGGTTAATTTTTAGATTGGGAACTAGAAAGATGAAATCATGTGTGATATAATGCCAATGGACGCTTGCCATATTCTTTTGGGCAGACCATGGAAATTTGATAGACAAGCTATTCATGATGGGAAAATGAATATGTACCCAATCAAGAAAGATGGAGAAAAATATATATTAAACTTATTAAAGAATATAGAAGGAGAAGATGAAGACAAACCCAAGGTATGCTTAGTTTTTGAAAAGCAATTTTTGAAAGAAATCAAAAGGGAGAAAGTATGTTTTGCATTAGTTTCCAAATTTGTAGCAGTTGGGCCAACTAAGAATGAGGATGAAATACCAAAAGAAATTCAAGAGATTTTTGTTAGGGTTAAGGAAAATTGGAGCAATAAACATTAACAATTATATGAAGATTAAATAACCCAAAATAACAATGAAGAATAACACAAAATAGATCAACATGGAAATTTAATGTGGTTCACCCAATATAGGCTGCATCCACAAAAACTCAACCACCCAATGATTTTATTATTCAGTGCAAAAAAAATTACAATCTCGTGAATTACACACCCCACAACGTACATCCCATATTCTTATAATAACCTTTTTGGAAGCTTCCAGAATTAGGGTTTTTATAGAGTCATTTTTCATTTGATGTGTTAGCGGGAAAACCAGACAAGGATACGTTACAAGTGTACAGTATTTGCATGACTAGTCACCACATACCAACAATCTTGGGTGAGTATGCTAAAATATTAATGGAGTTACTTGATCGATTTCCACCCATGAAAAGAATTAGTCATTGTATGAATTTGATTCCTGATGCAAGTTAACCAAACAAGACACCATACCGAATGTCACCACAAGAGAATGAGGAAATAAATAAGCAAGTACAAGAGTTGTTAGATAAGGGGATGATTAGAGAAAGTTTGAGTCTGTGTGCAGTTCCAATAATACTAGCACCAAAGAAAGATGTGGATTGGCGAATGTGTATAGATTCAAGAGAAATAAACAAGATAACCAACAAATACCGGTTCCCATTACTAAGAATGGATGATATGATGGATTGCTTGAGTGGAGCCAAATATTTCACAAAGATTGATTTGAAAAGTGGTTACCATCAAATAAGAATAAGAGAGGGAGATGAATGGAAAATTGCTTTCAAAATCAATGATGGACTATATGAATGGTTGGTAATGTTGTTTGGATTAACAAATTCTCCTTGCACTTTCATGAGATTGATGAATGAATTTTTGAACTCATATCTTGGTAAGTTTGTAATTGTGTACTTGGATGATATTTTGATTTTTAGTAAGACAAAGGAAGAGCACTTGCAGCATGTTAGATTTGTTTTACAAAGGCTGAAAGAAGAAAAATTAATGGTGAATTTGAAAAATTGTAGTTTCATGAAAGAGGAATAATATATTTGGTTTTGTAATTTACAACAGTGGTTTGAAAATGGTTTTGGAAAAAGTGAAAACAATTGTTGAGCGGCCTTCACCGAGGAGTATGTTTGAAGCAAGAAGTTTCCATGGATTGGAAAGTTTTTATAGGAATTTTATCAAAAATTTCAGTGGGATATGTGCAACAATTATGGAGAAAATGAAGGGTAATAGAAAAGATTTTGTTTGGACAGATACAACAGAGAGGAGTTTTAATATTTTGAAGAAAAAAGTGACAGGGTAGCCTGTGTTAGGACTTCAAGATTTTGGTAAAGTGTTCCAAGTTGATTGTGATGCAAGTGGGATAGTGATTGGAGGAATTTTGACTCAAGAGGGAAGACCAATAGCATATTTCAGTGAGAAGTTAAATAAAGCAAAAAGGAAATATTTCGTGTATGATTAAGAGTTTTATGAAATTGTGCAAGCTCTTAAGAAGTGGCGACATTACTTGCTTCCGAAGGAGTTTATTTTGTATATCGATCATCACGCATTACAATATATAATAAATCAAGGTAAGATTAGCCAAAAGCATGTGAAGTGGGTTGAATTCCTTCAAAATTATTCTTTTGTATTGAAACATAAAAGTGGAAAATCAAATAGAGTTGTTGATGCGTTAAGTAGAAGATGTTTTTTGTTGAATGAAATGAGAGTAAGAGTTGTTGGTTTTGATTCAATGGGAGAGTTGTATGAAGAAGATGTTGATTTTAAATAAGCTTGGGAAGTGTATAAGAATCCAATTGGAGTGGATAGAACTCCATGGTCAGAGTATTTTATTCAAGAAAATCTATTGTTTAAAGGAAAAAGATTGTGCATACCTCAAGGTTCTATGAGAGAAATTTTGTTGAAAAAGAAACATAGTGGAGGTTTGGGTGGGAAAAACATTAGCACAAATGGAAGAGAGTTATTATTGTCCTGGAATGAGTGCAGAAGTAAGATGAAATGGTGCAAGGATGTAGAATATGTCAATATGCAAAAGGAGTGAGACAAAACAATGCATTGTACCAACCATTGGAAATACTAGAGAGACCATGGGAATGCATCAACATGGATTTTGTTTTGGGTTTTCCATGAACTCAAAGAGGTAATGACTCAATTTTTGTTGTAGTGGATAGATTTTCAAAAATAACTCATTTTATACCATGTAAGAAGTGTAGTGATGCTTCCCACATAGAAAATTTGTTTTTCAAAGAAATGGTTTGGTTACATGGATTGCCAAAAAGTATTATTTCAGATCAAGACACAAAGTTTATTGGTCATTTTTTGTGAACTTTATGGAAGAGAATGGGAACACAATTGGGTTTTATCTCAGCCTACCATCCTCAAATGGATGGCCAAATTGAAGTTGTGAATTGAAGCTTGGGTAATTTGTTGAGGTGTTAGGCTGGAGATAAACCAAGTTAGTGGGATTTGACATTGGCACAAGCTGATTTTTCTTATAATAATTCAATTAATTAAAGTGCAAGAAAGAGTCCATTTCAAATTGTGTATGGGTAAAGTCTAAGGGGAATTGATGAATTGAGAGATAGTGTAGATTTGAAAAGAAAGAGTGTTGTAGCTAAAGATTTTGTTGAGTATATTAATGAGTTACACAAGGAAGTGAAGGGGAATTTGGAGAAGAGTTCCATTAAATATAAAAAAAATGTTGATTTCCATAGAAGAGTGCAAGAGTTTCAGATTGGTGAGCTGGTAATGGAATATTTGAGGAAGGAGAGGTTCCCATAGGGAACATATAATAAACGAAAATGGAAGAAAATTGGCTCGTGCAAGGTTTTGTGGAAGTTTTCATCAAATACATATGAGATTGAGCTTCCAGTTGGTGTTGATATCTCTCCAATACTTAATGTTGCAGATTTATATAAATATTATGAAGGTGAATCAAGTGGGAAGAATAGTACATCTTCAGATTTTTTGGATGTGCAA
>VDFB02271358.1:320356539-320375643 GCA_007258455.2 Sequoia sempervirens | reverse complement strand
GATTCTAGGCTGGTTCCTATTTGATTTTTTGGTTAATAACTGAGTATTTTGTTGGAAAAGAGAGAAAGACTATTACTAAATGTATGCAAAAATGTAAATTGAAGGTGATGCACCTAACCGATAATGATCTACAATTTTGATTCACAATAAACCTCAGAAAACTAACCACACAAGACAAACTTGATAGTTTCACCACAAAAAATGATTCTAAGGAAGGCTTCGAATAAATCAGCTTTGAAGGAAAACAAGATTTTCACAGCAAAGAAGAGTATTATTCATTTACACAAACTTAGACCTATGACTTTAACTATTCAAATGCATGGAAATATAAATGAGACATATTTTTAAAGGTTCTAATATTTAAACACAATAAAACTTCATCGAATCATTCATAAAGACAACCAAATGACAAGGTAGACTTGATTTTACTGTAATTTGAAGGAATCTTTGCAAAAAGACATAAGTAAACCTGTAAAACACTACTATATTAATTTGTAAGCAAAACTGAGTTACAAGATGATTCGCTTTGTAGAGTGCAAAGGCTGAAAAAACAAGAACTGCCATTGAAAAAGATAAACCTTTTCAATATATACAATCCGAATACACTCCAAAGTGCATGAATAAGCAACTGAAAGTGATCTGAAAGTGAAAAGATGACAATCCCAAAGTGAAATTCGAGCACAAGTGAAAATCCATGAAAAAGTGGCTCAAACTCATGCAAAAATGAGTGAACTCAATCTCAAACTGGCAGTCATAAAGCATGTAATTGATCTGCAACTCGAATTAGACTGAAATCCCTGAAAAAGTGGGCTAAAGCATGTGGAAATTTCCTCATTTGTATCAATCCGCCCATGCACATTTTAAAATCCATCTTTCTCATGGTAACTCTTCAGTTAACAATCTGATATTAATTCGTTCTCCAGTTGACTTTATTTGTATCTGCATGGATCTTCTGATTAGCTTATCATCACATGACATCTTTTATTTGCATGTAAAGATGGCTAATTAATTAAATGATTTATAATATATCACTTAATTAATTACCCTACATTGAGAATGCAAAAATAAAAGAAAGAATGATATAAAACTAAATCAAAAACCTTAAACTCTCATCTCACACCCTTCTTACATTATACCTAGCAAAAATGCGTTCACCATTTAGATTAATTAATTACTACACATATCATCACTAAGCATTACGACTTGAAGTCAAACCCATGGGGAATGAATAATATAATGATTTTGTTTCAATAATAACCAAAAATCCATTATGACTTGAGCGTATAGACCTCAAACCCTAAAAACATTATCATTATTTTGCATTTGACTTAGAGAAGCTTCTGGAAGAAATCGGTTGCCACTGCTTGATAGGGTTTCATCCCGAGAATGGTCGAATCTGCACCTTTTGAACACTTCCTGAGCTGAAATTTTGTTGAACTTCATAAGGTAAATTCATTTTTATCAGTTTGAACTCCATTATGTAACATTTTATGAGGTTTTAAAGTCGTGGTTGTGCACAATGTTGAACAAACTTTCTGATATTATCATTCTTTGTTATTAAATTGTACTGGGCCACCATGATATATTGGTATCGAAAGTCTGAGGCCGTTTTCCCATTTGGAGCTTGAACCACATTTTCCTATTTCTGATGACCGCCATGGAGATTTTTGAAAACAAATGCGTGGTAAGTCATAGTTCCTGAAAATAAATGATTGCTGATGAAGCTCTCATTTCGATTCTGCAAGAGACTGGGTTTCTAATCTCGTGACTTCTCTCTTCTGCTTAAAATACTTGAAGTCCTCCTCATGGCACGTTTTGGATATTTCATTTCCTATTTTTTGAAGTCATTTACAGGCTCCATAGTTGCGGTTGTGACATTTTTTTTATGTATTCTGTCTATTTACCTCCATTATGTTGATCTTTTCCTGCTCTGAGGTCGATATTAGAAGTTTTTAGAAGCTTTTCCTTGGGTTTTGAATGTATTTTCCTGTGGAAAGAAACCGCGGACTTGGGAATTTTCACCAGTAAACAACATATAAGCTTCCTACCATTTGAGATCCTTGAAAATTTTTACCTTCCACAGAATATATGCTTGATTCGAGCTTGAAGTTACAAAGTAAATGAAATTTTGTTTCCTTCATGCATTTTTCTGGATATATTTTTGGAGCAAAATCCCTAAATGGATAAGAAGAAATCTGCCTCTTTATCATCACAAAAGCATTTTTGAGCAAGATACAGTCATAACACTGTAACATTTTCATTGTGGGTATTTCATTTTGTATCTAGGTATTCCTCATAACACTCTTTAAAAACAGAAACCATTGTATGAATGTTAAAAAAAAAACACCATGGTTGGTAATAGCTTAAGATTCTTGGCACAAATTTACATACATAAATTCCTTTGTATCAACTCAGTCATCATTATTTTTTCTTTGTTCAAAATTTTTTGTATGTTACTGGCTACAGCCTGAGGCATTCTGGATAGTGTGTGTTGGTTTGTACCTTGCAATAAATCATTGCTCTTTATATCTTCTTGACCCTTATACTATTGTACACGAATTCCACCATGAGAATATCATCATTCTTAATTTATGGCATTTCACTATCATGACTTTGAACGGCATAGTCTTTATCATCTGCACTTAACTCACGTATGCAGCCTGTATGGAAGCTACTTGTCAATGGAAACTAATGACTGTTCTTTTAAGACAAAAGCTGGGCTTTGAGACTAAAAATTGTCTTCCTTCATATGACAACCCTTGATCGTCTTTTGGTCTTGGCTATATTCATGCAAAAATCTGCTCTTGAATAATTTTATAAATGATGACTGCCATTGAAAAAATAGGTCCTCCATTTAATCTTAATGCTGATTATTCATACTCCATTGCTGTATCACCATGTTCTGTGAAGCCTCCAAAGGACTGTCATTTTAATGCATTCTTGACTTCTGGTTGATGTATTTGATGCTATTATAGCTGTATGCTTTCATGTACAGATTTTGTAGAAGCATATCCCTTAAATGTTGTCTAAGCCATATTTTGCTGCTTTTCTGTTGAAGAACTTGTAGAGAATTGGATTATTGCAAATTTGTCCTGTACGGTGATATGCTTTATAAAAGCATTCCAATGCTCGAATACACTGTTTCTCTTCAATGCAAAGAGGCTCTATACTTCATTTAGATGTAATGTGAAAAATTTAAAGTAGAGCTGAACAAAATATGAAATTGATGAGTGCAACATTGATGCCTTTAATGACTGTTATCAATATTCGCGTACTTACGTATGAAACTTGAGATTGTACCCTCCTTGATATGCTAAGCTCAACCCTTGTGGGAACCCGTTTTGCTCCACATATCTGATAAAATGATCTTGAACATGATGAACATGTTCCTGCACACTGAAACAAACATGTTAGCAAAATAAAAGAAGCTGAAAGCTTCCATTGAATTACGTTTTTCCTCTTGATTTTTGTAATCATCTAATGGATGCCTGATCGATTGTATTCTATATTTCTGTTGGTAGCGTAGGTATATGATATAATTTGATTTGTCATTGCTTAGAGACCATCTCTAATGTCATTCTTTATCTTTCCTGCAAATGCTTTTGTAGTTGGAACTGGAGCTGAAACTGGAAACAGAGTTGGAGCTAGCGTCACAACTGAAAACCTCAACTGTCAATGATTTGTCATTCCAGGAAATGATGAATCACCTTCTACCCTATGCTTACTCTATTTCTAGTTGTATATTTTTCTTTTGCTTATGCACCCCTTATTTGATTATAAAAATCAAAATAAGTTACTCCCACAGCTTGTGTGGGATTCAACATTTTTTCGAGATGAATAAAAAGCATTACTATGCAAGTTTTCCTCAATTCTCTGTTTTAAATGCTTGCACAATAAAACTATGATTCAGATGTAAAATGATCTCAATGATGATCAATGAACACTTAATTAGCAAAACATGAAATTTTTTTGTACCTATAAATGATGAACTTCATTCAACTCTACCTGTTTGAGCTCGAAGTGAAAAATAGGTAACAATTACAACATTACAATATAACACTTTATGCAATGGTGTACAACACCATATCCCAACAATATTGACCTTTATGAAAGTTAAACTTACCTTTCAACCACTATGTTTAGGGATTCCAGAAAAGTCTCCAAGGAGGGTTGTAGGTTTTTAATGGTTAGAGAAACCATATCCTTATCATCCATTGGTTTGTTAATAGCAACAAGTTGATTACTAAGATCCTCAATTTCTAAAAGATGTTTTAACAAAGACTTTCCCTCATGTAATTCAATAGAAAATACCAAATAGTTCAAGTATAAAACCCAACCTTTTTTAAGACTTGATATTTATTTTTTAGATTATTCTATAATGTCAATGCAATTATAACATTACAAACTTAGGAGATTATTTGTTAGACACATAACTTGAGTAATAATATGGATTCTGAAATATGCTTGACATAATCATCTAGATTGGTTGTAGACCTAGTTTTAGTCCTTAAGATAATTGCATCGGATTTGATAACCAACAATCATGAGTATCTTGTGATTCTAGATATTATAATTTTTCCCAATGAATTTTCATTCTTTATGCAATACCAAATTTCATATGTTTGGCATAAATATATATAACTAGAAAAAAATGAAATGTGGTCTTAAAAGCCCTAGCAACACCTTCAAATTTTATTATGAAAACCCCAAATTTTACAAATGTTTTTTGAACCTCATCTTTAAAACTTTTACTTTATAAAATTCACTTTAAAAATATAAATACTTGAAATATTGTTGATCTTTCCCTAGCTACAACCGTCCAAAAATTACATATACACAAATAATGCAAAAAATATGTTGAAACTTTTGCATCAACTACCCACATGATTGGTAAAATTGTGCACCCTAAATGTGCTTGAAAAAAATCCTTTTAGACTCATGAATCATCCCACATCTTTGATTGAAAATTCACATGTTCTTTTATTGGGAATTCATATGGTTTTAATAGAAAAAAGGGGGAAAATGAGTTGTCATTTTGGATAAAATGGTGATTTTTTTGCTTGAATTGTTCCCTTGTGCATGTTGGCATATGGCTTTGGGAGATTGTTTATGGCTTCTAGTGTTGTCATTGATAGCAACTGGAGTCATTAGCATGGTCTGCAGTTTAGAAGTAGCTCATACCGACAAGCAAGTAGAAAACCAAATACTACAGACAGAAAGCATGAAGAACAAGGTATCTGGTTGGTAAGTTAGTCTATATACTCCACTGGATCATTATTTTATGTTGTGGATCCCCAAGAAAGCTTGTTAAGCATGTATGTTACCTTATTGGTAAGTTTTGTAATGTTGCATTAATCCGTGTACGTGCTTGAAGATCTGGCAGAATGATTTATTGTTTATTTTTTCATTATGGCCGACCTGGTGTATATAGCGTGTCACAAATGTATAAGGAGTAGTTATTTTAATATTTCTTGTGTTGGGAATTTTGATTTGGGTCCCAACTGTAGTCTAGCCAACTTGTGTGGGTGCACATTAATTTTAATTGGTGATTTGAGCTGATTGTTGGAGAATATTTAATGTTTTGTTGAAGCCGACTTAAGTGATTAAAATATTTGCTAGCAGATATATATATGAAATCGGTAATTCATTTTTGTGTGTGTGCATGATGTTGTAAGAAGGTGTGTGTGCAAAAAATTTCAGAGCAGTTGTATGAGTGTGCATTAGAAGATCCATTGAGTGAATTTTTGCTTGTGCAATAGAAGGGTTGTTGTAGCAGGGTAGAGTAGAAGTGCGAATTGGATAGAAGGTCCATAATCTATTTTATGTGCTTCACCGGAACTAAATCCAGACATTTGTAGATGCTATCTTCTAAGATCATTTTTGTTGTAATCACAAACATTTTGTAAGGTAGTGAGCCTTTCTTATTTTGAGTAGTGAGCTCTAGGCAGTGTGCTTGAATGCAAGTGCATTCCCTTTTGTTCATACTTTTAACAGAGTATAAATTGTGGATTAATCTCCATTGTGATTTTTCCCCTAACAAGGTTTCAACATAAAAATATTGGTGTTATGGTGTCTTGATCATCTTGTTTATGTGCTTGCATCTTTATTTTTGTTCATGTGCTAAAACTGATTTAAGATCTGAATTGAAAGTCAAAATTGTTGAACACTGATTAACCCCCCCTCTCAGTGTTCCCTGAGTCCAAAAATTGGTATTAGATTAGGTTCCTCTTCAGAAGTTTAATAGCTTGAGGTGGATCTTGGATTACAATGGACTTTGGTGGTCTTCAACAACAACTTATGGTGGCACTTGATGATCTTGATCGGTATAAAGTAGAAGTCATGGAATTAAGAGAAAATCTTGTGGATGCTGAGAAATTCATTCAATCACTGAAGGATAAAATCAATGAGTCAAGAGAAAAGAGGAAGGAACTCTATGATCAGTTGAAGTAGAAAGAAAATAAAAACTTGAAAGATGTGCACTTGAATCAGACTCTAAAAGAGATAACTGAAGAATTTGAAAAACTTGCTAGAAATAATGCTACTCTGAAGCTTGAGATGGAATTTGTGGCAATGAAGTTAACTAAATAAATTTAAGAAAGAAAGAAGAATGAGGAGAATTTGGGCCATTCCTTGAAAGAAAAATATGAAGAATGCAGCAAAGTTAATAGTGGCTTCATTCAACTGGAGATTGAATTGCAACAATCCATAAACAATGAACAAGAGCTTGAGAGACAGATAGTTATTCTTAGAGATGAGCTTGCTACTGCAAATAAGTTTAAGGAGAAGTTCAGGATCAATTTTGATAAGCTTGATGAGATTACTAAAGGAAAAAAGGATGCAAATGATAAGCGAGGTCTTGGCTATGTGAAAGATGAGAGCTCAAATCTGAACAAAGGACTCAAAGAGAACTCAAAGAACAAAGGCGAAGATATCAATGGGCAACCCAATGCTCAAAAATTTTAATGGTTCTTGCTTTGTTTGTTAAAAATTTGGCCACATTGCAAGATTCTGTAGGAACATAAACATGGACAAAAGAGGTTCGGTATATCAAGGAAAAAAATTACAAAAAAATGACAGAGGAAAAGGAAAAGCATTTGTGGAAGAGATAAGAGATTAGATGAAGAAAATATGGGTAAAGAAGAGTGGATCTAATGAAGGTAATAAGACTGTACCAGAAACTCTCTTCGATAATTCATCCGACAATTGATTTCAGGCCATTGGCCTAGGGGGATTTTTCAAGAAAATCTTCTGTCCCCTATGTGTGGTTGGTACCGGAACATTGAAAATTGTCAGTAGTTGTGTTACTCATCCTTAAATTTATTAGTGATCTTTTGTTTAGTAGGATGAAATCTGGAAGGTACGCAGATGGATTCTTCTCTCGTTGTCTGAGAGTGCAGAGTAACCAAAACTCCTAGGGCAAAGCATTTAATGTGAAAAAGAGGTTAGGTGCACAAAGTTATAAAAGGGTATTTGGAACCCTCATTTATCACCTTGCATCGAAGAAGATCAAAAGGAGAGATTTTGCAGAAGTCAAGTAAATTCAGTGACAAATTCATCAGGTACTCCATTCGTTTGTAAAATTTCTAAATTATGCTCCATAGAAAAACCTTGCTCGGTATGGAAAATGAAGCAAAACAAAGGAACAATGACTTTGGATGAATATAGTAGTCGGAAGGTCAGGGATGTAAGAAATTTGTTGCCAACTGGTGAATTTAAGTGGCTTGAAGGTGCAAAACATAAGAATTTGGACATTTGGAATGAGTTTCCATATTTTGCCAACGCGAAAGTGGTCAGGTTTATTTTGAATAGATTGGATGATGATATCCTTACTCTAGATAAACCCTATCAAATTTCAAAGGATGTAATTAGAAATCTGACAGGATTATGCAATATTGGAGATGTCCCGAAAAAGAATTCGATTCAAAATGTTGAAGTTGAAGCCCTAACCAGTGTAAAAGGAGATCAAAGGGCTTTTGTAATTACAACGATCAAAGATCCATTGACAAGGTACATTGCATATGGAATTTCATACAAAATTTTCTTCATAAATAGGGAAGGAGAAACCTCTGCAAGTGTAGTCTACACTGCTCACAAAATGATAATGGAAGACGAAGACTTTGATCTATGTGGATTGTTGAAGGATCAACTGATGGAAAATGTGCAATTAACGAAGGCTATAGATTACTCTTTTAGGTTTGGTACCCTAGTTATATGCATTAATTATGATGTATTTTCTGAATTGCTTACCTCAAAATGATAATGTGGTATGGAATGAAAATTTACCAATTTGTAAGAAAATATTTGAGCATTTCAACACTCTTGAAAATGGTGAACAAGTTTATGAAAAATTCTTTAGAAAGTTGTTAGGAAAGTTTGAAGTAGGTAGTATTCCACTCCCGGTAAAAGTAGTTGAAGTTGGATCTTCTTTTGGTAAGGCGGAGAAAAAGTAGAAAAGAGCAAAAGAGTTAGCTGATGACACTCCTCCTGCACCTAAGTCAACAAAAGTTGAGGGAAAAGGTAAAGAGCAGATGGTTGTGGATATAATTGATGAATATTTTGATGAATACACACCAAGAGATGAACCAGAATTAGTTGAACCAGATATGATAATAACAGAAGAAAGTGATGAAGAAGGTGCTTTATTCAAAGCAAAGATACTACAGATTGTTCAAGAAGAAGATGGAATGCAAAAGATAGGTGATATATGGATAAATAGACCATCATATGAACATGAATTCATTGAGGACACTCTAGGAAAATACTTTGTGGGAAATAACATTGAATTGGAGAGTTTGTAGAATGTACTTCCAGAAGAATTGATTGAATGTTTCAGGGAGGCTATGGCCTCTGTGCCTTAGGATAGGAAAGAAGAAGAAATAATTTGACATTTGAAGGATCAGTGTAGGCTATCTCTCGCTAAACTGAAAAATAAAATGAATTTGTGAAGACAATGCATTGACTCAACAAATAAGATCTACAATTATTGTCTTAGGTGGCCTCATGTGGTAGGTAAATACAAGGACAAGTTGGAGAAAATTGAGAATGAGTTGATCAGAATTGGTCAGGATTACAATATTTTTTAGGACTAGGATGGAGCAGTTAAGAAGAAAATTCATGAGTTACAGGTTGAGCATGTAAATTAAGGTTCACTTTGTCAAAAACATTCTTATGGATACTTTTTGGAAAGTGAAGGATCAAACCGAATGCAGATTGAAGCAAATGATTGAAGTTCTGAAGAAAGGAGAAAAGCTGGAAGAAGCCATTACCATTCCTGAATCCCTTGTCTAGGTCATCAACATGACATCAGAAAATAACAGTTTGATAACAATTATTGGGATTGCAGTGGATGCTTGGAAGAAATTTCTTCCAGAGATGAAAGATAAGTATAAAATATTTTTTCTGATTTGAGCGACAGTTGCAATTCTTCAAATTTTGATCAATTTGTGCATCAACAAAGGGGGAGAGAGTGCAGTAGGAAGGAGAGAAGCAAATTTTTTGTCATTAATGTCAAAGGGGGAGATAATGCAGTGAAAAATGCTTTGACATCCAAAGGGGGAGCAATGTTTTTATGAGTTTTGAAGTTTTGAGTTTTGGTTCTGACACTTAGTCATTTTTCACTAAGTGTTGCCATCAATGCCAAAGGGGGAGATTGTTGGCATATGGATTTGGAGATTTTTTATGGCTTCTAGTGTTGTAATTGATGGCAATTGGAGTCATTAGTGTGGTCCGCAATTTAGAAGTAGCTCATAGCAGCAAGAAAAGTAGAAAATAGAATACTACCAGCAAAAAGCATGAAGAACAAGGTATCTGGTTGGTAAGTTAGTCTGTATACTCCATAAGATCAATATTTTATGTTTTGGATCCCCAAGAAAGCTTGTTAAGCATGTATGTTACCTTGTTGCTAAGTTTTGTAATGTTGCATTAATCTGTGTACGTGCTTGGAGATCTGGTAGAATAATTTATTGTTTATTGTCTCATTATGGCCGACCTGGTGTATATAGCATGTCACAGATGTATAAGGAGTAGTTGTTTTAATATTTCTTATGTTGGGAATTCTGATTTGGGTCCCAGCTATAGTCTACCTGACTTGTGTGGGTGCACATTAATTTTAATTGGTGATTTGAGCTGGCTGTTGGAGAATATTTCATGTTTTGTTGAAGCCGACTTAAGTGATTAAAATCTTTTCTAGCGGATATATATATGAGATTGGTATTTCATTTTTGTGTGTGTGCATGATGTTGTAAGAAGGTGTGTGTGCAAAAAAGTTCAGAGCAGTTGTATGAGCATACATCAGAAGATCTGTTGAGTGAATTTTTGCTTGTGCAGTAGAAGGGTTGTTGTAGCAGAGTAGAGAAGAGTAGAGCATAAGTGCGAATTGGATAGAAGGCCCAAAATCTGTTTTATGTGCTTCACTGGAACTGAATCCAAGAATTTTTAGATGCTATCTTCTTAGTTCATTTTTGTTGTAATCACAAAAATTTTGTAAGGCAGTGAGCCTTTCTTATTTTGAGTAGTGAGCTCTAGGCAGTGTGCCTAAATGCAAGTGCATTCCCTTTTGTTCATACTTTTAACAGAGTATAAATTGTGGATTAATCTTCACCGTGGTTTTTCCCCTAACAGGGTTTCCATGTAAAAATATTGGTGTTATGGTGTCTTGATCATCTTGTTTATGTGCTTGCATCTTTATTTATATTCATGTGCTAAAAATGATTTAAGATCTGAATTGAAAGTCAAAATTGCTAAACACTTATTCACCCCCCCTCTCAGTGTTCCCTGAGTCCAACAGTGCATATGATTTTTCTTGTGTAATTTTAACAATGAAAAATTTGCCTCACACTTTTAATGAATTTTTGTTTGTGGTTAGAGTTTTGTGCATGAATTTCTATTGCTTGTTGTGTTCACAAATTATGCACTTAGCTATGCCTAATGGTTTTTGATGGCCTATGATTGAAATTTATGTAACACTATTGTACACAATCCTATATATAGTAGGATAATGTTGTATGGTTTGTATTAGATATGATAGATGTTTGTGATTAGTTAAGTAGCCCGCAGGGCCAAAAAGGAACCAAGTTCAACAAAACATTAAGAAACCAAACTAAAAACAACAAAAAAAGGACACAAACACTACACACTATCATAGACCCAACATAAACAACCAGTCTAGATATGATAAATGTTGAATAGTCATCTAGAAGTTGAATTGACCGGTCATTTCATCTTGATAAATATACTTTTTTCATGAATGAAATGAGTTTCATTGATTACTTTTGTCTTGTCTCATTTCTTGTTCATTTCATATTGTCAATATTTTATCTACATTTCATATCCAAGCCTACATTGATATTAGAGCTCAATATTTTTCAAAAAAAATCTTCTATTATTCCTTTGGTTGTAAGTTTCATTTTTAGCTTCACACAATACTGTCAAGTTTCCTCTTTTCATATGTTTCCCTAACAACATTTTTAAATATATTTTTGAAATAGAAGACACTATTGAAGGCATTTTTTGTAGTAAAGGCATTGGTGAAGAAATTTCCATTGCTAGGTGTTGGTAAAGGAATTTTTTACTTTTATAAAACATTTTATTTGGTTAAAGGTGTTTTTAAAAGCATTTTTATTGTTATAATGACCTAGAAGCAAAAAAATATTTGTACAACCTTTTGGAAGAAAAATAAGACTACCACAACCTAATGGAAGCAATATAAGTCTATCATGTTGAATTATTTGGACTATACTTTGCCTAAATGGCCATGTTTTGGGTAGTTTATTTAAAGTCAAGGATAATATATCTCAGTTAGAGTCATAGGGCATTTGGAAAATGTTATTTGTAAGCCCTTTCATTTTGAAGAGGTTTGAAGTTCAAAATTTCCCCCCTTTAATTTTGTCCAAATTTGTATATTTTTGAATCAATTTTCAAAACTAGGAAAATCAATATCTCTGCAAATATTGACCATCATATCTAGGCCACTAGGTGAAATTTATCACAAAAACCTAGACCATGACATAGTTGCAACATTGACATTTGTGGATTAGACCCTATAAATTATTGAGGAGATATAATGACAATTTCATTTTCTATTTTTTCCCATTACCCATTTATTGCTATCATTTTCCATAGGGCCATATATGTTTTCTTTCTAGGGGGATTTGTAATAGCTCTCCTCTCATCTTACAAAGGGAACATTATAATTTAGAGTTCAATTTTTTTGAGGATGGTACTTGAAGATTTCTCACATTGTCTATTAAGGATTTGTCATTGTGGCATATTACAAATTATATCATATTGTTTCTTATCACTACAACATTCCAATTACTGTTTATCTTAGCATCTAAACACCTAAGATTGCACATGTCATTATGGTTTTTGACATGACTATGCATGAAGTGAGCATCATATGCATTCATCTTTTATGTAATTTTTTCCACATAAGATATTTTTTATGTCAATTGATGTCTTCATTTGAGAGCAATACGAATAAGGAGTTGTTGACATTTTCAGCTTGACAAAAATTTAGGTCATTCAGTGCATGCTTCAACACACTTTTGGGTTATTCATGGGTGCAATCAACTTTGATTATGTAGTTTTTAGACCACATAGTGTAGTTTCAACACACTTTTGAACCATTCATGGGTGCAATCAATGTGGGTTCTCTATTTTTTACTCTCTTTGGAGACAAAAGTGACAAAGAAATAAGTGGAAGGTTTTTTTCTGCAAATTTCATTAGTTAGAAGTATTGTCGAGTTTTCACTTAACATAGAAAATGGTGGTTAATTCACAAATTTCACAACAAAAAAGTGTAGTATTATATCAACATGTGGTATAACACTGTGGATAGCTGACTTGACTTGAGAAAATAGACTCAGACCTTTACCAAGGGTGCACACTATCACTCAATATTTTTTTTACTAAATATTGGAGCTTCATATCAAGCAAATAAGGTGCCACAAAGAAGTTTTCAAATGCACAACACAAACAATGATCTTACCACTACCCTCATGGATTAAGGGGGGAATGTAACACTATTGAACATAATCTTAGGTGTAGTAGGATACAAATTTCTTATATATTTTCTAGATATACTACAAGTTGAACAATCATCTAGAAGATGTACGAAGTAGTCATTTGATCTTGATAAATATGTACATTTTTTTATGAATGGAATATATGTTTCATTGAATACTTTATTGTATTATAATTTCCCATCCATTTCATTTTGTTAATATGTCATTTAAATTTCATTCTCGGGCCTACAATTCACATCTCTTGTGACCTATGATCTTGAACTTGTGGCGAGTGTTTCTATGTAACTTTTTTACCACTGCAACTTGTGATATGCCTTGAAATGCCCATGGCCTTTGCAGTAGGACTCATACAAGGTTTTCTACCCATGATATTTATCTTTGCAAAATTATTGGGACTTTCCATGATCCCATGACCTCAACCCATGATCACAACCTCTAAACATTTGCAAATGACTTGTGATGACCTTTTTCTCAACTTCCTTCATAAGAGTCAACAATGTTGGTATAATGAAAAGAATAGGATGGGAGAAAAATGCTTTCCTCTCATGGAGAGAGCATAAATATTTATAGATCTAAATATTTAACTATTATAACTATCACATTGATGTTATAACTACTAAATTAATGACAATACACCAAGCTTATTAATGAGTTGAAATAACTACAACAATCTTATTTACCAACATAAACCAAACCACCAAATTTATTACAAATAAGAATAAGATTGCAATTTACTATATTATTTTGTAATACATTTTAATAAAGAATAAAAAAAATTGGTATAAGAAAAATAATGAGATGAGAGAAAAAGGCTTACCTTTCATAGAGAGAGCAAAAATATTTATAGATCCTAAAATTTACTGTTATAACTACCATATTAATGACACTACAAAAAGCTCATTAATGAACTACAACTACACCAATATTATTTAATGACCTACACCTATTTGGACCTGATTTATTACATACAATTGCAATTATATGTTTTATTACATGATTATTCTAATATATTTGCATTCTCTCCCAATTTCAATGTATTTTTGAGCTATAATGATTATTATCATATAAAAAATTGAAAATTTTGTAGCCATAATTATACAATTCGTTTGCATTATTAAAATGATATTACACACAATTTAACCAGGTTTATTACCTAAAATTCTACAAACAAACATTGAATTATAATAGCATATCCTACTAAACTCATAATTAGCCCTCTTTTTTGGATATGCAAGTTACTGCCATGGAGGCAACTCCCTTTTATATTAATAGAAAAAATGTGCAAAAAAAAACCCATATAAGGGGTTTATTAGGAAGGTATTTCTTCAAGTGCTCATGAATAGTATGTAGGCTTGGAGATAAGTAGTATGCAAGCTACACTAATAATTTTTCAATCTTCAACTTGAACTATCAACCTTCCTCCTTTCTATCATCTAAGTTGTAACCTCATCTAGCATTGTTATGAAAAATATATGAAAGGACTTCAACCAATTGGATTAAATAGTAATGTTGATCCTTTGTTAAAAATGATGCATTCACTTCTAAATACTTCCAAATATATCCTATGATGCAAGTGATATCCAATGGTGTCTTTTTAATCATGCAAAATTTCTCTCATGGAATATTTTTTCAACACTCCTCGATGTAGTCCTTATAGGTGATTCCTCTAGATTTATTCTTGCAACTTGGCACTAGTCTAAGTGATCTGAGTGTCAGCTATATAATGATTTATTTAGTTTACTCAATTGATGGCATAATTCACTAGTCTATCTATCAACTTGTTAACTTCTTATAACAATGTTTTATGGAGTAATTTTCTATTTGTCCAAAATAAAAAGTATTTGTACCAAGATGCTATTTAGCTTATAGTTTGAAATATATTTTTAAGGATCACATTAATGGAAATTAAAGAATCACCTTCAATATCTATCACTTATACAATTATTCTCACATAGGTTTAAACTAGTCAAAAGTGCCTAAAATTTAGCTTTGTTATTTGTCCTTGACCATATTTTTGGAAATTACAAATTAACTTACCACTCTCATATTGAATGATGCAACCTCCTCCAAATGCCCTTGAGTTCCCATAGGAGGCTCCATAAAATTTTTATTTGAATCTACCATTCAAAGGTGAAAACCACTTAACTCTTTCCCAATCCAGCTTATTCTTGCAGTTGAGCCTACTTCCCCCATTAATGAGGAGATGGGCCGGGCATATTGAACAATCTCTAATTTTAAAAAATTATCTCATACCATTTTTTACAAGATCATTCCTTGAGATTCAAATCTTTAACTCTTGACATAACCATCTCACTTATTCCTACCTCAATATTTTTAGTGACTTTGTAGACACCCAATTCTATTCTATTAAAAATACTCTTGTTCCTCTCTTTCCAAATGTGCTAGACAACCATTAAGGGGCATAATATCCATAAACAACTGAAAAATATGATTTATTTTATTCTTGGTGAACACTTTTATTTTAAAATATTATTTAGCGAAGCACTTGACTGATTCAATGGATCACATAGCCAACACCAATATTTGTCTATGAATTCATAATTTAGTAATAGATGCTCATATATTTCCCTTGATTTTTTACAAATAATGCATCTTGAAGATCCCTCAATTCCAATACACTTAAGCCTACTACCAAACACAAAATTATCATTATAACAATTATAATTTATGTTAAAATAATTAAACAAGTTTAATATTAAATTAATTATTACTATTTTATCACATTATCTATAATAATTATGATTTATTTAAAAGACGCGTCACTAGTTTTTGTAGGTAGGCACTCTCTTGCACTTCTAGGGTTTTGCACCTAAAAGGAGAAAGGTAACCCACAAAAACTTGGTGATACACTCAAGACTAATGCTAATATGATTGAAATATGTCTAAATGGAATGATATAAGTGCAAAGAATGGATAAAAGAGACTGATTATTAAAGCAAAACCATTGAAATGCAAGATGTTTGAAAAAACATTGTGATATGCAAAAACACCTAGAAACGAAGGTAAATTATAATAGAAACTAATAAAATTGAAGGTGTGCACCTGGAGGCTAAAAATGGATGGAATGTAGGTATGGAATCCTGAAGAACTTGATGCAAAAGCGAACTAAGACACTTGTGCCAATCTGGGCAACTTAGTCCTAGATTTGGAAAAATTGATCTAGAGCCTGTTTCGGCCAAATGGGTATCCAAAACTACATAAAACTCTAAAAAATAGGTTCAATGGGACTAAGTCATTGTTGGAAACTTAGTCCACTTCTAAATTTTTGAAAATCCAAAAGTGGAAATGAAAGCCCTTGGTCTGCACTCTGGTTTTTGACAAGTATCCACTTCTAAAACTCTGATTTTTGGCACTGTAAGTGACTTTTTGTTGATATTTTGGCTTAGTCAACAAGGAGATGTCTTCAAAAACTTTGTAAACTATTCTTCAATGATTTCCACCCTTCAAGATATCTAAATATGCAAACACACAAGAAAAGATAGAGAAATGTTGAATGTTAGGGCATGAGGGTTTTCCTTGGTCAAACCCCTTTTTAGGTAATTAAGCCAAAATGAAGAAACAAAGTAATGAAGCATGAAGCAATGGAGTTAGAGACTTTCCATGATGATTGATCTTAATTTTCTATAGCAATAGATGAATATTTTTCTCTTGAATGTTGTTGTACCCCAAAATTAATTTTTTTGTTACACTTAGACATTTTGAAGAAATGATTAAAAGTCTTGTTAAATCTGTCAAAAAGGTCAAAATTGGGGTTTGTATGTCTTGCATGAGGGGTTTAAACTCAAAATTTCCAAAATATGATGATCTGGGTCTGCTCAGAGTGACCTAATCTACAAAACCTAGATCTCAGTTTTTCATCCCTACTTTTTAGGAAAACTATTAGAAGATTAATCTTTACTTGGTAAAGGTTATTATTTAATTGTAATTATTTATTAACTTGTAGGAATATTCCAAAGGAATCCCTACAAGTCTTTTGTCTTTTTTGTCTCCTCACACATGTGTGAGGATGACTCATTTTATTTTTAATTCCTTTATTAAGGAATATTTGTAGCCACCTCCTTAAGAGGTGACACATTGCACACACATAGATGAATGGTGGCATTCATTGAGTTGGGAGTTACATTCTAACTCCTCTTCTCACCTCTATTTATTGAGGTGTCTCTCCTCTCATTCTTTAAGACTCAAGCAAGCAAGCCTAAGGCTGCAACTCTCTCTCTCTCTTTGTATTATTCTTTAGGCATTTTGCCTCCATTCATAATATTGGGGTTTTTTCTTGTTTTTTCCCCTTAACAAATTCTTGTGTCTCTCTTGCTTTGGTGGTGCTTGGTTTGACTACTTCAATCTATTTGGTAATCTCTTTCCTTCAAACAATTGCTCATTTATTAGTACTTTCCATTGCTCTTTTCTATTTCCTTTCATGGTATCAGAGCTTGGTATTACTAATATTTTGTGAGCTACATTGTTGAAGGTTTACCAGATTTTTCAGCACACCATTGGAGACACTCTCAAAGAGGAGAAGAGAGCAAAGTGTCTAATCTTGGTTTTTTTTTGTCTTCTAACCTTTTTTTGTGCAGGAATCTTAGTTTCCTATTGTTTATATTTTAAATAATTTGTTCTTAAATCTATTTGTATATCTTGCAAGCTTTTAGAAAACCCAATAAGGGTTTATCTTATTTTTCAATTTTCAATTTAAAGTTTATTTAAAGATTTCTAAGTTATTTATTTAAAATTTCAAATCTATTTGCTTTGCATGCATATTTAATCTTTTGATTTTTTTTAGAAACCCTCAATAAAAATGTTATATTTCAAAAAAAATTAGATTTGAAAAAAAAATTTACAATATCAAGTTAAATTTGTAAAAAAATCACTATATTTTACATTTTAGAAAAACGCTGGTCTCCTTTTTTAACAAATCTATAAAAAAATTCCTTATATTTGCATGTTAAAATTTCTTTAAAAAATCAATTTTTATGTCCCTATTTAATAAAAATTCAATTTATTTTCTCTTCAAAAAATCTCAAATTTTATTGTCTCAAATTTGCTCAATTTATATTTAAATGTGTCTTTGTCTAAAAATTTAAAACCCTCTATTTTAAAAGTTTTTAAAAAAAATCATCTCTGTATTGATAATGCAATTTTTTTTCTTCAAAAAAATCAAAATAAATCAATAATAAATTGCTTTCTTTCAAAGAAAATATATCCTATTTTTTTCTATTTTACTTATAATCTCAATCTTTCTTGAATAAGAAAATATCATTTTTCAGTTTTTTTTAATAAAAAGTAATAAATAATTTTCAATAAAAAATATTGTAGGCTTTGGAGCCCCAACCCCTACTAAAATGCATCTCGTCCACCATTCCCTGTCATACCTCAGCTCATTGCGCTGCCCTCCAAAACTTGTGTTCACTCAATATATGGCTGTTGGTTCTCTTTAACTTTAAAACACTAAAATAAACTTCACTAATTTTAAAATACCTAAAAAAGCCTGCCCATTTTAAAAATCTGCGCTCCCTCTTACTGCCCTCCCTCACACTTCTTTAAAAAGGTCTTTTAATTTTAGGCATATGAGGTTTTTTTAAGTATTTTAAAGTATAAAGTCTTTTTAAGAAAGATGAATCTTTCTTTCTTTTTCATTCTTTTCTTTTTTAATAGAAAACATTTCTTTTAAAATTGAACTTTCTCTCTTTTAATTTTAATTTTTCAAGAATATGAAAATTTTATTTATAAGTATTAATTTATAAATTTTTTACTTTTAGTTATTATTATTGAAAAGTAATTTTTCATATCATTTTTAAATAATATTTATAGTTTTTTTTTTAAAATTTTCAATGGATATTAAGAAAAAATTTAAATAGGCATTTCTTAAAAATTTGATTTTTAAATAATTACACATGTACTTTATTATTGGACTTGATCAACCCAATAATAGTGTACTTTGTACTTGTTTTATTCAATTATATTTGGAATATGAAAATGGGATATTCATGTAGTCATGAATGCATGGATATCATCTTAATGACTTATTTATACTTAATAATCCTTCACTACATAATATGCA
>VDFB02271358.1:320198349-320356439 GCA_007258455.2 Sequoia sempervirens | reverse complement strand
TGTGAGAGTTATTGGTTTGGCATCTTGAATCAAGCCAAGGGGACTTCTTAATATGTTGTAATACTAATCTTTCCAATTCCTACGGCCTTGGCAGGCGAATGATCCTCATTTTGTAAACTGACAGTAGTACTGGCAGTGATTCTCAACTTGTTCAATTCTGATTTGTAATGCTCACTTTCATTGTGAAGTTATTTTGTAATAGTTACATCTCCGCCCTATGGTAGCTACTTTCCCACTCTGGGTTAGAAAGCACATTCTGGGTGTTGAGTACTTTCAGCATTTCAGTTATTTCTTTCAAGTATTGTAATCTATTATACTCCGCCATATGGTTGCCCCTCACTCCATCCTGGATGGGGTAGCACATACTTGGTGTCGAGTTCCCTTTCAGCACTTAGTGTAGAAGATCCTCTAACCATATGCTCACCATCATCGGCGCCATTCTTGGTTAGAGTTCCTGCATAAGCAATTTGATTTAGATCCTCTGACCAATGCTCACGCCTTGCCCACATCGGGATCCTGGTGTACATTCTGGTTAGAGTTACTTCAACACGTTTGGTTTATCTTCTAACCTTAACGGGTGCATTTTGAACATAAATGCAATTTGAAAAAGCGGAAAAACAGGAATATTTGGGTTTTCATCCTTGGAATATGATGCAAATAAATTGCAGACCAAAAGGAATAAGATAATATGTTGAATGATAAGAATCCTCCCAAAATGAATGTGTATATCATAGTTACGAGACTCGGACTCGGCTAGGGTGACTCAACTCAGGACTCGGGCTCGGCACCTAGACTCAGCAAAATGAAAAAACCCTAGAAATTTAGAGATTTTTAAGGATTTAAAACTTGTTTCATGCACCCTTTATTAAATAGACCTTAAAGACACAATAACATCATTAAATAGAAGCAAATCTGATCACATACACAAGTATACATTGATCACTTAAGTATAAACGCAAATTTTAGCTAAAGGAAATACACAATGCACATACACAAGTATACTACTATTATGCCCTTAATAAATTTTTACCTAGTTGCAACGTCATTTGAGGAGCCTTATGCTCCAAATTGATTCAAGAAAGGTGGAAGTGTTAAGCTCCAAATTGCCAATACTTAGTATATCTGTAAAGTATAAATTGCTTCTATCAAATTCACAATAAAAAGGACCTTTGTTGGAAGTATTATGCTCTAAATTACCATTACTTAGTGAATCTAGATCCATAGTTAGTAATGGTTAAACAAAACTTGTCCCAATAGCCATAGGGAAATGGGATAAGTTAATGGGTAATAATCAATGGGCTACGCAAGAGGTTGTCATATTATCAGTTGATTACCTAAGCCTTCCCCCATGCACTCTTGAACTGGTAGGGGGAAGTCTAAAAGAGCTTACATTGCTTCTTACCATTGAACTTAATGCAAAAAATATTCCACATCTTAAACCACCAAATGGTCATGTGCTCGGATTTCCTTTCTTAATTGGGCAAGAGGAAGCCATCTTCCTTCTAAGTTGGATTCAACATTTACTACACACATCTAGTAGGTCTCTTCCTACAAAATTCAAGATAAGTATCATGGAAACAAAATGGCTGAAAACCTCTAGAGGATATCAATCTCCCAGCATGTGTTTCTTGTTAAATTATGAGTGGTTACAAGCCGGTCTACAGTCAACTAATCTTTCTTTGATTAGTTCTTCACCCAATGGGAGATCTAAGGCCGTGTTCAAACTTCAAGGCTGCCCTTCAATACATAGGGGTGGTTGTCAAGTTCGAAGAGGGGTGTGAAGTAGTTGCAAAGCATTTTCACACCTCTCTCCGAACTTAACAACCACCCCTATGTATTGAAGGGCAGCCTTGAAGTTTGAACACGGCCTTAGATCTCCCATTGGGTGAAGAACCGATGAAAGAAAGATTAGTTGACCGTAGACTAGCCTGTGACCACTCATAATCTAACAAGAAACACATTTTGGGAGATTGATATCCTCTAGAGGTTTTCAACCATTTTGTTTCTCCATGATACTTGTTTTGAATTTTGTATGAAGAGACTTACTAGATGTGTGTAGTAAATGTTGAATCCAACTTAGAAGGAGGATGGCTTCCTCTTGCCCAATTATGTCATGTCCCCGAATTGGAGGTATGGCGATTTAATTAAATTGTCCAAATGATTGATATTTCAAAGGATAGCTTGATTGATGATTTAACTAAATTAGGTGTTATTAAATTAATTATTTATTAAGTTATTCCAAAAAATTAAAATATCAAAAGGGATGACTTATTATTTAATTAATTTAATAATAAAAAGTGACTTACATGACTTAATAATAAAATAATAAAATAATAAAGTCACTTAAGGAATAAAACAAGAATCTTCTAGAAGCCTCTTGGTGATGAGATTGAAAAAATATAAAATGAGGCTTTGGCTATGCATTTGGACATCTCAGCAAGGGACATCTCAGTGGTGTCAGAGCTTGGATCCTGCCAACCTGTTGGGTAGATTGCACTTTGTTCCAGCTACTTGATTGCAGATCAGAATTTCAGCGGGTTAAGAAATGGTTTCTAAAGAGGATATTGAAGTTGCTTACAAAGAATAAAAGACCTTCCCTTCATCAGCTTTATGAACATCTTGGATGAGGTTATACTCTCATCAAGATAGCATGAATCCCTTTCAAAATGGTTTGCAGCATAACCCAAAAGGAGGGAGAAGCATGATGCGTCTACTAGTGGCATATCTAAAATCTCTATGATGAATTCTCAACAACTAGTGATCAACCTCAAATTGAACTTAAGGAGAACAAAAGTCAGACTTACATAGAAGAAGATGCTGAGCACAAGACACTCCTTGATGACTTCAAGAGTAAAGAAAAGCAAGTGATGATTGAAGACACCTTGGAGCAGCTACATGAAGATAAGATTTCTTGTGAAGCTTCATCCCATCATGGCAAAGAATCAGATCGTGGTTTGATAAATGAAGGTCCATTGAAGACTCAAAATGTAGAGGTGGTTGAGGTAGTTGATCCTTTACTTAGTGGAGAAGCCACTAGTGATTTGATTACACATGATGAAGGTGACACTCTACAATGGCATGATATGATTACTGATTTGTTTGGGGACAACAACATGATGTCTCATCATTCTCATGAGATAGGAGCTTTGGTTCATGATCAAGCCAATGACACGATAGCAACCATTGATGGCAGCCCTACACCAATTGTTAGACATGAAAATATCAAGCAAAAAAGGATTGATTTTATTTATTTTGGCATGGAAGAAGTAGGGAGATCTGAAAAGATGAATGAAGAATGGATGAGGAAAGCCAAAGAGGCTAAGTTGGTGGCTGCCAATGCAAGAAAACATCTTCAAGAAGTCAAAGCAAAGGTCAATCTCATTAACATAGCAAGGAAAAAAAGGATTGATGACATTAGAAGACTCGTTGAATATGAAAATACATATTGTTCTAATGAGGATGATGAGATGTGCTTGGTTCCAAGCAAGAGGAAACAAGAACAGGTTGAGACTTCTTCATATGAGACTGAAGTTGTTCATAGCTGGGAGACTCAGTTGAAGGTGAAGGAGGATGAGATTATTGCAGCCCTATCTCATCATGATAGGATGCACAAAAGAATCGAGAATCATCTTTGGGCAATTCAGTTAGAGAGGAGACAAAAGGGGATTGGAGCAGAGTCTTCTCTTGATGACTTGCAAGTTGTCGAAGAAGGTATGGAGACAATGAAGTCAAATTATTTGAACCTTCTTTCAGATCCTGACCACCTTCTTAACCTTGTTAAAAAGCTGATTTCTTCTAGGACTTTGGATGTCAGTATTGATTCAGCCTCTTTCCAAGAAGTAGATGGCATTCATGATAGTATCCTTCTCACTCCTGATAGTGAGTCAAGAAATTCGCAGTTGCTTTCCGAGGGAGGTCTTGATGACATGGCTGCATTGAGTTGTGCGACTTCTTCGGATACTGCCAGTACAGCTTGGGAGTGCACATGTGGCAAATTCAATTGGGATCTAGGCAGTTAGTGACAGGTGCAATGATTCTCCATTCGGGTATCAGATTTTGTGATAGTTGAGATGGATTGACAATTGCGGATTGCTTGAGGGCAAGCAATCTTCGGGAAGGGAGGACTGTCATGTCCCCAAATTGGAGGTATGGCGATTTAATTAAATTATTTAATTAAGTTGTCCAAATTATTGATATTTCATGAGGATAGCTTGGTTGATGATTTAATTAAATTAAGAGGTTTCATTAAATTAATTATTTATTAAGTTATTCCAAAAAAATAAAATATCAAAAGGGATGAATTATTATTTAATTAATTTAATAATAAAAAGTGACTTAAATGACTTAATAATAAAATAATAAAATAATAAAGTCACTTAAGGAATAAAATAGGAATGTTCTAGAAGCCTCTTGGTGATGAGATTGAAAAAGTATAAAATGAGGCTTTGGCTATGCATTTGGACATCTTGAGTTGAATACATCTTTTCTACTACATTGGTAAGCTTGAATGCTTGGCAAGTTGGTTTCCAGTCTTTGTTTGTGAAAGACCAAACCTAGCTGGTTAAGTGCCAATTTTGGTTGTGAAATATCAACCCTAGTTAGTTATTGGAGGAAGTTACTTCAAACTTTCTATTTGTGCTTCATTGTCAAAATTTTGTGGCCCTTGGCCAAATTTTGGAGGAGTTTATTGGTGGCATTTTGGGACGATTTGTTGTAGAAAATTATTCATCATTTCAAGTCAAATTTATTGTTGCCATTGGAGAAGGATGATTTTATTTATGTTGCTACATAGAAGTTTCGATTTTCCTTGGGAGTTTGAGCGCACCACTCAAGGAGACTTGGCGTCCATTTTGGAAGTGATAAGAGGTGAAGAAAGGTCGGCATTTAATTTATATCAAGTCTACATACAGAACAGGGGCGACTGCTTAGGGAGCTCGATTCTTCATTCAGCCAACTTCAAAATTGTTGATTGCTGCTGGGTTGAATTCGCCATCCCTCTCTTAGTCAATTCAGCATATATTTCCAGGTTCTTCATCATATTTTGCAACATTTAGTTGGTCATTTTGCATTGTAAGGGTCGCTGCCATAGGGTAGCTGTAGCTGTATATTTCATATCAGAATAGCAATGACTTTGATCAAATTGTAAGCCAAGTGTCTTGGCATTTGCAGTCCATTTGTAATCAGTCATTTTCCATAGTCAATAAAGGAGGAATAAGGTTGCATATCAGTTGTTTGTTAATATGTCAATATCATGATTATATATTTCAGTCATTAGGATGCATGACAAATGTTTGTTAAAATGTCCCATGGCTGTAGATGATCTTATTACATATTTAGGTTGCATTGAAAGTGTTTGACTAAATGATTAGCAGCTGTAGATGCATTTTCAATCAACATACTATTAGAGAAGTCATCTAGTATGCATGCCAAGTGTTTGTAGAAATGCTTATTGGCTATAGGTATCAGTTACATGCATTTTCAGTCATCTATCTTAATTGAAAAAGCCAAAAGGAATGCTACCTTGCATCCTCAATTAGTTTCAGACTTTGGTACATGTTCATTTGAGTTCATTGACTGCATATTATCATCTTCTACATCAAAATATCAAAAAGAAACTACAATCAGCAAGTACAAAAGTTGCAAGATAATTGTTTGACAATATTCCCAAGGTTCAAATCAGCAAGTTTAGGGACAAATCTAGCAAGGGACATCTCAAATTACGAAAGGAAATCCAAGCACATGACCATTTGGTGGTTTAAGATGTGGAATGTTTTTTGCATTAAGTTCAATGGTAAGAAGCAAAGTAAGCTCTTTTAGACTTCCCCCTATCAATTCAAGAGTGCATGGGGGAAGGCTTAGGTAATCAGCTGACAGTATGACAGCCTCCTGTGTAGCCCATTGATTATTACCCATTAACTTTTCCCATTTCCCCATGGCTGCTGGGACAAGTTTTGTTTGGACATTACTAACTATGGATCCAAATTCACTAAGTATTGGCAATTCAGAGCATAATACTTCCAACATGGTCCTTTCCATTTTGACACTCTATTAATGTGATAGAGACAATTTATAGATATAAATATTAAACAATGATGCAGCCTGCAATAACACAAAAAAAAATTAACATTCAAAGTTTATACTTTATAATTAAACTAAAAAACCTAGGGTTTGCAACTATAAAACTATTTTTTTACAAGAATGCCTAGGGTTTGTTCAACAAAAAACTTAAACACACCTAGGGTTTGTGCTTTGTAACTTGTTCTTTGTTTCACTAAAACAAAATAGGAAAAAAAAAGAAAGAAATAAGAGAAATGAAGTTTTGGTTTAGAAAAAACAAAAAAAAACCTTCAAAAATCAAGCTTACCTCCTAGATTAGGCTTGAAATGAAATGTAAAGTCTTCCAATCGCTGGTAAAGAGCTCTCAATACACCTCCTTGCTGGTATGAAGCTTCCTGAATGCAATTTGATGATGGATTTGTCTTCTACCTCTTGCTGGTTTCCCTACAATGCTCTCTTGTTTTTCCTCACAACTCTCTTTTCTCCTATTTTGCCAAGTAAATGAAATGAAGTTTCTTTTAGGGTTGGGGACTTGACATTGCCAGTCAAGTCCTGCAGTCGGGACTCGCCTGGACTCGGCAAGTCCTATCAGGATTCGACAGGACAGGACTCGGTTGAGTCCGAGTCCAAGCCCCCAAGACTCTGCCAGTGTGACTCAACTCGCAACTCATCGAGTCCTGGCGAGTCTGGGTGAGTCCCGTTTCAATGGTGTATATATATCAACTTGCTCTTTTAACTCTCCAAATTGGCCAACCCAATTTGGGCGCCAAACTTACAATTTAATTTTTTTTTTTTTTTTAATTATTTATTTTCTCCTTGTAACTCCCAAAAAGGGGTCACCCAGCCCCAAATAAAATATATAAAAATACTTTAGCATTACCAAAAATCACAATAAATATTATTTAACCTCCTCCTTGAGCGTCAAAATATAAAATATTATTTTTTCCCACTTTATTTTTCTTGCTCTCCTCCAAAAGGGACATTAAAAAACACATATCGTTGTGTCAATGTCCAATATTATGGATTGTTTGTTGATTTTAATTTTAATTATTAATTGATATTATTAAAATTTAAATTATTGTTAAAAATTATAAAATAAGAAGTAAGAATTCATATTAAATATTAATTGATTAATAATTGATATTTAAAAAAGATAAAATCAGTTAGTAATTGATATTTTAAAACGTTCAAAACTTTAAAATAGGACAAAAAAGCAGCTTCCTTTTATAAAGTTGCATGGGCTGTAATGGCAGCATTATGAGGGTTAATGTACACCTTTTACATACCCTAGTGAAGGATTTGGGCCTTGTTTGAAACTCACATTTGAGGAGAGGGCTGAGATCATCAAATTATTTCATGGGAACATCATTGCACCAACAGTTTCTTGTATACCACAAGGTTTAGGCAATTGCAATGGAATCAAGTGGGAAATGGAAAGCTACAAGTTCATTATCACCAAACCCAATCACATATAAGGCCAATATGTAAGCAAGGGAGTTTGCAGATGAGGTCATTGCTAATTTCTATTTTGGTAATGACATTCTTTCTGATGTTGCTCTATCTCCTTTGTATAATGATATGCTCAACAAGGTAAACAATGCTAGTCTTGGTTACGTGGGTCCTAGCAAGACTAGAGTTAGAACCACTCTCTTGGAAAAGAAATATTCCAAGGTCGATGGATGTAGAATACCCTTCCGGATTGTGTAGGAATTTGCGATGGTTTAGTTTGATAGATGCAGCATTTTATCAAACCAATGATTATTATGTAAGTAGAAATAAGCTTCAAACTGGAAAGTATGATAATCAATTTCAGAACTTCTATAACTCTTATTTGATTGAACATTACAATGCATGAACAGGGACACATTTCAGACTTTGACATATACTTTCTGATCTTTAATATTGAACATCCATACAAATGGTGACACTCAGATTTGAACAGCAGATGACAGGGCTTACAAATTTATGAATGTATCAACAATACATCTCAGACATGCCCCAAACTCAGACCTTTGAATGGCAGTAATGACAGGAGGTATACATAAGTGGTCTGAGTTTAATATCACTGAGGCACACATAGAATATTTCAGACCAGTAAAGAATAGAGAAGTCTGATATGAAGTTTCAAGACTCAGAAATATTCAAGAGATGACTGAGCTTACAAGCGTAACAGATAGACTGATAATCACCATGTAAACTACTCCAAACTGAGTTATAAGAGGGCAGAAATTACAATCTCAGGAGCTCAGACTTGATACAGAAATATTGCTTCACAATGAATTCTCAGACTATTACAACAGCAAGTGCCAATGAAAGATGACTGAACTCAGACCTGGGATTCAATGCAGACAAGAAGATTGCTAGCAGCAGCCTGAGAAATGTTTGAAACCTTGAAAGAGGGCAACGTTCAGCATCCCTGATCCTCCTGCGACTTTCAATGTGACAATATATGCTTCCAGATTTACATGTCCAGCTACTAGATGCTTATTCGACCCTCATAAGAGCAGAAGGCCATATTCAGGAACTTCCATATTTGCTCAGAACATTACCTACCCCCCAGATAAACCAAGAGCAGTATGGCTGAAGCTCACACTTCCTTCTAGAATATCCAGATGTCTCTTCTAAAAGCTCATGATCCTGCCATAGAATATATCACTGCAAACAATGGACTCTTGGACCATGCACGAGTTCCTCATGAAGTTGACCAGCCAGAACATACACAAAACATCTATGAAGATAGCAAATAAAGCGACCAGCAAGAGCAAATACACAATATCTCTGCAGTTGACAATAAGTTGCGGCCAGCAATGAGCAAAGATGGTGTAACCCTGGACGCCAAACCAAAGCTCCAACAATATTGAATAGCTTTGAAAGAATATCACCCAAAACCAAGAAGATGTTCCAAACCAAACCCTTGCACAGAATATAAATCGAGCCTCCAAATTTGTCACTGAATATGAGTAGAATCAAATCCCCAGATGATTGATTATTCAACAGAAACTTAATACCCAACTGTGCTTGAAGATAAATCGAAACCCTTCAGTTTCTATCAGATAATTTGTCTTGCTTGGCAAGACTAACAAATTATAAAAATCGATCAATCCAACCATTGAAGTGCAGCTGTGAATCCTAAGTTAATCCGCCAACTCCAGCCAGGGAAGAATCTTTCACCACTGAAATTGGAACCCATAGGAATACCCACCTAGGGTTTGGACTTCGGGGAGCTCCACCAAAACACCAAGCCAATAAAAATAATAATCCAAAATATGTTGAGAGAATGAGCTCTCAAGTCCTTTTATAACACTGTTTTGCCTTTTTAGGGTTTTCCCGCCAAATCTACTTAATACATTATTATAAAATGACTTATTAATTTATCCTTGCACTTTATAACCTTTTAATATAATTATTTAATATTACCTTTTATACTTTGCACTTTTTGCCAGGCAACATTAAATAATTAAATTATTATTATTCGTTAGGTGGGCTGGAAAACGGGGACATTACAATGGAGTAGAGGAAAGCCAAATGGATAACACATGGTTGTAGCATAATCCTGGATGGGTGGATGGATATTAGACATTGTCCACTCATCAACAATATGGTTTCATGCATTGGTGGACCTTACTTCTTGGGGACAATTAATTGCCCAAGAAAACACAAAGATGTTGGGTTTCAGTTTCATATCTTGAGAGAAACCATTGAGGAGGACATCCTGAAAATGTATTGGAGGTGATTATTGATGCAACATATGTTTATAGGGCAGTATGTAGATTGTTTCAATCTACACATACGCACATCTATTGGACCCCTTGTTGTGTGCATACTATCAACAATGCACTCAAAGACATTGGAAATATAGAGTGGGTGAAATGAGCGGTGGTGGATGCAAAGGAGGTTCAAAAATTCATTTGCAACCACCACAACTTATTGGCATTGTTTTAGACCTTTTGCTGAAAAAGAGTTCCTCGAATCAGTTGAGACTTGATTTGCTTCCTATCTAATTCTACTAGTGTGGATGCTTGAGTTGGAAAAGCCATTGCAACTTATGATAAGGGAAGAGGACAAAGGAGATTGTGATTATTGATACTTTTGGGTCAAATTTGAAATACACCACATCTTTTATCCAACTTGTTTTCACCATCATTAGATTTGGGGATTTTGATAGTTCTAGTTTTGGGGAGATTTATGAGTGCATTGATAGCATGGTTGGCCAAATGAAGGGCACCATTCGTGAGAGAAACTTCAACATACAGTTGTATAATGAACATATTCACCCCATCATTTGGAAAAGGTGGGAGAAGTTGAAGACCTTCCTACACATGGTTGCATTTGCTTTGAATCTAGAATGGTGTGTGGAAAGACTTTGTAGAGTTCTTCCCATTAACAACCGCAAGGTGAGGAATGGATTCATGAAGTCCTTAAAAAAAAATGTATACTCCAAAGGAAGCTTCATTGATCATAATAGAGTGGATTAAGTTTACAAAATTAGATGGCTACAAGACTTTGGCAAGGATTGACAAGCACACTTTGGCACATCCCAAGCCAGTTAGTCGATGGACAATCAATGGACCTCCAGAACCATTGTGTACACTTGCCATTTGTCTTGTCTCACAATTTTATAGTTCCTATAGTTTTGAGAAGAATTAGTCCACATATAGCTTTAATCCATTGTCTGAAGAGAAATAAACTTACGTGAGAGTGGAAAAGCTTGCTACTGTGCATGTTGCCTTGGGTTCAATTGATCAGAAGAAACCTGAGTATAGGTAGAGGCTAGCACAATAGTGGGATGTAGAGCCCAAGCAGCCATGACAACTTGATGACCACAATGTGGAGATGAAATTGGATGATTTAGTTCCACTCCTTCCAACAATTCTTGTAATTAGGAGGAGTTTCCTATACATGCAGTTGAAGATGATGATGACTCTGATTTGTGAGCTTATTGCTCAAACAAAAACAGCTATGGATATCTTTTTTAAAAATTTGATTTTCTCATTTTGATGCTTGTCACTTGTAACTAAGACTCTAGTTGATACTTTGAACTTTCAGCTTATTAGTTATTTGAATATTTCAGTTTGTAATGAATTCCCATTTTTAGCTACTATGGCCATGGATATTGAAATTATTACATTTTATCATTTTGATGTATGTTTCAAAAATTAGGCCTTGGCATTGTTTCCTTATCAATTTGAATTATCATTGCTCAATTGCTGTATTGTGTTCTCAATTCTATGACTTGTATTTAGTTTTGTATAATGTGTAAATTATGTTGTGTATAATAATACCAACAACAATGACGACGGCGATGACGACAACAACAACAACAACAATTATTTATATCCCCAAAATTTTTAATAATTAGGCCTTGGCATTGTTTCCTTGTCAATTTGAATTATCATAAATTATTACATTTTATCATTTTGGTGTATGTTTTAAAAATTAGGCCTTGGCATTGTTTCCTTATCAATTTGAATTATCATTGCTCAATTGCTGTATTGTGTTCTCAATTCTATGACTTGTATTTAGTTTTGTATATTGTGTAAATTGTGTTGTGTATAATAATA
The DNA here is from genome assembly GCA_007258455.2 of Sequoia sempervirens. Taxonomy (NCBI): domain Eukaryota; kingdom Viridiplantae; phylum Streptophyta; class Pinopsida; order Cupressales; family Cupressaceae; genus Sequoia; species Sequoia sempervirens. Next base: position 320,344,821 of record VDFB02271358.1, on the reverse strand, counting down.
ACAACAACAACGACGACGACGACAACGACGACAACAACAATGACAACAACAACAATAACAATTATATTTATCCCCAAAAATTTTTATAATTAGGCCTTGGCATTGTTTCCTTATCAATTTGAATTATCATTGCTCAATTGCTGTATTGTGTTCTCAATTCTATGACCTGTATTTAGTTTTGTATATTGTGTAAATTATGTTGTGTACAACAACAACAACAACAACAATTTATATCCCCAAAATTTTTAATAATTTTTGCTGCCCACCAAATTTTGGAAATTTTTTGCCATCCTAAAACACCCACCCCTAGCTCTCTCCATCGCTCCTGTCCTAGAAACTTGGAGAAAATCTAATTTTTTTAGAAGAATTGCAAATTTAAGAGAAAATATTAATTATATCATGTTCCATATCAAATCAACTTAAAAAAATACTCAACCATCCATTATGTACATATCATTGTCTTGTAATTTTCCATGAAGAGGGGTCTCGAAGGAGACTTGAAATGTCAATTTAAAAGCATTGAACAGTGGTATCCAGATACATGTTATTATATCTGAATGTGAAAATCTAGTAACTTTAAATACACATGTAAACACCAAGAAGTAAAAGGGTGGTACCATATGGAGAAAATGCAAGCGTAAAGACCCTTGCCAAATCTGGTCTTAATCTTCTGATTTGAGCACTTAGGAAGTTTGTCAAACACTTGTCTTGTAAACTGCTGTCAGCTGGTTTTGATGTTGTCTTGTTTGTTTTTCTTTTTGATTGAAGATATGATGCATGAAAGGACACTTATCTAATTATGCCAAGCAACTGTAAATGAAATCTAGATGCAAGCAAGGTATTTTTATGATTTTCCAAGACTTAATAATGAATGAAACTGAATCTACAGCTAATAGACATTTTGACAAATAGCTGTCATGCAACCCAAAAACTCCTTTGAATGATATTTGCAAGAATGAAGTGCAACTTATTACAATGCTGATATATCTTTAATTCTGATCACCCTTCAAGATAGACAACTTTCAATATAAATGACCCAGCACAATACAAAATGCTGCTGTGACAGCGATACAATATGATGACCAAATGCACTTACACCTGCTGTAACAGACCAGCAACTAATTTGAAATGATGATGCACTAAAATGAAAATGATTACAATGTATACAGAACCTAGATCGATGGCTTGAAGAAGCTGATATCGAACTTCAATAATTTATTTTGCAAAAATCGTCCCAACTTTGTGACTAGATGGCAGGGCCTAAACTCCTCAATGCTGTGCGAATTTCCCAGCAAGGTTCGATCTTATATGATGCCTCCAAACTCTTAATCAAACTGCTCAAAGCTGCGGCTGGGTGAATGCAATTGTCCTCCACAAATCAAGAAATCGTCCTCCACTTAGTGACTGGCAGCGACCTCAAGAATCAGCACCTATGATGCTCAAGGAAAATCGTCCCATACAATAAAATCGATTTGCCAATGATGAAATTGACTTAGCAAAAACTGAAAATGCCTCCAAATAGCTTTTACAAAATCGAACTCAAAATGGCTGCAACTACTCTCCAGAAAATTCTGCACTTAATTTCTCCAAAAATCGCACTTCTTATCTCCACCAAAATTTGGTCATAGACCATTAAATTTTGCCCCAAATTGGAAGACTGAAATATCTCCTACTCAATTCCAACTAAGGTTGATGTTGTACAACTGAACTGGTATCCTAGAGTCTTCAAACCCTTGGACAATGCAAGCATACAAGCTCTCACCTCACAGGTATGAAAATAGAATAACTCAAGATATGATGAAATGGCTTGCATTCAGCTCCTTAAAAAGAATTCACAATCACCTTCAAGAAGCTTCTAGAAAATAATATTATTTTATTCCCAAGTGACTTTATGATATAATAATTTATTTTAGTCACTTTATTAAATTAATTAAATATAAAGCTATCTTATGTTATTATTTTATTGAGATAACTTCACAAATAATTAATTTAATATTTATTCCCTTATTTCTCCTTTAGCCTTTGGGAATAAATAAAGGCTAAAATGATCACTGGGTGGCTACTAAGAAGGGGACATGACAGCAAGACAGATAATTGGAGTACAATGGCCAGTTTCACTCATAGAGATTTGGCACTATCAGCTAAAACCAACTATATGATGTTGCTACACAATTTATATAACCAGTTGATTCCAGGAGCAAGTACGGATAAAGTTTGAGGATAATGGTGATTTTTAAAGGGAATGGGAGAACCACAATTGGCATTTATAGATCCTTTTCCATTCTGACATCGGAAAGAAGTCCATGCAATCTTGTGTGATTGGTTGCAAACTTTTCAACACCAAAAAGATGTGGACTATTTGAATTTGCAGAAGCATTAGTTGAAGTAGTTGGAGTAGCACAATGCATTGGGTTCTGAAATTCATAACATTTGATTTTCATGGAATTCACAATACAATTATAAACTAAATTTGGCAGGTTTTATTATCTAGCACCAACATGGATTATGCCAAGTACAGCACATGAACAATATCACTCTATTCTCTGGGATGATTCACAACAGCAACAAAGAAAGCATACTGCCTTAAGGACAGGCTAGGGGGTTCAATGCAAAGACGAGGACTGATGTTACCCATGCATGTTGAGATTCTGTATTGAGTCATTCTAAGGCCGTTTACCAGCTTGAATGGCTGTTCTTTAAAAAGTGACAGCTTTTTAAAAACAAAATGTTGGAGTGAGGACTTCTTGAGTCTCTAGTTTGAGGCTACAAACTAACCAGATGTGTTTTATATTTGGATTCATGAATCCAGGCAAGGATTTTCTGAGTTCCTACACACTGGTTACAACCCTATCAGGCCTTTGCTCCACATAGAATCAATTAAATGGGGATTCTAACTGGTGGAGGACAGTCTGAGACAGCTAAGATGATAAGAACTACAAATTTTGCCCAAGAAAGGAGAATTGCATCAGGATATACAATTAATGGCATCACTGTCATTTTATCAATTTCCATGGTTTTCTCAAATTTTCTACTATTAACAGCTATTCTATCTTCGAGGTGACTTGGCATTTAATGTTAGCATTAACGAGGTCAAAAGCTGATTAGGCTAACTGGTTCCGCTTAAGGATTTAAGAAATTACATAAATGATCTCATGTCTAATTTCTCTCTTTTGACATATGCTGAGTTTGACTAAAGATAGGGGATTTAGGAGCAGATCATATGACTGTGAATGCTGATATCAGCAAGGACAGAATGTTTATGAAGACAGATCTGATGGAATTTAAAAATTGTGACCGATTTTTCCACACCAGAAGGTTTTTGTTTGCTTAGTTTTGCTGTGTTAACCAAGGAGAATTTCTTCACTGGCTACTTTGACTGCTCTACCTGATTCACTAACCATTTGACTGTTATACCTAGTACTTTGACCAAAATATTCTTCTCTTGATTATTCAGGTCAGTTTTTGACCAAGGAAAATACATTTCTAGTGTATTTATTCCTTTCCTTAAAAAACTGAGATGATGTTGAGTTGGACTTCTACAAGTTTTCACCCATAAATTGTGTTGTCCGGGTCAATGAATGAATTGCTATGATTCCTTGTTCAGAGACGGTGTTCGGACCTAATCATTTTCCTTGCCCAAAGATGGTAGTCAGATCTAGTACATTCCTTTACCCAAAATCAGGCCTAAATCTATTAGTTTTCCTTGTTTATATAGGTTTAGTTCTGTTATTTTTCTTTGTGAACATCTTGAACAGTTGACTCCAAATTCACGGGCTCATTCCTTTTTATTTATAAGGTCCTCTTCCCTCCAACTTTGAATTGGATCATTCATATCACTTGAATTTCAATAAGATCAGGGCATGGTAGGTAGCATACCATGTATGTTCAAGGCTTCTTAAGATATCTGTGGTTATCAATAGAAGTTTATGATTTACAATTATGAATGAATGGACAGGTAACCAAAGCTTCCGTAATCACTGCTTTGAATTCTAGAATTCCTACCCTTACATCACTGAATGATTTAAATAACTTGGACACTTCTATTTAACAGTAAATTAGGCACCTTCACTCGGGCTACAAGTCTCTAAATTGTTGATGCTCACTCAGCCCACAGGTATGCCATCTCTCTACTGGGGATATGACCAGGTGAATTTTTAGCCAGATCCCAGTGTCTAGATTTTTTTTTTTGAAAATTTAATCTCAAAGGTTGTGTCAAAATCTGCTTTGGAGGATTGTGTGTGTACCATTGAGGCTTTAATATTTTGGTGATAAATTGTATATAGTAGATTTTGCCTGCTTTCAAGTGTATTTGTATAAGATTTTTACTCTCCTTTCCTAAAGAGAGTTATAGTCAGCTTTACTAGTAAATGGATCAGTAATTAACTTATCCAGTGTGTTGTTCAGTTTTTGTTCTTGATCCTTATGTGATCATCTGAAGTGGAATTGAGTGAATGCCAAGTTGAATAGAAACAATGATTTTGAAGTCCCTTTGTTGTTTTGTAAACTAGGCATCTTACACTGTTCCATTAGCAGTGGAATGTCGATTGTGCCAAATTAATTTGCAGGTCAAAATAGAATTTCTTTAGTTGTCAATGTCACATATTATTTCAGTGAACTTATCATTTTATATTTGACTGTATCTTGGTTTCTATTTACATATAAGATTCAGGTTTACCATGTTATAATAAAAACATGCAGATTAACTCTAAATAGAGTTTGTTTTAATATTTCTTTCTTGAGATCCTATGTGTTTGTTTACTTAATGCATTGATTAATAGATCATGGTGTGTACTGTTGCATTTCATGCAGGCGCCCTTACTGGTGCAATAACTACTCCTCTTGATGTGATCAAGACAAGATTGATGGTTCAGGTACACTTCTTTGAAGTTTGAAGTTACAATCTCATCATATCTAATTACTGAGATAACATAAGCAAGAATGTAATGCTAATCCCATCAACTTTTGAAATAGGGGGCATCAAGACAATACAAGGGTGTATTTGACTGTGTTCAGAAGATTGTGCAAGAAGAAGGGCCCTATGCTTTGGCAAAGGTTTATTTTGTTTTCAGCAGCCTTATCTTCATATTTTAGTTTTTAGATTTCACTTGCATCAGACTGACATATATTGTCGCAATATGGTAGGGTATTGGTCCAAGGGTACTTTGGATTGGAATAGGAGGTTCAATTTTCTTTGGTGTGCTGGAAAGGACAAAGATGCTTCTAGCTGCCAGAAAACCGAAGACAAAGTCTTCAAAAGTTGAATGATATTCTTTGTATTGGACAAAAGGAAAAAGCATGTATGCTTTTGTATTCTTTTCTTACACAATTTTGATTTCACAAATTCTAATTCTTTATTAAAAAGAGTATGGTTTTGCAAATGAGCAAGTCATATCGTTGTAGTTTTTTTTGTAAGAGCATTTTCCAAATTAGAATTAGCAGAACCAACAGAATGCGCCAGCAGAAGTTTGGTTTGCAGGAACGACTCTAGATATACTTGGTATTCTACATGACCTACCCAGAATTGGAAAGACTTAAGAGGTATACCTTTCTAATTTTAGCAATGGTAGAATCAGGACTTCTTAAGAACAGGTAAATTTTTAAATTGGCTCTCAGATTACTGAATGTATATGAAAGATGTTCCTTGTGGACTGTTTTTCAAACATTTGATGGTTCTGTGTATGTCTGGTTTCTTCATATTCCTGCATTTTCATATTTATTTGTACTTCAATTTGGAGATGCTACAGATTCCAATATTTTGACCCAACAATCAAGTGATAAAAAAAGACACAAATTAAGAAGAAACTTACATCAATTTAAAGTTCTAAAGCTTGTTTAGCTGAATTCCTGTCACCACAAGACACACTTCCAAACAAGCCCTTGATTTTTATCTTAATGGTCTAATTTTGTTTCAATGTTTGTAACGAGAATGATGATGTCAGATTTGAACACAATATTCATTGTAGCTCTAAAAAACGGAAGAGCAATTAACATCCTCACAAGAAACACATTCTCAAACCAATTCCTTGCAGGCATCACCACCTAAACCACTTAAGTATAACTTAATAAACATCGTTACTCCTTTAACCACTAATCACAATTGGCCAAATTAATTAAAATCAACTTTCCATGAATCTAAATAAAGGTTTGGGAAATCTGAGAAATTTGAGTTGGATATTTGAAGGCTTGTGCAAAAGCTGAACTATGATTTTATGCATTGGTAGAGAAGAATAGGATAAGAAGAACATGATAATCAAACTGTATTTAGAAATAGGAATTTCACATTCCAAAGAAATAATGTCAATCAACAATCAGGTTGGGAGAAACAGTATGTGGGTGGCACCAATATTTACTAGCATCATTGAAAGACAATGTAGAAATATTGAAAATATTAATTTTTGTATGTTGGAAATTGTTGTCATTGATGTCAAAGGAACTCAAAGGCCAAGAGAGAGTTGAGGAAGGAAGTGAATTGTCATATCAAAATCAAAATCATTTGAATGTGTTTATGAGCAGCCCTCTATCAAGTTGCTGCCCTCACAAAGGGGAATAAAGATTTAAATTTATCTATGTCTAAGGGCCTACCCCATTATTAGTACCCCATTTTGGGGATTTAAATTTGAAAATAAAAATAATAAAATATAATTTTATGAAGAGGTCGGCCCCTCTTGGAAGGATTGCCCCTCTTGGGAGAGTCACCTCCTTTGGGTGAAGGGGCATGTTTGGTAAAGTATAAAACAAAGCAAAGTAGAGGTGTGAAAGAAAAGCATTGAATATTATTTGTATATTGAACAAATTTAAAGCAGACCAAAAGGGCAAAAAGTATGAAGAATATTTTTATTCTTATTGAACAACATATGCAAATCTGTGTGCAAGTTTATTTGAAGAACATGAGCAGATTTTGTGAAGAGTTTATGATCAGATTTATGGAGGATTTTTTATCATATGTATAAAGAAAAAACACTGAATATTATTTGAATATTGAACAAATTTAAAGCAGACCAAAAGGGCAAAAAGTATGAAGAATATTTTTTATTCTTATTGAATAACATATGCAAATCTTTGTGCAAGTTTATTTGAAGAACATGAGCAGATTTTGTGAAGAGTTTATGATCAGATTTGTAAGTGAAATCAGAGCAGATCTTAAGGCAGGATCATAAAAGAAAGTATTGTATTGTTTGAGAGAAAATTTGTGAAGGAAAGTTGTTGCATCATCATCAAGAAGACTTATGAAGGAAAGTGATTACATCTTCTACACACCGAGTCATGAAGGAGAGCACTTGTGTGATAACCATTAGATAATCTAGAGGTGTGAGAAAAAGTGTATCTATAACCAAATCTTTGTGAAGACAATATCATCCTTTGAAGAATTTGGAAGTTAGTGCTTGTCAAAGAAGAGATTGGTGTCTCTTGTTGAGTTCGTGCTCATTGTGGGGATTGGTGTCTTCAATGGGTTGGTGCCTAAAAAATAAGATTTGTAAAAGTAGGTTGGTGCCTACAAGAAGATATATATAAGCAATATTTTGCCATGGTTTTTTTCATCGAGGGTTTCCATGTAAATCATGTGTTCGTAATTGCTACATCTTACATGTGTGTTATTGTTATGGATGATAACGCTTTTTTATTTTTATTTTCTTAGATTGCAAGAATTAGTCGGGTATCTGTCCCCCTATAAATTGCAGTGCGCTTGGTAAACTTTTTTCACGTGACTAATGACATTGGCACGACACGCCCTCTGGTATCACGGGGATGGTGGGAGACTAGACCTCGTGACCTCTTGCCTGCAACAAGATGCTTTTGCTAATCAAGCTAGGCCCACCACCCCTATGGATGATTACGTTTGAAGTATTATTGTGTTGGTTGATTAAGTTGAGAAAAGTAAAAGATTGTTGTTATTGACTCACCCCCCCTCTCCTTCTCAGTATAACTGTGTGCTCATTAATTGGTATCAAAGTGGGTTCCTTCAAAGATAATCTAACTACTAGAAGGCAGATCTAAAAGATCACATATGGTTTGGCAAGAAATTTATGGATTCTCATCAAATAGGGCACCATTATTGAATGGAACAAACTATGCCTTTTGGAGCATAAGGATGTAAACCTATTTGAATGCTCTACGGTTTGATATTTGGAAATCAGTGGAAAACGACAATATAGCAACTCCCCCAACAGACTAGGTAAGAAAGAGGGAAAGTGAAAATAATGCAAGAGCCAAGAATGCAATTTTGTAGATTATTTGAATCAGAGTTTGTAAAAGTTATGCATTGCAAATCAGCTAAGGACATGTGGGATAAGTTGAAGAATATCTATGAAGGAAACGATAAAGTAAAGAAGAGCATAGTGAAGATGAAGAAGTGGATCTTGAGGAGGAACTCCATTATGCCTAAAGTAATATTGAGAAGCTTAAGAAAATAAATTTGAAATAAGGATTACAAATTCAAGAGGACAATGAAGCCAAAGAAAAATTATCACAAAGTCTTGAAGAATCGGAAAAGTTGATTAGGAAGAAAATTGTGAGAAGTTGGAAATTGGGATTGTTTCTCTAAGAAAACAATTGGAGAAAACAATAGCTCAATTAAACAAGAACTTGAAGAACGAGAAGAATTTGTGAATATCGGGTGACATCATCAATTCTCAAAAGCTTATGTTTGATAAGAGTGGTATTGGATCTTCAGGAGGAACTCCATTATGCCTAAAGTAATATTGAGAAGCTTAAGAAAATAAATTTGAAACAAGGATTACAAATTCAAGAGGACAATGAAGCCAAAGAAAAATTATCACAAAGTCTTGAAGAATCGAAAAAGATGATTTGGAAGAAAATTGTGAGAAGTTGGAAATTGGGATTGTTTCTCTAAGAAAACAATTGGAGAAAACAATAGCTCAATTAAACAAGAACTTGAAGAACGAGAAGAATTTGCGAATATCGGGTGACATCATCAATTCTCAAAAGCTTATGTTTGATAAGAGTGGTATTGGATATGAAGGACTTTCCGAAATACAAGAAGAGCCTTTATTCCAAGGAAGATAATAGCTCATTGAAGGAAAGTGAAGACGAAAATTTCTAATAGGGATAGAAACGAAATACTCTTCATGGTGATGGAAGCAAAGGATGATGAAAACTTAAAGAAAGAAGAAAGATATTTAGAAGAAGAAAACATAGCCTCCTATTTGTTTTGTGTTGATGAGATCGTGAACATAATAAAAGGTCTTGTGAACTAGTTGAAGAAGTCATGATTGTGCAAAAGCTACTAAGGTCTTTACCTTGAAGATTTGATTCCAAGGTTTCGACAATTGAAGAAATTAGAGATCTAGACAAATTAACAAGGGACTAGTTGCATGGGATTCTTACTGCCTATGAAATGAGGATTGAAGATAAACAATCTAAAAGGGAGGCAACCTTCAAAGCATCAAAGAAGGGAAAGAATAAAGTAAATGAATCAAGTGATAGCTCAAACAATAAACAAATGAAGAAGCCCACTTCAAGAGAAAGCTAAAAAAAGGATTTAGGAAGTACTAAGGTAAGTTACCATTTAATTTTTTTAATTGTGGTAGAATAGGTCATTTTGCTTTTAAATGTCCACAGGGTATGAGTGAAAGTAGCGACGATGAAGAGGATCACTACATGAAGCAAGGAAGAAGATATCAACAAAAGGGTTACAAACAAGGTCAACATTAAATGAAGAGAAGTATGTTAATGCTATCAAAAGATCCATCAACAATGAGAGCACCAAGAAGGTAATATCCCTCACAAGGACATCAAGGGTAACTATGGAGGATCACTCTCTTCAAGACAGGTGCCAATGAATAGGTTTTATCACTCTTTCTATGGTTATTGCTATTCATGCAATCATTTTGGTCATAAAGCAGTGGATTGTAGAGTTTGTGCAAGGAATGATTTTGGGTTCTCAAGTAAGAACTACACTTCATGTGCTTCTTCAATGAATTATAATGTCATATGTTATAAATGCGACAACTTTGGGCATATAGGACGATTGTGTAGAAGTTGTTTTGTATCTCCTAGACAAAACAAGAAGGTGGATACCATAACCAAACAAAAAGTAAAACCTACAAAATTTTGGAAGAGGGAACGAGAGCAAGAGAAAGAAAAATCTATGATTGTGCTCCATGCACAAGAAGTGTCACTAAGCTCGTAAGAAGAAGCATGATTATAGGGGGAGCTCACCATTGCATTATCCTTCAGCCCCATGGAGAAGAAAGGTTAAAGATGGATCAACATCCTTTTCTCCATTGATGTTAAAGGGGGAGAAGTTGAGAAAGGGGGAGCTAATTAATGTAATATCTTTGAGCTCTGTGGAGAAGACAATTCAAAGATAGATCAACTAATGCATATTCTATATGAAGGTAAAAATGCATCTTGTTGATATTGATGTAATAGAGGGAGTGTTACAACAAGAGTTATAGGAAAAGGAAGAATGATGTCTTTGACATCAGGAGGGTATTATAGTTAGGGGGAGTTTTCTTTGTGAAAATACTAAGTTTCTCTTTGTCATTGATGTCAAAGGGGGAGAGATACAAAAAGGGGGAGCAGTGCAAAAAGAGAGAATTATGTTTGTGTTGCCATCAATGACAAAAGGGGAGATTGTTTGAAATAGTATCATTGATGTTGAGGGGGCATGGGTAGTCTTGTCATTGATCCTGAATAATGCAAGGATAAAGAATTGGAATTTGTTGTCATTGATGTCAAAGGAACTTGAAGGCCAGGAGAGACCGTTGAGGAAGGAAGTGAATTGTCATATCAAATTCAAGATCATTTGAATGTGTTTATGAGCAGCCCTCTATGAAGTCACCGCCTTCATAAAAGGAAATAAAAATAATTTTATCTATTGCTAAGGGCCAACCCCCTTATTGGAGCACCCCATTTTGGGGATGTAAGTTTGAAAATAAAAATATAAAATTTATTTTTATGAAGAGGTTGACCCCTCTTGGAAGGATCACCCCTCTTGGGAGAGTCATCTCCTTTGGGCGAAGGGGCATGTTTGATAAGGTATAAAACAAGATAAAATAGAGGCGTGAGAAAAATAAAATAAAAATAAAAATAAAATAATATTATTAGAATATTGAACAAATTTAAAGCAAACCAAAAGGGCATAAAGTATGAAGAATATTTCTGATTCTTATTGAAGAACATATGTAGAAGATATGTGTGCAAGTTTATTTGGAGAACATGAGCAAATTTTATGAAGAGATTATGATCATATCTATGGAGGATTTTTTTATCATATGTATAAAGTTTTTATGAGAAAATTTGAGTTTACTACAATAGACATTAAGGCAGAAATATATGTGAAGAAGTTGTGATCAAATTTGTAAGTGAAATTAGAGTAGACTTTAAGGTAGGGTTATAAAAGAAAGTATTGTATTATTTGAGAGAAAATTTGTGAAGGATAGTTGTTACATCATCATCAAGAAGACTTTTGACTTGGAAAGTGATTACATCATCTACACACCAAGTTGTGAAGGGGAGCACTTGTGTGATAATCGTTAGATAATACAGAGGTGTGAGAAAAAGTAGATCTTTGTGAAGACAATATCATCCTTTGAATAATTTGGAGGTTGGTGCCTGTCAAAGAGGAGATCGGTGTCTCTTGTTGTGTTGCTGCTCAATTGTGGAGATTGGTGTCTCCAGTGGTTTGGTGCCTACAAAGGAAGATTTGTAAAAGTAGGTTGGTGCCTATATGAAGATATATAAGCAATATTTTGCTATGGTTTTCTCTTGAAAGGGTTTCCACATAAATCGTGTGTTCGTCATGTGTTCTTAATTGCTAGATCTTGCATGTGTTTTATTTCTATGGATAATTAAGTTTTGAAGTATTATTGGGTTGATTAATTTGGGAAAAGTAAAAGATTGTTGTCATATTGATTCACCACCCCCTTCCCCCCTCAGTATAATTGTGTGCTCATCATTGTAATAGCATATGAAGGAAATAGGTGTCTCTTGTTTCTTGATGCCTTCTTAATGAAAAAAGAGGATGGTATGTTTAAACATTAGGTTTATATGAAGAAAACTTATTAAGGTTTATTTGTACACAATCTTGAGTCATAATCCTACCAAAAGAGGTACTATTAAATTCACATATAGAGGCATAAGAGTGGTAGAGTAGAGAGGGTGGAATGCTCACAATCCATCACAAACATTGTTGTCATGTGTGCTATTGCATGATGAACATGTGTAGAAAATAAAAGCTAGCAATGTTTATGGGGAGGTGAGAATAAAAGTGAGTGTGAGTGGCACACTCTATGATGTAGAAGTTTCTTGGAGGTAAATGGTGCTAGTATGTTTCTAAGAGGATCGAGATACACAAGATGTCTACCCCGCAAGGATCTCTATATGATAGGATGAGGGAACGCTTCCTAGGGAATAAATCCATAACCTAATATGTACACATGTACAATTAGTCAAAAAAAATATAAACTGAATTTCCATTAATAAGCTAAATAATTTCATTAGTGGCCAATGTATTTGGAGCTTATTCTTTTCATAAATGAAAGAAACTACTTAAAATATACAATGCCTATATTGTTATTTCAACTCATGAAGATATAAAGGTAAAAATTGATATGCTAGTGAGAACATTTAAACTTCTAACTCTATTTTCCAAATATGTGTGAGAAAAATGAACTAAGAATGTATACCATTAATTATTCAATAAATAATTTTGGTAGTATAAGCAAAAGAATAAGATGAGAGAAGGCTTGTGTCTAATGGAGAACACAACTATTTATAGATCCAAAAATTTATTATAGCTACCACATTAATGTTACAACTACCATACTAATGACATTACAAAAAACTCATTAATGAGCTACAAATGCAACTATGAATTGCACCTAACCACCTCATTTATTACATGCAAGTGCAAACATACATTTAATTACATCATTAATCTAATACATTCTAATACCTACTCTAATATGTTATGCCCCTAACCCTATAGTGTGTATTGGGTTATGAGTAGTCAGCTTGTGGCTACTTTAATCTTCAACTAACTCATATTATAATTATTATATTATTATTCAATTAATTAGGTCGATCTAGGGATTATATGTTATTGTCTAAGTTGACATGGGTGATATCTTTGGCATAAGTATGATATATATAAGAGGTAGAGTTTAGTTATCATCATGATGTTGACTATTGAATTCTTATTGAATATTGGACATATCTCCCTTGAAGTGGATTAGGAGGTTGCCCCCTTGAATTCGTTAGCATTATCAATTATTTGCAACATTATTAATGATATATTATTCTATTGTGCAAGTTATTTCACAAGTTGTATTAAAGAATATTTTGGCACCGTGAAGGAAAGTCATTTTGTGAAGTGCATAGCTTTCATATTTTAGCGAATCTTTTCTTGATTTTTAGAGGGTTTTTCAAGAATATATTGAGATGTCTACAATAATTTTTTAAAGAAATTAGAGTCAAATTAAGTGATTTAGTACATAATTAGGGTTTCTACCATTTTTTTTGGAAAGAACATGCCTCTTATGTTTTGGCAAAAAAAAATCCTTATTTTTGGAGGTTTTTTAAAGAATATATTGATGCATCTACAATAAAAAGTTCAGATAAATTGGAGCCAAATTAAGCAATTTATTATTTAATTAGCATTTATGCCAAATTTATTCGAGAAGCACAAATCTCTTTGATTTTGGTATAATTTTTCCTTTTTTTTGGAGGCTTTTTTAGGTATAAATTGAAACATCTACAATCCAAATTTAAGAGGGATTAGAGTAGAAATAAGTCATTTGTTGCACAATTAGGATTTCCAACATATTCACTCTCAAGGTCGTAAATCAACTAATTTCTTGGAGATTTTTCTAAAAAAGAGATGTAGACCCTAGCAAGTTATATTAAAAAAATCATTTCATTTGGTTTCATTTGTGTGATTTATTGCAAAATTATTTTTTTGGAACTTCTTCACAACAAGAAGTAGCAAAATAAAAAGAAAAAGAACAAGAGAACAAAATAATAATAAGAACAAGTAGGACAAGAACAAGACCATGACCGAGACCATGACCATGACCAAGAAAAAGAAATAGTAGAAAAAAAGGTAGAAGAAAAAGAAGAAAAAAAGGAATAAGATGAAAATGAAGTTTTTTTTGCAAAAGCATCCATAATCAATTAACATTGAGGGTAATGCTTTCATTAAGAGGGAGGAAATATTATACCCATAACCCTTTTGTGTGTATTGGGTTATGAGTAGTTGGCTTGTGGCTACCTTAATTCTTAATTAAACCATATTATCATTATTATATTATTATTTAGTTAATTAGGTTAGCCTAAGGATTATATGTTGTTCTCTATGTTGGATTAGGTGATATCCTTGGCATAAGTATGGTATATATAGGAGGTAGTGAGTCTTATTTGATCATCAAATTGTAAATTGTGTTCTCATTAGAGATATTTGGAGGTTTGCCCTCTTGAAGTGGCTTGTTATTCTCAATTATTATCAAGTATTTTAGAATATTCCATATCATATTCTTCTTTTGTGCAAGTTATTTCAATACAAAAGACTCATTAATGAGCTACAACTACAATCATGACTTGCACATATCCACCTAATTTATTACATGCAAGTGAAAACATACATTTTATTACATCATTATTTTAATACGTCATAATACCTCCCCTAATGACTAAATTGAAAGGATTTGGAAGCTTATTAAATTACAATATGGTTTAGATGTGCAGAAATGAGAAATATTTGGACAAGCAACTTTCATGAAAATAGACACCTAAGAAAAAATGTGGAAAGAACAAAGTCAACATGCTTAATGGCTAAACTAATAATTTGTTTCCTTTTCTATAAATTTGTTCATATGGAGAAGGAAGTTCATCTTCATGTACATCTTCCAAAGTAGAATAGTATCACTTAGACTTCTAATGTGGCTCAAGAAAATATTATGAAGGCAAGATCTCAATTGGAGTAGTCTTGCTTCTTCAATAGACAAGTAGAGAACTAGCAAGAGGTTGATGAACATATTGACATGATGAACTGCAAAGTTCATCTTTCAGAGGTACCATAATGTTAGCTTCATAAACTTTGTTGACCTCTTGCTAGACGCATAAAGCATGATGCTTTTACATCATCTTGACCAATAATGACTTTGTTAATAGAATATTAATAACCTTGTATGGCCTAAATTTTTCACTATAATCAACAAAGAAATGTTAGATACATTTGGATTCTAGCTTGTCTTTTCTCTTCAAGATGTGATTGAAACAAAAATATAAAAAGATGTTATTTCAAGTTTGTTACCGAACCAAACTTCCTTTGGTGGGATATTCTAGAAGGCTCTATAAGGACTCCTTTTTAGGAGATAAATTGTTGTGTTTGCAACTTCTCCCTAATCATAATAAGGTGTGTTCATTCCATGTCTCATGCACCATGCCATCTACATGGTAGTCCTATTATGCCTTTCTACCACTCCATTATGTTGTAGAGTATATATAGTTAATTGGTGCTATTTTTTTTCATAGAATTATTTGAACTAAGTGGAGGTAAATTCCTCTCTTTATTAGATTACAAAGACTTCATTCAATGCCATATGAATTTTTCCACCAACACCTTGAATTTTAGGAAGGTGCCATAAGAATTAGCCTTCTTCTTTAAGAAGTATACTTGCATCTTTGTGTATAAATTATCCACCAACAATAAAAAAATACCTTAAATCGGTGATAGTAGGAGATTTTGGGAAGGCTCACAAAGATTTACATGAATGAGATCCAAAAGCCCTTTAGCATGCAATGCACCTATTTTAGGAATTAACTTCATTTTGTACTTTCCAACCAAACACTAAACACACAAATTTTGATTTTTCTATATATGGAGTAGTCAGTGCACCATATGGGCTATGCTAAGTTTGGTCAAATACTAAAGATTCAAATGACTATCTTTCATACCAAGGAACACTAGCATTATGTTTGACAATTAACACATGCAAATTAGTTTTTGTAGGACCAACAAGTTTATTTGGGCCCCCTTACATAATTTCCAAGGATATAATTTTGTCTTATTTCACATTAAAGACATCACACTTCTCTCCCAAAAACTTGATTTGAATGTTAAGGTTTTTAGTAAATTGAATGGTAGAGAATACATTTTTATTCATGGTAGGAACATATCTAACATTGGATACTAAGAATTTGAGAGAATCATTTAGTATAACTCTAACTTCTCCTATTCTTTCAACCATGTGCAATCTACCATCACCAAGTGAAACTACATTCATATGACTAGAATCAACAATGAACTTGATGTACTAGTCCTTTTGACATGTGAAGCGTCGAAATGCTTTTGAATAAAACATCTAGCAATTATTATCAATACTTTTTGAAGGAGATATGTTGAAAGCACACTAACATTTTAACCGCACTAGCTTTGCTATGTTTCTTGTAGGATAGATTGTATAATTTTTTTCTACATTATTTCTTCATGCCCAAATTTGTTAAAATAAAAAATATTCACCTTTTTATGATGTTTTTTATTGAGGTAAGTAGGGAATTTGAAAGGGCCCAAACCCTTGTAGAAAAATACCATAAAAAAGAATAAAGTGGGAAACTAGGTTCCCAACCCTTTACAAAGTTGTTATAAGGAAAGAAAAACAAGCCCAAGTTAGCTAGATAAAGTAGAGAAACAACACAACCAATTGATAGGAATAACATCAACCGAACTATTATAACAAGCAACAAATGAAAGGGCTGGGAGCCTTAGGGTCCCTCTTAGACAATACCAAGCCTAGAACGGGTTGGCCTCTCGACCAACACTCAAACATGAGTTTGGAGAAGTGATTTAGGAACACCTTTCTTCATCCTTTCAATTGGTCCAAGAGACATTAGCATCCAAATTCTAGAAACAAGGGGAAGCAAGGGGTTCCCCCATAGAGAGCTCAACAACACGAGGAGAGAACCATATGATGACGAGATGAAGGGTGGTCATCCACCACATGAGTTGTTTGGAGCTGGTATGAAGTCAAGGGAAAATCAGGTTGTGAGATCAAGATAGGAGGTTCCTCAATTAGGTCTAAGGGACACACCAAAGTTGTGTTAAAAGAAAAAGACTCATCCTCTTCCTGAGATGAGTCATCAGATGGAGAATAAAAAACATGAATAGTTAAGTGATCTTCCTTACCATACTTCCACCATGTAGTAGATCCCTTGTGATGTAAGAGAGGACAATTCGTAGCTAGATGACCAGTGGAGAAGCATCAACAACATTTGAAAGGGAGCATCTCATAATTAAGAGGTTGATTCCAAGGCCTATCCCTAACCATCATAACCACGTCCTTGTGAAGAGGCTTGGAGATGCCAACATCCACTAGAATGTGAACAAAAGTAGAGTGCCCCATGTAGGAAGTGAAATTGTCAACTTTCAAAAAGCAACCAGTAAAGTTGGTTATGGTCTCATAACATGAAACCTCCCAAAAATGCAAAGGGAGGTTGGGAAGTCTAACCCACACTAGACACACATTTAGTGGCTCAGTAAGAGGGTTAAAGGGTGTTGACCAAGGATTAATAGAGAGAGAGTGCACCCCCAAGCCCATAACTTGCTCAACACCAAATTTCTATCCTCAGAAGAGGAAAAAGAGGTAATGAAAAACCTTTAGCACAATAGAAGAGATCAATATTAGCTACCATGAGAGGCCTTTAGGAATCCAACACCTAGCTGTGAATATCAGGAAGAAGGCCAAAGACTGAAGAATCTGCACACCAAACCCCTACATTAGTAGAATTCCTCATTTTCCACCACATCTTGGCCACAAACCACCATCGAGGATGATTTGAAACAATGAAGAGGATGAGATTTATCCCTCAAAGGGCGAGTAGCACCCAAACCAACTTCCTGAGAAAAGTTATGTCCAACTGTAGAAGCTGGCAGCAGGGGGCACTAGTAGCAAAAGGCTTTGCCACACCATTGAGAGTGGTAGTAGAGGAATTGGGGAGAGGTTTACAAATAACCCTAAAACCACCAATTGTAGGAGGCGAACAAACCCTAGGTGTGAGCACAACATCAACACTAGGTTCAAAAAATAAAAAGGAAATCCACTAGAAGTAGATGACACAACAACAAAAACAACATATAAACCCTTGTAGGCAACAATGCAACCACAATAGATCACACACTAGCAACAGAAGAAATAAAAACAAAAAACGATCTTGTGATAGATAGTGCACTAGAAACAAGAAAAACACCTACATCGAATGAAACAATAATAGTAGATGACCTAAAGACAAATGGTGCACCAACAACAGATGTAGAGGAACCATGGATTCCCATAACAAATGACAAATGGGGGAGAATAGGAGTCAGAGAGCCTATTTCAAAATTTTACCCAACTAGACCTTTTTACTATGTTAAGATTGAGAAATGCTAACATTTTTCCTTTTGAAATTTTCCCTTAAACCTAGTAACAAAAGAAATTTCTATATGCCTAGATGTAGATTCACCCATTTTTGTTTTATACTTTCTTTTAGTAACAAGTACATATTTGTTAGGAAATAATGCGTTATACCCACAATCTTAATCCATTTTCGACATAACCCTAGGAGAGAAACACATGCATGCAAGTAACCATAATGCATGGATCAAAATAGACAATCCACAAGATAAAACAAGATATACCTTGAGAAAGCCCTCAAGAGGGAAAACCCAGCCTCCAAAATCATGCATACTCCATCTATTATTCGACGATAAAACATTACAAGAGTTACAATGAATACCTATGAAGCATCAATCCTCTCCAAAGCATCCTCCATGTGTCCAAGCATGAACCCAGACATCCCATGCCATGCTTCACATATGCACTCCTCATAAAGAATCAATAATGACATCCCACTCACCCAACCAACCTTAACCACTAAACACTTGTTTTCTTTTATAGACTCAAGCTCACACAAATATAACCAAGTGGTAAGATAAAACCATGTGAATAATGTTGTCAATCATATTGCACCCAAATGCTTGAATAATTAAATTCAACAATCTGTTGAAACATGGGAACTATCTTCAGGCTGTGGGTATTCCTATGGTGAAGATAGACCTCCAAATTCTAGGCTGGTTCCTATATGATGATCGATTAGGTACTTGAATGATTTGTTGAGAAAAGGGTAAGAAGGACTTAATTGAATGCATGAACTAAAACTAAAACTTTGGTGATGCACCTAATTGATATTTATGAGCAGATTGATTCACAACTAATTATTATAGAATCTATTTTCACAACTTAAATTGGACAATCTAATTACATAAGTGTTTCGTCAGAAGGCCTAATAATCCATTCTTAATGAAGGAAAATGATATTTTCACAACCTAAAGGAGAGGATAAATTAACAACACAACTTATGATCTGTAACTAAAATTACTTTTTTCGTGTACATGTATTCATGAATGTGATAGGAATTTAAAGGCTTTGAAATCAAACACATTAAATTCGCATCACATAACATTCACAAAACAAGACACCTGAATCTAAGAAGGATAATATTTAATAGCGATAATGAAAAGAAGGGAACTCTGCAAAAATGATAACCTGTAAAGCTATATTAATGTAAAAAGATGAGTTACAAATCTTTCTCTCTGCAAAAAGGTATGCTAGAGAAGATGAAAAATAAGAACTAGCAGAAAAAAGATAAACTTTTTCCAATATATACAATGAGATGCAACTCCAAAATGCATGAAGGTGAAACTGAAAGTAAATTTTAGTATAGAAATGATAATTCCAAGGAGAAATCTAAGCAAAAATAAATATCCCTGAAAAGAAGGTTCAAACTCATGCAAAAATGAGTGAACTCAGTCTCAAACTCGCAGTCACAATGTGTATAACTGATCTGTAACTCAAACTGAACTAGAAATCTGAAGATGTGGGCCAAAACATGCAAAATCCACCTTGCTTTAATCAACTCGCCCATGATAACTGAAACTCCATTTCTGCATTAATATCAATCATCAAAACTGGTGCTGGAACTGAACTTGAGACTCACTATCAATTCCACATGTGCATGAGCAAATTTTTTTTAGTATTTTTCCCATTTTACAATAGTTGATTTAAAAGATTATTGAAAATCAATTAATAAAATTGTGTTTAATAACTTCCAAATATAACTTTACAAAACAATAAGGGGAAAAATAAGTATATGTCTTGAATAAAGACTACCCCTTATGCATATTGGCCGACCACTTAACATTATTGGTACTTAACATTTTTGTTAATTCCTCATCACCCTTACATGGCATAAATAATATCAAATATCAAAAATAAGGGGATGCATCATTTGCAAGGGTCAACCACCTAATACCTAAGAACTTTTGACTTGAAGTCAAGGTCATCAGTAATAACTTGATTATTTTCTTAGGGCGAATAGACAAAAGAAATCATCAACCCTAAAAATCATTATGTTCATTTGACTTTGGAGAAGCTTCATGAAGAAGTTGGCCGCCATTGAACTAGGGTTTGAACTCGACCATGCATCTTCTCTGTCGACTTTGTTGATTCCTTCGAAGATTCTGAACATAAAATGTAAGATGAAGTTTATTCTATCACTATTTTGAATCCTTTCAAGCATTTTAATGCATTTTTGGGCCTCAAAGTTGCGGTTGTGACTCATTTCCCATACATTATGTGTCATTCTCTTGTTCTGGGCCGCCATTGAAGAGCTCAAGCCTTCTATATATATTCTTGTTGCTGTGCAACTCAATCTATGAATTTTAAAGCTCATAGAGAGCTCAGCCACAAACTTGTCTCCTCTCCCTTAAGTGCATGATGGTAAGTTCTATTTCTGCCTTTATTTCTCTATTGAAATACAAGCCTTTTGGAAACTTTTCTTGTATAAAGTGAGTTGATAGATCTTTTATAAAATAAAAGAAAGACTCCAGGCTGCCATGAAATCTCTGATACTGACCCCTTTATGAGAGTTTGTCATTACTGGCCGTGGCTATACATTATCTTCATCTAGGTATTCTCCATTTACTGCATTTTTGTATTTTCTTGGCCGCCATGCTAAAACCCTCACATGGGTAAAAATAAATTTGTATTTTCCTTCCATATTTTAAACAGAAAACAATGTGGGAATGCTGAGAACAGTGAAAAATATGTATTTAAATTTAACAAAAACCCTTAGATGAGTACTTTTGAGACTGCCATGGTCACCTTGATTACATCTTTTATTATGCAGAGATATGCTCAATCTGTATTCCATATGAATAAAAATGAAGTATAGCATGTATAACATATAAGGCATTATCGCTGTGCATATTCTACTATTGTTTCCTTAATTTTTCTGTAGCTTTCTGCCTTTGTGATCATTGCAAATCATAGGTTGAATACAAATTCTTTCCTTATACTGGTGCATCGATGTCCCTTTGATGATAAAGATAAAAATGCACTTTCTTTCTCTTTTTTTAACTGCCTTTCAACTTATGCATTCATGCTTGTAAATATGTTGTTGCTTTTTCCTATAAGTGAACACTTTTAAATGCTTTGATTTGGCACTTGTAAATCTGTTGTTGTTGTGAGTTCAATGTTTATCCATTGGGGAAAAAATACTAAGGAAGCATTCCTTGGTAACCTATAGTTACTTTGATGAAAGACTTATGTGTTGCGCCCTTAGACTGCAATCTCTTTCGTGGTTGCATCATGCATCTAATAAGCATTGTCTTTCTCTTTTCTGAATCCTTCTTACAAATTTGCATATGTGATTGTCCTAGTTTCTTGATGAATTATGTATATGCTTGGAGGTTGTTAGAAACAACTTGATTACTTGATACCTTGTTCTCCTTTCAGTTTAAAGGAGCTCAATGCCTCATCAAAATGTAAATATGAATGAAAGGCAGAGCTAAAACAAAGGATAATAAATGTAATCAATGCTCTCTTAATATATTTCTTTAATTGTTCCTTTGAATGATGAGCAAAAGATAATTGCTTAATCTATTTTCACCATGCTGAATTAGACTTCTTGATGACAGTCCTAGATGATGACTGTTTCTTTGATGCTTAAATAACTCTCATATATGATGTGAATGAGAGGTGTCCTTTTGATATGTCGGGCTCAACCCTTGTGGGAGCCCGTTTTACTCCACATATCTGATGAAAATAATCATGAACATGATGAACCTGTTCCTGCACATTGAAACAAACAAGTTAGCAAAAATAAGAAGCTGAAAGCTTCCATTGACTATGTTTTCTTGATTGTCAGCCTTTGTAACTCAATCATCTGGTGAATGCTTGATTTAATGCAAATTACATTCCTGTTGGTAGCGTAGGCATAAGTAGAATGTAATTCATCATTGCTTAGAGTACACCTCTAACACCATCTTTTACAATTTTGCAGGTTCATGGAGCACGAAAACGAGGCTATTGATTCATCATGCAATGATGAATTGCATTATCTTCTGTAGAATCATTATTTGATTGTCATAATCTACTCTCCTTGTGCGAGATTTCAGTGTTTTTACAAAATGAATAAAAGGAATTATTATGCAAATTTTCAATTTTCTATTTCAAATACTTCCACAATAGAACTGTAATTCAGATTGTAATATGATCTTTATGATAAACAATGAATACTTTAGCAACAAAACTTGAAAATTTTTGTACCTATCAACGATGAGTCTGACTCAGCTCTACCTATTTGAGCTTGTAGTGAAAAATAGGTAACAAATACAAAACCACTGACCCCTCATTTAATATTGGGTACTAAGTTTTCACTTTATTAAAGATTTCCTCAATATTAAATTATTATCCCATGCTTCTCACACATTAAATAATGATACAATGTTACAATACAACATAGATGGACCCCAAATAATTATCTAGCATGATTAACCACACCTCCTAGGTGCATCACAATTAAATACTTATTTAATTACGTTATAATATAACATTTTATGCAAAGATATACAACACCATATCCCAACATTCTCCCACTTGTTGTATGCATTGCATAAGGGATCAATCAATGGAATACATCATCATAGCCATACATGTAACCACATAAATCTCCAACATGCTTTTGTGCTCCATCAAGATACCTACAATAAGAACAAAGTGACTACCATCTCAAGAAAGAACTCCTCTCATCCTCTAATGTGCCAACTATTGAAGAAAAGAAACATGCAAAGGTGAAGATGCACCAATCCAAGAACACAAGCATCAAATCCAAGTGATAATAAAGGCTCCAAACAAGCTATTGTCAAAGGTGAAAAACACACATGATCAAAAATAGCATCCACACATCCAACCATCCATACCTTCTAGGTCTCAACAACATCAGTAAACTCATGCCAACAACATATGCAACCCATAAACCACAATCACAAGCACCCTTTATCAAACCTATCAATGAAGAACATACATATCTAGGAACTCCCACTGCATGGATAATATCACAACATATCAAGTCTACCAATCAAATCTATATCAAGGTGTGATAAATGGTCAACAATGAAGTACCAAGAACAATCACAATGATCTACACATGCAACACCAACATTTGCATAATCTCTCACAACTTGTCATCATTATCCACCCAAGTCATAAGAACATGAATCTCCAGGAAGGAACCATAGAATGAAGACAAAAAATCTGTAAACCATAACATGTCCTTCTACCAACACCTCAAAAGTGTAATTCTGTGTCAAGTATGATCTCCTTACAACCCCAAATGAAAAGCCTCAACAACACCCAAAACAATGTTCAATCTCTTGGATCAAACACAACATATGAATCATGTATAATGCCAACATGGATGTAAACCTCTCTAATTAAGAAGATCAAACTCAAAGTATCCATTCTCAAAACAAGGAAATCAAACCAATAACCATCTCCTAAAATCCTCATCAATGAATGATAACATAAACTCAAATGCACAAAGAGATAACCATGCTAACCATCCCTCAAAATGAATCCTCTAAAACTAACTATCCATGGATCAAGATCCATATCTATGAAAGATAAAGCAATATAAACTCATGCTATAAACAATCCTCAAATGAGTCTCCCAAAATCAATCACCATGACTCAACTCATTCCCATGAGAAATCAAAGTATAAAACATAACACATCAAAAATAGGATGGGAAATGCCTATTAGATGATAAACCATCGAGTAGACCAAGAGTGGGGAATGATAATGCTCCTCTAGGATAACCAAGTCATCATGACTCACTCCAAGAACAATCTCCTTTACAGGTCCATCATGAACTCATGTCCATATCTAGGTGAAAGCTCCTTGGTCTTCCTACTAAAACCTCCAAAGAGTAACCATCTCAAGCTAGTGTCTCTCATCACAAGAGAACTCCAACCTCACCCATGTCTCCAAGTATCCATGAGCACCTCCAACCGATCAATCCATGCTAAGATCCAAATGTAACACCACACTATCATGAAGCACCCAAGAAAATGATCAATGTACTGAATACCATGAGAACCAACAAGATTAATGTCAAAGCTCCAACCACAAAATTATGAACCTATCATGGCATCACGACCTAACCATCTCCTCCTAGGAGATCACATGCAACAATGCATACATATTGGTCTCAAGAGAACCTGTAACATGTCAAACTCTAATCTAGAATCAAGAGTATACAATGACATAATAACTATCACTCTAAACCAAGAATCCACATCTCCAATCATATGAAGATAACCATCACTCATGATGAATCCACATCACTATCAATAACTCCCACTGAATCGTTAGACCAAGCTAAAAATGGCATTGTGACAACCATCTCCTCCATGAAGATCATCTAGGTCCACACACTCAACTAAAATACCTATCATACCAAGTAGAAGCAAAATATCCAATCCAAGAAGATACAACCACCATCAAACAATCAAGAACCAATCCTACACCGCCAAGTCATCACTGTCAAAAGTTCTCACTAAAATGTGTAACCAATGAAATATACCAAGATATCATGAAATCGTGATAAAACCACATGCTGCAAGTCCCAATAATCAACCAATCAAGTATTCTAACCATCCATCCTCTCATCCCAAAGCAGCATACCAATGCACAAATTCTCAAAGATAAGGCCAACTAACAAAGCCAACATCAACGCTGAAACAATCTCATGGATATAGAAAATCCACACTGAGTCATTCCACTGCAATTGAATTGGTGATCAGCCCACACAACTGCATAAATCGTAGATACCAAACAATGAAGCATGCAAACTCATCATCACATTAGTAACCCACAAACTAATATATCAAAGAAGATAATCCTATAGAGAACAAGACTCGAACACCAAATCAATCTCATATTTGATTCGCTAAAAATATCCACAAATGAGTAACCATAGTCAAGGAACCATACAAGCATCAAGGAGATAAGAACAACCTCCTAACACCAAACTGAATCACCACCAAACAACCACATACATGATCATGTCATGCCAATGATTAAATGTACCTACATATCCTTGGCACCATAACCATAGCCAACATAATACTTGCACTCAACTATCACCCACACAAGACTCTAAGTCTCCACTCGTGTCAACCCATGTCCTCAAAATCAAAGACAATTTGTGTACCTGTAACCATCAAAGTCCAACTCTTAAAAACATTTGTAAACTTGTACCAGGAAGCACCAAACTAATAATAAGTTGTACCATCATAAATATCATATAAAAACATGTACTCTCTCAAGGTTTCGCCTCTTGACTCATCTGAATGCTCATGCAATCACACCTCAAAATATAGGCTCCTACAAGTGATCAAACAAGTACAATCCTCATCCTGCACCACAAATTGAAAATATGACTGATTCACTATGTAGTAGACTATTCATGCTCTCCAACACCTATTCAAAATAAAAAAAATGATTCTATATGCTCAAAACTGTGAAACTGAGAACATCTGACTTCCAAGCTCCAAAAATTGATCAAAACAACAAAATCATGGAACCAAACATGTACCACTGCATAGTGCTCAGGACCACCTTTCCAAGAGTATAAGAAGTTGAAAAACTAACATCTTGGGTGAAAGTGATGTCCGTTTGAAAACAAATTCTCCAATTTGACTTATAGGGGCAACCTGGTGGCCCCTGGGCAGAGCCACTGACAACTCGTCAGTAGTGGTGGCACATTGGTTTCACCTGGGCGACGGAATGGGTGACATATTTTAAAATATTAGGAATTTCATTTGATTTTTGATGGGTTTTAATTTTTCACCCTATGGACTGTTGGTGCGTGGTCCCTCAAGGAACCGAGTGCCCCATTGGCTGCCGGCAACACCAATAGCATTTTATGACCTATCAGTCCGTTGTAGGCCATACAACAGGGAGTACGTGGATTTGTGCCCCCTCCCAAATTCATGTTTTTTCACTTTATTTTATTTTATTTAAAACTTTTTCAATGATTTTAATATTTGTAGGAATTTAATTTTTTTCAAAGGGCCAATATAACCTCTCTTTTTAAAATTTTTTTGACCCGACCACAAAAAATATTTTCTTCAAATTGTATATATTTTTTATTTTGCAAATTTCATGGCCGTACAGTCGGATAGGGCTTACGACTAAAACTTTTTGGCATTATTTCAACTTTTCCAAAATAGGAAATTTTTTATATCAATCTACATTTCTCAACTATCTTGGATCCAATGGTGAGGTCCATTCTGTCTCAAGATGTCATCCATGAAATTTTTCCTACAAAACCCTCATATGAAAGCTCAATCCAAGAAACCCTCTTTGCCCAAATTTTGTATGCTTCAGATCTACAATAAACCTAACAAATCTTGACAACCCAAGAGCCCAAATCTACCTAATAACACCTGGAAAATGTGTTCCATACCATGTAATGCCTCAGATATTTCTTTCATAGCCATGGATTCAACTTTGCACCAAATCTACTCAAACAAGGGTTATAACAAAAACTTGGAAGCTCACACCTTCCTTCAACCATGAAAGCTCAAATACCACTTGTTAGGAAATAATGCATTATATCCACAATATTAATCCATTTCCTACATAAACCCATGAGAGAAAAAAATGCATGCAAGTAACCATAATGCATATATCAAAATAGACAAGCCATAAGACAACACAAGATAAATCTTGGGAAAACCCTCAAGAGGGAAAAACCTAGCCTCCAAAAGCATCCATCCTCCATCTATTATTCAACAATAAAACATTACAAGAGTTATAATGAATACCTCTGAAGGATCAAGCCTCTCCAATGCATCTTCCATGTGTCCAAGCATGAATCCAAACACCCCATGCCATGCTTCACGTATGCACTCCTCAGAAAGACTCAAATAGTGACATCCCACTCACCCATCCAACCTTAACCACTAAACATGTGCTTGCTTTTATAGACTCAAGCTCACACAAATATAACCAAGTGGTAAGATAAAACCATGTACTACAAAACAATATGAATACAAAACCACTGACCCCTCATTTAATATTGGGTGCTAAGTTTTTACTTTATTAAATATTTCCTCAATATTAAATTATTATCTCATGTCTCTCACACATTAAATAATAATACAATATTACAATACAACATAACGTGAACCCCAAATAATTATCTAGTGTGATTAACCACACCTCCTAGGTGCATCACATCTAAATAATTATTTAATTACTGTTGTCAATCAAATTGCACCCGAATGCTTGAATATTGAAATTCAACAATCTGTTGAAACATTGGAAATAATTCCAGGCTGTGGGTATCCTATAAGGAATTAGACCTCCAGATTCTAGGCTGGTTCCTATTTGATTTTTTGGTTAATAACTGAGTATTTTGTTGGAAAAGAGAGAAAGACTATTACTAAATGTATGCAAAAATGTAAATTGAAGGTGATGCACCTAACCGATAATGATCTACAATTTTGATTCACAATAAACCTCAGAAAACTAACCACACAAGACAAACTTGATAGTTTCACCACAAAAAATGATTCTAAGGAAGGCTTCGAATAAATCAGCTTTGAAGGAAAACAAGATTTTCACAGCAAAGAAGAGTATTATTCATTTACACAAACTTAGACCTATGACTTTAACTATTCAAATGCATGGAAATATAAATGAGACATATTTTTAAAGGTTCTAATATTTAAACACAATAAAACTTCATCGAATCATTCATAAAGACAACCAAATGACAAGGTAGACTTGATTTTACTGTAATTTGAAGGAATCTTTGCAAAAAGACATAAGTAAACCTGTAAAACACTACTATATTAATTTGTAAGCAAAACTGAGTTACAAGATGATTCGCTTTGTAGAGTGCAAAGGCTGAAAAAACAAGAACTGCCATTGAAAAAGATAAACCTTTTCAATATATACAATCCGAATACACTCCAAAGTGCATGAATAAGCAACTGAAAGTGATCTGAAAGTGAAAAGATGACAATCCCAAAGTGAAATTCGAGCACAAGTGAAAATCCATGAAAAAGTGGCTCAAACTCATGCAAAAATGAGTGAACTCAATCTCAAACTGGCAGTCATAAAGCATGTAATTGATCTGCAACTCGAATTAGACTGAAATCCCTGAAAAAGTGGGCTAAAGCATGTGGAAATTTCCTCATTTGTATCAATCCGCCCATGCACATTTTAAAATCCATCTTTCTCATGGTAACTCTTCAGTTAACAATCTGATATTAATTCGTTCTCCAGTTGACTTTATTTGTATCTGCATGGATCTTCTGATTAGCTTATCATCACATGACATCTTTTATTTGCATGTAAAGATGGCTAATTAATTAAATGATTTATAATATATCACTTAATTAATTACCCTACATTGAGAATGCAAAAATAAAAGAAAGAATGATATAAAACTAAATCAAAAACCTTAAACTCTCATCTCACACCCTTCTTACATTATACCTAGCAAAAATGCGTTCACCATTTAGATTAATTAATTACTACACATATCATCACTAAGCATTACGACTTGGAGTCAAACCCATGGGGAATGAATAATATAATGATTTTGTTTCAATAATAACCAAAAATCCATTATGACTTGAGCGTATAGACCTCAAACCCTAAAAACATTATCATTATTTTGCATTTGACTTAGAGAAGCTTCTGGAAGAAATCGGTTGCCACTGCTTGATAGGGTTTCATCCCGAGAATGGTCGAATCTGCACCTTTTGAACACTTCCTGAGCTGAAATTTTGTTGAACTTCATAAGGTAAATTCATTTTTATCAGTTTGAACTCCATTATGTAACATTTTATGAGGTTTTAAAGTCGTGGTTGTGCACAATGTTGAACAAACTTTCTGATATTATCATTCTTTGTTATTAAATTGTACTGGGCCACCATGATATATTGGTATCGAAAGTCTGAGGCCGTTTTCCCTTTGGAGCTTGAACCACATTTTCCTATTTCTGATGACCGCCATGGAGATTTTTGAAAACAAATGCGTGGTAAGTCATAGTTCCTGAAAATAAATGATTGCTGATGAAGCTCTCATTTCGATTCTGCAAGAGACTGGGTTTCTAATCTCGTGACTTCTCTCTTCTGCTTAAAATACTTGAAGTCCTCCTCATGGCACGTTTTGGATATTTCATTTCCTATTTTTTGAAGTCATTTACAGGCTCCATAGTTGCGGTTGTGACATTTTTTTTATGTATTCTGTCTATTTACCTCCATTATGTTGATCTTTTCCTGCTCTGAGGTCGATATTAGAAGTTTTTAGAAGCTTTTCCTTGGGTTTTGAATGTATTTTCCTGTGGAAAGAAACCGCGGACTTGGGAATTTTCACCAGTAAACAACATATAAGCTTCCTACCATTTGAGATCCTTGAAAATTTTTACCTTCCACAGAATATATGCTTGATTCGAGCTTGAAGTTACAAAGTAAATGAAATTTTGTTTCCTTCATGCATTTTTCTGGATATATTTTTGGAGCAAAATCCCTAAATGGATAAGAAGAAATCTGCCTCTTTATCATCACAAAAGCATTTTTGAGCAAGATACAGTCATAACACTGTAACATTTTCATTGTGGGTATTTCATTTTGTATCTAGGTATTCCTCATAACACTCTTTAAAAACAGAAACCATTGTATGAATGTTAAAAAAAAAACACCATGGTTGGTAATAGCTTAAGATTCTTGGCACAAATTTACATACATAAATTCCTTTGTATCAACTCAGTCATCATTATTTTTTCTTTGTTCAAAATTTTTTGTATGTTACTGGCTACAGCCTGAGGCATTCTGGATAGTGTGTGTTGGTTTGTACCTTGCAATAAATCATTGCTCTTTATATCTTCTTGACCCTTATACTATTGTACACGAATTCCACCATGAGAATATCATCATTCTTAATTTATGGCATTTCACTATCATGACTTTGAACGGCATAGTCTTTATCATCTGCACTTAACTCGCGTATGCAGCCTGTATGGAAGCTACTTGTCAATGGAAACTAATGACTATTCTTTTAAGACAAAAGCTGGGCTTTGAGACTAAAAATTGTCTTCCTTCATATGACAACCCTTGATCGTCTTTTGGTCTTGGCTATATTCATGCAAAAATCTGCTCTTGAATAATTTTATAAATGATGACTGCCATTGAAAAAATAGGTCCTCCATTTAATCTTAATGCTGATTATTCATACTCCATTGCTGTATCACCATGTTCTGTGAAGCCTCCAAAGGACTGTCATTTTAATGCATTCTTGACTTCTGGTTGATGTATTTGATGCTATTATAGCTGTATGCTTTCATGTACAGATTTTGTAGAAGCATATCCCTTAAATGTTGTCTAAGCCATATTTTGCTGCTTTTCTGTTGAAGAACGAATTGTAGAGTAGATATGGATTTACATTGCAAAATATGAAAAATTTGTCTGAACTGTACGGTGAAATATTGTACTTTATAACTTGAATTGCTTGATATTCCAATGAACATATCTGAATGAACAAACATGTTTCTGAAAGCTTCAATGCATTAATGGATGCCTGATCGATTGTATTCTATATTTCTGTTGGTAGCGTAGGTATATGATATAATTTGATTTGTCATTGCTTAGAGACCATCTCTAATGTCATTCTTTATCTTTCCTGCAAATGCTTTTGTAGTTGGAACTGGAGCTGAAACTGGAAACAGAGTTGGAGCTAGCGTCACAACTGAAAACCTCAACTGTCAATGATTTGTCATTCCAGGAAATGATGAATCACCTTCTACCCTATGCTTACTCTATTTCCAGTTGTATATTTTTCTTTTGCTTATGCACCCCTTATTTGATTATAAAAATCAAAATAAGTTACTCCCACGGCTTGTGTGGGATTCAACTTTAATGCAAGACTGTTTTAAATGCTTGCACAATAAAACTATGATTCAGATGTAAAATGATCTCAATGATGATCAATGAACACTTTAGCAAAACATGAAATTTTTTTGTACCTATAAATGATGAACTTCATTCACTCTACCTGTTTGAGCTCGAAGTGAAAATAGGTAACAATTACAACATTACAATATAACACTTTATGCAATGGTGTACAACACCATATCCCAACAATATTGACCTTTATGAAAGTTAAACTTACCTTTCAACCACTATGTTTAGGGATTCCAGAAAAGTCTCCAAGGAGGGTTGTAGGTTTTTAATGGTTAGAGAAACCATATCCTTATCATCCATTGGTTTGTTAATGCAACAAGTTGATTACTAAGATCCTCAATTTCTAAAAGATGTTTTAACAAAGACTTTCCCTCATGTAATTCAATAGAAAATACCAAATAGTTCAAGTATAAAACCCAACCTTTTTTAAGACTTGATATTTATTTTTTAGATTATTCTATAATGTCAATGCAATTATAACATTACAAACTTAGGAGATTATTTGTTAGACACATAACTTGAGTAATAATATGGATTCTGAAATATGCTTGACATAATCATCTAGATTGGTTGTAGACCTAGTTTTAGTCCTTAAGATAATTGCATCGGATTTGATAACCAACAATCATGAGTATCTTGTGATTCTAGATATTATAATTTTTCCCAATGAATTTTCATTCTTTATGCAATACCAAATTTCATATGTTTGGCATAAATATATATAACTAGAAAAAAATGAAATGTGGTCTTAAAAGCCCTAGCAACACCTTCAAATTTTATTATGAAAACCCCAAATTTTACAAATGTTTTTTGAACCTCATCTTTAAAACTTTTACTTTATAAAATTCACTTTAAAAATATAAATACTTGAAATATTGTTGATCTTTCCCTAGCTACAACCGTCCAAAAATTACATATACACAAATAATGCAAAAAATATGTTGAAACTTTTGCATCAACTACCCACATGATTGGTAAAATTGTGCACCCTAAATGTGCTTGAAAAAAATCCTTTTAGACTCATGAATCATCCCACATCTTTGATTGAAAATTCACATGTTCTTTTATTGGGAATTCATATGGTTTTAATAGAAAAAAGGGGGAAAATGAGTTGTCATTTTGGATAAAATGGTGATTTTTTTGCTTGAATTGTTCCCTTGTGCATGTTGGCATATGGCTTTGGGAGATTGTTTATGGCTTCTAGTGTTGTCATTGATAGCAACTGGAGTCATTAGCATGGTCTGCAGTTTAGAAGTAGCTCATACCGACAAGCAAGTAGAAAACCAAATACTACAGACAGAAAGCATGAAGAACAAGGTATCTGGTTGGTAAGTTAGTCTATATACTCCACTGGATCATTATTTTATGTTGTGGATCCCCAAGAAAGCTTGTTAAGCATGTATGTTACCTTATTGGTAAGTTTTGTAATGTTGCATTAATCCGTGTACGTGCTTGAAGATCTGGCAGAATGATTTATTGTTTATTTTTTCATTATGGCCGACCTGGTGTATATAGCGTGTCACAAATGTATAAGGAGTAGTTATTTTAATATTTCTTGTGTTGGGAATTTTGATTTGGGTCCCAACTGTAGTCTAGCCAACTTGTGTGGGTGCACATTAATTTTAATTGGTGATTTGAGCTGATTGTTGGAGAATATTTAATGTTTTGTTGAAGCCGACTTAAGTGATTAAAATATTTGCTAGCAGATATATATATGAAATCGGTAATTCATTTTTGTGTGTGTGCATGATGTTGTAAGAAGGTGTGTGTGCAAAAAATTTTAGAGCAGTTGTATGAGTGTGCATTAGAAGATCCATTGAGTGAATTTTTGCTTGTGCAATAGAAGGGTTGTTGTAGCAGGGTAGAGTAGAAGTGTGAATTGGATAGAAGGTCCATAATCTATTTTATGTGCTTCACCGGAACTAAATCCAGACATTTGTAGATGCTATCTTCTAAGATCATTTTTGTTGTAATCACAAACATTTTGTAAGGTAGTGAGCCTTTCTTATTTTGAGTAGTGAGCTCTAGGCAGTGTGCTTGAATGCAAGTGCATTCCCTTTTGTTCATACTTTTAACAGAGTATAAATTGTGGATTAATCTCCACTGTGATTTTTCCCCTAACAAGGTTTCCACATAAAAATATTGGTGTTATGGTGTCTTGATCATCTTGTTTATGTGCTTGCATCTTTATTTTTGTTCATGTGCTAAAACTGATTTAAGATCTGAATTGAAAGTCAAAATTGTTGAACACTGATTAACCCCCCCTCTCAGTGTTCCCTGAGTCCAAAAATTGGTATTAGATTAGGTTCCTCTTCAGAAGTTTAATAGCTTGAGGTGGATCTTGGATTACAATGGACTTTGGTGGTCTTCAACAACAACTTATGGTGGCACTTGATGATCTTGATCGGTATAAAGTAGAAGTCATGGAATTAAGAGAAAATCTTGTGGATGCTGAGAAATTCATTCAATCACTGAAGGATAAAATCAATGAGTCAAGAGAAAAGAGGAAGGAACTCTATGATCAGTTGAAGTAGAAAGAAAATAAAAACTTGAAAGATGTGCACTTGAATCAGACTCTAAAAGAGATAACTGAAGAATTTGAAAAACTTGCTAGAAATAATGCTACTCTGAAGCTTGAGATGGAATTTGTGGCAATGAAGTTAACTAAATAAATTTAAGAAAGAAAGAAGAATGAGGAGAATTTGGGCCATTCCTTGAAAGAAAAATATGAAGAATGCAGCAAAGTTAATAGTGGCTTCATTCAACTGGAGATTGAATTGCAACAATCCATAAACAATGAACAAGAGCTTGAGAGACAGATAGTTATTCTTAGAGATGAGCTTGCTACTGCAAATGAGTTTAAGGAGAAGTTCAGGATCAATTTTGATAAGCTTGATGAGATTACTAAAGGAAAAAAGGATGCAAATGATAAGCGAGGTCTTGGCTATGTGAAAGATGAGAGCTCCAGATCTAAACAAAAGGACTCTGAAAAGAGAACTCAAAAGAACAAAGGCAGAAGATATCTAGTAAGGCAACCCAATGCTCAAAATTTTAATGGTTACTGCTTTGTTTGTAATAAATTTGGACATATGGCTTCTCGGTGTAGAAGTAAGATAAATTATAATAGTCCATCATTTTCTGGTCAGTGTTTTAATTGCAAAAAGTTTGGTCATAAGTCATTAGAATGCATAAGTATGTCTATCAATATAAGGAACATTAAATGCTACACTTGTGGAAGACTTGGGCATGTTGCTAATCAATGCAGATCAAAGGGAAACCGCTGGAATGAATGGTTCAAACAAAGAAATCCAATATGCTACAACTGTAACAAATTTGGCCACATTGCAAGATTCTGTAGGAACATAAACATGGACAAAAGAGGTTCGGTATATCAAGGAAAAAAATTACAAAAAAATGACAGAGGAAAAGGAAAAGCATTTGTGGAAGAGATAAGAGATTAGATGAAGAAAATATGGGTAAAGAAGAGTGGATCTAATGAAGGTAATAAGACTGTACCAGAAACTCTCTTCGATAATTCATCCGACAATTGATTTCAGGCCATTGGCCTAGGGGGATTTTTCAAGAAAATCTTCTGTCCCCTATGTGTGGTTGGTACCGGAACATTGAAAATTGTCAGTAGTTGTGTTACTCATCCTTAAATTTATTAGTGATCTTTTGTTTAGTAGGATGAAATCTGGAAGGTACGCAGATGGATTCTTCTCTCGTTGTCTGAGAGTGCAGAGTAACCAAAACTCCTAGGGCAAAGCATTTAATGTGAAAAAGAGGTTAGGTGCACAAAGTTATAAAAGGGTATTTGGAACCCTCATTTATCACCTTGCATCGAAGAAGATCAAAAGGAGAGATTTTGCAGAAGTCAAGTAAATTCAGTGACAAATTCATCAGGTACTCCATTCGTTTGTAAAATTTCTAAATTATGCTCCATAGAAAAACCTTGCTCGGTATGGAAAATGAAGCAAAACAAAGGAACAATGACTTTGGATGAATATAGTAGTCGGAAGGTCAGGGATGTAAGAAATTTGTTGCCAACTGGTGAATTTAAGTGGCTTGAAGGTGCAAAACATAAGAATTTGGACATTTGGAATGAGTTTCCATATTTTGCCAACGCGAAAGTGGTCAGGTTTATTTTGAATAGATTGGATGATGATATCCTTACTCTAGATAAACCCTATCAAATTTCAAAGGATGTAATTAGAAATCTGACAGGATTATGCAATATTGGAGATGTCCCGAAAAAGAATTCGATTCAAAATGTTGAAGTTGAAGCCCTAACCAGTGTAAAAGGAGATCAAAGGGCTTTTGTAATTACAACGATCAAAGATCCATTGACAAGGTACATTGCATATGGAATTTCATACAAAATTTTCTTCATAAATAGGGAAGGAGAAACCTCTGCAAGTGTAGTCTACACTGCTCACAAAATGATAATGGAAGACGAAGACTTTGATCTATGTGGATTGTTGAAGGATCAACTGATGGAAAATGTGC
Organism: Sequoia sempervirens; assembly: GCA_007258455.2. Taxonomy (NCBI): domain Eukaryota; kingdom Viridiplantae; phylum Streptophyta; class Pinopsida; order Cupressales; family Cupressaceae; genus Sequoia; species Sequoia sempervirens. The sequence continues at coordinate 320,308,994 of VDFB02271358.1, read as the reverse complement.
AATTAACGAAGGCTATAGATTACTCTTTTAGGTTTGGTACCCTAGTTATATGCATTAATTATGATGTATTTTCTGAATTGCTTACCTCAAAATGATAATGTGGTATGGAATGAAAATTTACCAATTTGTAAGAAAATATTTGAGCATTTCAACACTCTTGAAAATGGTGAACAAGTTTATGAAAAATTCTTTAGAAAGTTGTTAGGAAAGTTTGAAGTAGGTAGTATTCCACTCCCGGTAAAAGTAGTTGAAGTTGGATCTTCTTTTGGTAAGGCGGAGAAAAAGTAGAAAAGAGCAAAAGAGTTAGCTGATGACACTCCTCCTGCACCTAAGTCAACAAAAGTTGAGGGAAAAGGTAAAGAGCAGATGGTTGTGGATATAATTGATGAATATTTTGATGAATACACACCAAGAGATGAACCAGAATTAGTTGAACCAGATATGATAATAACAGAAGAAAGTGATGAAGAAGGTGCTTTATTCAAAGCAAAGATACTACAGATTGTTCAAGAAGAAGATGGAATGCAAAAGATAGGTGATATATGGATAAATAGACCATCATATGAACATGAATTCATTGAGGACACTCTAGGAAAATACTTTGTGGGAAATAACATTGAATTGGAGAGTTTGTAGAATGTACTTCCAGAAGAATTGATTGAATGTTTCAGGGAGGCTATGGCCTCTGTGCCTTAGGATAGGAAAGAAGAAGAAATAATTTGACATTTGAAGGATCAGTGTAGGCTATCTCTCGCTAAACTGAAAAATAAAATGAATTTGTGAAGACAATGCATTGACTCAACAAATAAGATCTACAATTATTGTCTTAGGTGGCCTCATGTGGTAGGTAAATACAAGGACAAGTTGGAGAAAATTGAGAATGAGTTGATCAGAATTGGTCAGGATTACAATATTTTTTAGGACTAGGATGGAGCAGTTAAGAAGAAAATTCATGAGTTACAGGTTGAGCATGTAAATTAAGGTTCACTTTGTCAAAAACATTCTTATGGATACTTTTTGGAAAGTGAAGGATCAAACCGAATGCAGATTGAAGCAAATGATTGAAGTTCTGAAGAAAGGAGAAAAGCTGGAAGAAGCCATTACCATTCCTGAATCCCTTGTCTAGGTCATCAACATGACATCAGAAAATAACAGTTTGATAACAATTATTGGGATTGCAGTGGATGCTTGGAAGAAATTTCTTCCAGAGATGAAAGATAAGTATAAAATATTTTTTCTGATTTGAGCGACAGTTGCAATTCTTCAAATTTTGATCAATTTGTGCATCAACAAAGGGGGAGAGAGTGCAGTAGGAAGGAGAGAAGCAAATTTTTTGTCATTAATGTCAAAGGGGGAGATAATGCAGTGAAAAATGCTTTGACATCCAAAGGGGGAGCAATGTTTTTATGAGTTTTGAAGTTTTGAGTTTTGGTTCTGACACTTAGTCATTTTTCACTAAGTGTTGCCATCAATGCCAAAGGGGGAGATTGTTGGCATATGGATTTGGAGATTTTTTATGGCTTCTAGTGTTGTAATTGATGGCAATTGGAGTCATTAGTGTGGTCCGCAATTTAGAAGTAGCTCATAGCAGCAAGAAAAGTAGAAAATAGAATACTACCAGCAAAAAGCATGAAGAACAAGGTATCTGGTTGGTAAGTTAGTCTGTATACTCCATAAGATCAATATTTTATGTTTTGGATCCCCAAGAAAGCTTGTTAAGCATGTATGTTACCTTGTTGCTAAGTTTTGTAATGTTGCATTAATCTGTGTACGTGCTTGGAGATCTGGTAGAATAATTTATTGTTTATTGTCTCATTATGGCCGACCTGGTGTATATAGCATGTCACAGATGTATAAGGAGTAGTTGTTTTAATATTTCTTATGTTGGGAATTCTGATTTGGGTCCCAGCTATAGTCTACCTGACTTGTGTGGGTGCACATTAATTTTAATTGGTGATTTGAGCTGGCTGTTGGAGAATATTTCATGTTTTGTTGAAGCCGACTTAAGTGATTAAAATCTTTTCTAGCGGATATATATATGAGATTGGTATTTCATTTTTGTGTGTGTGCATGATGTTGTAAGAAGGTGTGTGTGCAAAAAAGTTCAGAGCAGTTGTATGAGCATACATCAGAAGATCTGTTGAGTGAATTTTTGCTTGTGCAGTAGAAGGGTTGTTGTAGCAGAGTAGAGAAGAGTAGAGCATAAGTGCGAATTGGATAGAAGGCCCAAAATCTGTTTTATGTGCTTCACTGGAACTGAATCCAGGAATTTTTAGATGCTATCTTCTTAGTTCATTTTTGTTGTAATCACAAAAATTTTGTAAGGCAGTGAGCCTTTCTTATTTTGAGTAGTGAGCTCTAGGCAGTGTGCCTAAATGCAAGTGCATTCCCTTTTGTTCATACTTTTAACAGAGTATAAATTGTGGATTAATCCTCACCGTGGTTTTTCCCCTAACAGGGTTTCCATGTAAAAATATTGGTGTTATGGTGTCTTGATCATCTTGTTTATGTGCTTGCATCTTTATTTATATTCATGTGCTAAAAATGATTTAAGATCTGAATTGAAAGTCAAAATTGCTAAACACTTATTCACCCCCCCCTCTCAGTGTTCCCTGAGTCCAACAGTGCATATGATTTTTCTTGTGTAATTTTAACAATGAAAAATTTGCCTCACACTTTTAATGAATTTTTGTTTGTGGTTAGAGTTTTGTGCATGAATTTCTATTGCTTGTTGTGTTCACAAATTATGCACTTAGCTATGCCTAATGGTTTTTGATGGCCTATGATTGAAATTTATGTAACACTATTGTACACAATCCTATATATAGTAGGATAATGTTGTATGGTTTGTATTAGATATGATAGATGTTTGTGATTAGTTAAGTAGCCCGCAGGGCCAAAAAGGAACCAAGTTCAACAAAACATTAAGAAACCAAACTAAAAACAACAAAAAAAGGACACAAACACTACACACTATCATAGACCCAACATAAACAACCAGTCTAGATATGATAAATGTTGAATAGTCATCTAGAAGTTGAATTGACCGGTCATTTCATCTTGATAAATATACTTTTTTCATGAATGAAATGAGTTTCATTGATTACTTTTGTCTTGTCTCATTTCTTGTTCATTTCATATTGTCAATATTTTATCTACATTTCATATCCAAGCCTACATTGATATTAGAGCTCAATATTTTTCAAAAAAAATCTTCTATTATTCCTTTGGTTGTAAGTTTCATTTTTAGCTTCACACAATACTGTCAAGTTTCCTCTTTTCATATGTTTCCCTAACAACATTTTTAAATATATTTTTGAAATAGAAGACACTATTGAAGGCATTTTTTGTAGTAAAGGCATTGGTGAAGAAATTTCCATTGCTAGGTGTTGGTAAAGGAATTTTTTACTTTTATAAAACATTTTATTTGGTTAAAGGTGTTTTTAAAAGCATTTTTATTGTTATAATGACCTAGAAGCAAAAAAATATTTGTACAACCTTTTGGAAGAAAAATAAGACTACCACAACCTAATGGAAGCAATATAAGTCTATCATGTTGAATTATTTGGACTATACTTTGCCTAAATGGCCATGTTTTGGGTAGTTTATTTAAAGTCAAGGATAATATATCTCAGTTAGAGTCATAGGGCATTTGGAAAATGTTATTTGTAAGCCCTTTCATTTTGAAGAGGTTTGAAGTTCAAAATTTCCCCCCTTTAATTTTGTCCAAATTTGTATATTTTTGAATCAATTTTCAAAACTAGGAAAATCAATATCTCTGCAAATATTGACCATCATATCTAGGCCACTAGGTGAAATTTATCACAAAAACCTAGACCATGACATAGTTGCAACATTGACATTTGTGGATTAGACCCTATAAATTATTGAGGAGATATAATGACAATTTCATTTTCTATTTTTTCCCATTACCCATTTATTGCTATCATTTTCCATAGGGCCATATATGTTTTCTTTCTAGGGGGATTTGTAATAGCTCTCCTCTCATCTTACAAAGGGAACATTATAATTTAGAGTTCAATTTTTTTGAGGATGGTACTTGAAGATTTCTCACATTGTCTATTAAGGATTTGTCATTGTGGCATATTACAAATTATATCATATTGTTTCTTATCACTACAACATTCCAATTACTGTTTATCTTAGCATCTAAACACCTAAGATTGCACATGTCATTATGGTTTTTGACATGACTATGCATGAAGTGAGCATCATATGCATTCATCTTTTATGTAATTTTTTCCACATAAGATATTTTTTATGTCAATTGATGTCTTCATTTGAGAGCAATACGAATAAGGAGTTGTTGACATTTTCAGCTTGACAAAAATTTAGGTCATTCAGTGCATGCTTCAACACACTTTTGGGTTATTCATGGGTGCAATCAACTTTGATTATGTAGTTTTTAGACCACATAGTGTAGTTTCAACACACTTTTGAACCATTCATGGGTGCAATCAATGTGGGTTCTCTATTTTTTACTCTCTTTGGAGACAAAAGTGACAAAGAAATAAGTGGAAGGTTTTTTTCTGCAAATTTCATTAGTTAGGGCCATATATGTTTTCTTTCTAGGGGGATTTGTAATAGCTCTCCTCTCATCTTACAAAGGGAACATTATAATTTAGAGTTCAATTTTTTTGAGGATGGTATCTTGAAGATTTCTCACATTGTCTATTAAGGATTTGTCATTGTGGCATATTACAAATTATATCATATTGTTTCTTATCACTACAACATTCCAATTACTGTTTATCTTAGCATCTAAACACCTAAGATTGCACATGTCATTATGGTTTTTGACATGACTATGCATGAAGTGAGCATCATATGCATTCATCTTTTATGTAATTTTTTCCACATAAGATATTTTTTATGTCAATTGATGTCTTCATTTGAGAGCAATACGAATAAGGAGTTGTTGACATTTTCAGCTTGACAAAAATTTAGGTCATTCAGTGCATGCTTCAACACACTTTTGGGTTATTCATGGGTGCAATCAACTTTGATTATGTAGTTTTTAGACCACATAGTGTAGTTTCAACACACTTTTGAACCATTCATGGGTGCAATCAATGTGGGTTCTCTATTTTTTACTCTCTTTGGAGACAAAAGTGACAAAGAAATAAGTGGAAGGTTTTTTTCTGCAAATTTCATTAGTTAGAAGTATTGTCGAGTTTTCACTTAACATAGAAAATGGTGGTTAATTCACAAATTTCACAACAAAAAAGTGTAGTATTATATCAACATGTGGTATAACACTGTGGATAGCTGACTTGACTTGAGAAAATAGACTCAGACCTTTACCAAGGGTGCACACTATCACTCAATATTTTTTTTACTAAATATTGGAGCTTCATATCAAGCAAATAAGGTGCCACAAAGAAGTTTTCAAATGCACAACACAAACAATGATCTTACCACTACCCTCATGGATTAAGGGGGGAATGTAACACTATTGAACATAATCTTAGGTGTAGTAGGATACAAATTTCTTATATATTTTCTAGATATACTACAAGTTGAACAATCATCTAGAAGATGTACGAAGTAGTCATTTGATCTTGATAAATATGTACATTTTTTTATGAATGGAATATATGTTTCATTGAATACTTTATTGTATTATAATTTCCCATCCATTTCATTTTGTTAATATGTCATTTAAATTTCATTCTCGGGCCTACAATTCACATCTCTTGTGACCTATGATCTTGAACTTGTGGCGAGTGTTTCTATGTAACTTTTTTACCACTACAACTTGTGATATGCCTTGAAATGCCCATGGCCTTTGCAGTAGGACTCATACAAGGTTTTCTACCCATGATATTTATCTTTGCAAAATTATTGGGACTTTCCATGATCCCATGACCTCAACCCATGATCACAACCTCTAAACATTTGCAAATGACTTGTGATGACCTTTTTCTCAACTTCCTTCATAAGAGTCAACAATGTTGGTATAATGAAAAGAATAGGATGGGAGAAAAATGCTTTCCTCTCATGGAGAGAGCATAAATATTTATAGATCTAAATATTTAACTATTATAACTATCACATTGATGTTATAACTACTAAATTAATGACAATACACCAAGCTTATTAATGAGTTGAAATAACTACAACAATCTTATTTACCAACATAAACCAAACCACCAAATTTATTACAAATAAGAATAAGATTGCAATTTACTATATTATTTTGTAATACATTTTAATAAAGAATAAAAAAAATTGGTATAAGAAAAATAATGAGATGAGAGAAAAAGGCTTACCTTTCATAGAGAGAGCAAAAATATTTATAGATCCTAAAATTTACTGTTATAACTACCATATTAATGACACTACAAAAAGCTCATTAATGAACTACAACTACACCAATATTATTTAATGACCTACACCTATTTGGACCTGATTTATTACATACAATTGCAATTATATGTTTTATTACATGATTATTCTAATATATTTGCATTCTCTCCCAATTTCAATGTATTTTTGAGCTATAATGATTATTATCATATAAAAAATTGAAAATTTTGTAGCCATAATTATACAATTCGTTTGCATTATTAAAATGATATTACACACAATTTAACCAGGTTTATTACCTAAAATTCTACAAACAAACATTGAATTATAATAGCATATCCTACTAAACTCATAATTAGCCCTCTTTTTTGGATATGCAAGTTACTGCCATGGAGGCAACTCCCTTTTATATTAATAGAAAAAATGTGCAAAAAAAAACCCATATAAGGGGTTTATTAGGAAGGTATTTCTTCAAGTGCTCATGAATAGTATGTAGGCTTGGAGATAAGTAGTATGCAAGCTACACTAATAATTTTTCAATCTTCAACTTGAACTATCAACCTTCCTCCTTTCTATCATCTAAGTTGTAACCTCATCTAGCATTGTTATGAAAAATATATGAAAGGACTTCAACCAATTGGATTAAATAGTAATGTTGATCCTTTGTTAAAAATGATGCATTCACTTCTAAATACTTCCAAATATATCCTATGATGCAAGTGATATCCAATGGTGTCTTTTTAATCATGCAAAATTTCTCTCATGGAATATTTTTTCAACACTCCTCGATGTAGTCCTTATAGGTGATTCCTCTAGATTTATTCTTGCAACTTGGCACTAGTCTAAGTGATCTGAGTGTCAGCTATATAATGATTTATTTAGTTTACTCAATTGATGGCATAATTCACTAGTCTATCTATCAACTTGTTAACTTCTTATAACAATGTTTTATGGAGTAATTTTCTATTTGTCCAAAATAAAAAGTATTTGTACCAAGATGCTATTTAGCTTATAGTTTGAAATATATTTTTAAGGATCACATTAATGGAAATTAAAGAATCACCTTCAATATCTATCACTTATACAATTATTCTCACATAGGTTTAAACTAGTCAAAAGTGCCTAAAATTTAGCTTTGTTATTTGTCCTTGACCATATTTTTGGAAATTACAAATTAACTTACCACTCTCATATTGAATGATGCAACCTCCTCCAAATGCCCTTGAGTTCCCATAGGAGGCTCCATAAAATTTTTATTTGAATCTACCATTCAAAGGTGAAAACCACTTAACTCTTTCCCAATCCAGCTTATTCTTGCAGTTGAGCCTACTTCCCCCATTAATGAGGAGATGGGCCGGGCATATTGAACAATCTCTAATTTTAAAAAATTATCTCATACCATTTTTTACAAGATCATTCCTTGAGATTCAAATCTTTAACTCTTGACATAACCATCTCACTTATTCCTACCTCAATATTTTTAGTGACTTTGTAGACACCCAATTCTATTCTATTAAAAATACTCTTGTTCCTCTCTTTCCAAATGTGCTAGACAACCATTAAGGGGCATAATATCCATAAACAACTGAAAAATATGATTTATTTTATTCTTGGTGAACACTTTTATTTTAAAATATTATTTAGCGAAGCACTTGACTGATTCAATGGATCACATAGCCAACACCAATATTTGTCTATGAATTCATAATTTAGTAATAGATGCTCATATATTTCCCTTGATTTTTTACAAATAATGCATCTTGAAGATCCCTCAATTCCAATACACTTAAGCCTACTACCAAACACAAAATTATCATTATAACAATTATAATTTATGTTAAAATAATTAAACAAGTTTAATATTAAATTAATTATTACTATTTTATCACATTATCTATAATAATTATGATTTATTTAAAAGACGCGTCACTAGTTTTTGTAGGTAGGCACTCTCTTGCACTTCTAGGGTTTTGCACCTAAAAGGAGAAAGGTAACCCACAAAAACTTGGTGATACACTCAAGACTAATGCTAATATGATTGAAATATGTCTAAATGGAATGATATAAGTGCAAAGAATGGATAAAAGAGACTGATTATTAAAGCAAAACCATTGAAATGCAAGATGTTTGAAAAAACATTGTGATATGCAAAAACACCTAGAAACGAAGGTAAATTATAATAGAAACTAATAAAATTGAAGGTGTGCACCTGGAGGCTAAAAATGGATGGAATGTAGGTATGGAATCCTGAAGAACTTGATGCAAAAGCGAACTAAGACACTTGTGCCAATCTGGGCAACTTAGTCCTAGATTTGGAAAAATTGATCTAGAGCCTGTTTCGGCCAAATGGGTATCCAGATACTACATAAAATTTCTAAAAAAACGAAGAATAATGTTGATATGAGGTAATAATATATGCTGGTTAGATCATGGCGATGATTTATAGCTGGATAATATTCTGAATGCTGCATCACTTTGGATATTAGCATTGATTAAAACTTACAACGTCAATGGTTTGAACATAAATGTTCACGACGCACCCGCTGTTCCAGATCTGCCATCTGATTAGAAAACGATTATTTGCACAGGCAGCTTTCCCGTTCTCTGCGCTCTCTCAAAACGATACGCGTACTTTCTAAAAATAGAAAGTTGGTCTGTTAGGGTTCAAATTGATTTTGATTAGCTCAAAATACTTCCATATCAGGCTGGTGTAGTCAGAATCTCAAAAAGATTAGTTTTTCCCTAATGGGTCTATTCTACTTTTTTAAAAGCATTTCAAGAGCTCTGAAGTCATCAATGGAGATCAGTCAGCTACTAGGCATCAGATTCAATGATCAAGCATCAAACAAAAGGTGAGATGATCGGCATGCATGACGAACGAGGAAGAAGGTTAAAAACTGTGAAAAGTATTCTAACACTGCTTGTCATGGGTGCCCCAGGAGAAGATAGGCGCCCATATTTTTAGGGCATCAAATGATAAAATTAGGGTTTGAGCTCCAAGTCAAAGTTGTTCAGATACCTCCCAGCTCCGCAGCAAGCTTGACGGTGTAGTCAACGGATCATCTAGTTGTTAGGGATTCGAGATCAAACAGAGAGTTTTTAAACATAATACAAAATGAAAATTATGAAAAAGTTTGAAAAGTTTCTAAGTCTGGAGCAAATGGGCGCCCCTGAAGGAGATAGGCGCCCAAGTTTTTGAGTGTCCAAATAGATGGATTTTCCAGTGAAGCTCCCAGGAGGACTTCTTCAGAATTGATTAAGCTTTCCAGCGAGATATTTAGCACGTCAAATGGAGTTGGTAGTCGCCAGATGCAATAGGGAGAATACAGGGTCTGACAAGAGCCAAAATTGAAAGCAGAGAAGAAAATACTGGAAAATTTCTAAGTTTGGTGAAGTTGGGCGCCCCAGCTTGCCAGGGGCAACCAAGCTTTTGGAGTATCAAATTTAACTTTTTGACGAAGTAGCTCCCAGAAGACCCCTCTTGGAATCTCCTCTGCTTCGCAATGAGCCCAACCATTAGTCAATCCGACGCCCGGGTCATCAGATTAGGTAGGATCATCTGAATAGAGAAAGTGATGAAGAAACATAAAATATTCTAAGTCTAGTTGAGATGGGCGCCCCTGGAGAGAAAGGCCACCCAATATTTTGAGGACTAAAAAATGGAATTTGCCAAAGATGTATCCAAGATCATTTCTTTAGTTTCAATTAGGCTCTGCAATGAATCACTCAACTCATTCATCGAATCAATTTGGAAGCTGGAGATCGAAGTTGAAGTAGGGGGTCAAAATTGAGAAAAGTTGAAAATTTCCAAAAAATGACTAACTCTAAAGAAAGTTGGTGCCCCTAGCCAAGAAGGGCGCCCAACTTACAATGCCTTAGTGAATTTTTTTAAATTTTCAAAAGTTTCAAAAATGGCAAGAGGAAGAGAATGTCCAAGTTCATCGAATTAACTGATTTTAGGGTTTAGAAGATAAAAACAAAAGAAAGCAAAGCTATTTCAAACCCTAAAACTATTTAAGACATCTCTTCAATGCAAAACTCATCATTATTGCAGGTGGCATCCAAAGGAGAAGTGTGGAGCAGCAGCTTTGAAGTTCTTATTTTCAAGATTCAAATATTCAACTTGCTGATTTTTAGAAATTCTTCATCAAAATTTCAAACCAGCAATATAAACCCTTTCTTTTTCATTGTTTTTTCATTCAGAACATCAATTTTTTTGAAGGAGAAGATCAAAGAATTCAATTTTCAGCCTTCTAGGTATGCTCAACTCATTCTTCTGAAGAATTTTTCAAGAAATTCATCAAGTTGCAGCAACTGCTTTTTATTTGCATGTCAGTGAAATCCTCAGTGCTTTCAAATTTTGATCATCTGGGTCCTCTCAAAATAGTCTTCTTAAGAAAACCTAGATCTCAGCTTTTTTCAAGAAAATTTCAAATTCTAGGGTTCGCTGCTTTTTCCATTAGCCATCAATGTTTTTCAAATCTGATCAACTGGGTCCATTTCTAATTGTATTCTGAACAAAACCCAGGTGCCAACTTTTTTCGTGAAAAATTGAAGAAATTAGGGTTTGCTGCTTTTTCAATCTAAAATCAATTTTTTTAAAAATGGACGACCTCGGTTGTCTTGCAACGAAATTATGAGGAAAACCCATATCTCAAAAAAATTTCAAAAACTTGTCTGTTGGAGGAAGAAAATCAGGATTCTAAAAATAGTAAGTTGTTCAAAACTTGTCTGAACCTAGGCAAGTTTACAATCATTCTTCAAAGTTTTCAGAATGGAATACACTCCCAATGATTTCAAGACTAAATCGGCTCTCTACCATGATTTCATCAAAACAGCTGAGATAGACTTGCATCACATCAAGCCGATGTTTGATCTACGTGCTTTGGACTCCTAATAAAGGAGAATCAATTATTGCTTACTTCATGAGGATTTCAGAATTGATAGATCAACTCTCTACAATTGGTCATATGATTGAAGATAAGGACTTGACCATGCTCACTCTCAATGGTCTTCCTTTATCATGGGAGTCCTACACATTCAAGGAATCATGCAAGATCAAAACTTCCTAAGTTTGATCGTTTGAGGGTCGATTGCATTCAAGAAGAGTCAAGGTTGGTGGCTAGAGGCGTTGGTCAAAGTTCAAACGATGAAGAGATTCATGTTCTTGCCACTCATTCTTTGAAGAAGAAAGGAAAAGGTGGAAATAAAGGATACTTTAAGAGAAATAGAGATAAGGAATCTGATGGTGGCCCCACATCCAAGAAGAAGAGAGACCTTTCCAAGATTCAATGCTTTAGATGTGACAAGTATGGTCACTTTGCTAAAGAGTGTCCCTCTAGGCCTAAGAAGCAGGCTACCATAATGGATGTTGGTGAAGTTTCTCCACAGAATGATTCTTGTGAGTACTTATTTTATTCGGCCTTGTCAAGCAGCATACCTACCGACTCCAACACATGGTTGATTGATAGTGGTGCCTCATGCCACATCACCAAATTTTGGGCACATCTATCTAACTTGGTGGAGAGAGATTCTTATGAACAAGTTATCATTGGAGATGATGCATGCTACTCAGTGAAAGGAGTTGGGAACTCTACTCTTCACCTGGATTTCGGCATTACCCTACAACTGAATGATGTGTTATTTGTTCCAGGAATCAAGAGAAACCTTGTTTCCATTTCAGCCTTGGAAGACAAGGGATACCAAGTTGCATTTTCAAAGGGTAAAGTACTTGAGTGGACAAAGAACTCAAGTATCAAGACTGCTCTTATGATCGGAGTTCATCATGAATTTCTCTACAGGCTATGCACTCAACCAATTTAGGCGTTGGTGCATGATTCTTCAAGCTTGTGTGATCTTTGGCATTGAAGATTGGCCCACCTTCACTTTCGAGCCCTACCTATCATGGAGAAGATGGTCTTAGGCCTTCCAAAGTTTGATCAGGAGCATGAAGGTACCTGCAAGGGCTGCGCTTTGGGTAAGAATACTAAAGGTCCATTTCATAGTAGAGAAAGTAGATCCAAAATTATTCTAAATCTCATTCACTCTGATTTATGTGGTCCAACGTATGTTGCTTCTTCGAGTGGTTTCTTGTATTATATTCTTTTTATTGATGACTACTCTAGAAAGGCTTGGATTTAATTCTTGAAATCTAAGGAATCTGAGGAAGTATTAGAAAGGTTCAAGGAGTTCAAAGATCAGGTGGAAAATCTTTCGGGGAAGAAAATAAAAGTTATGAGATCTGACAATGGAGGAGAGTACACTTTCGGTAGCCTTTAGAATTACTACATTGAAGCTGGGATTAAGAGGGAGTTCAATGTCCCTTACAATCCTCAATAGAATGGTGTTGTTGAACAGAAGAACAGGACTATTGTGGAAGTAGTGAAATCTATGATCCATGACCAAGATCTTCCAACATTCCTTTGGGCAGAAGCATCTAAGACAACTATTTATGTTTAGAACATAAGTCCCCACTGAATCCTGGAGAACATGACTCCTGAAGAAGCCTTTATTGGGAAGAAGCCAAAAGTAAGTCATTTGAGGATCTTTGGATGTCTAGTTTATGTTCATATTCCAAAGGAAAAGAGAACAAAGTTGGAGCCTTCTGGCAAGAAGGGGATATTTGTTGGTTATAGTGAGACAACTAAAGCTTACAAAATCTACATCCTAGGCCAAAAGTTGATTGGGATCAATAGAGATGTCACATTTGAGGAAGATGTTGCATTAAGGAGATCCAAGGGCACTCACATGGAGACTAATAATGAAGAGTCTTCACAAGATATGGAAGTTGACCATGCTCTTGAGATTCAGAGGGAGGCTCCAGAACCAAAAGCAGATGATGATCCAGTTGAGCCCTTGGAACCTACTTATGGGCCTACAAACATTATGATTGGATGCAAGAGATCCCTTTGGGCTAGGAAAACAATGCAGGAGGCAGAAAGGTTTGCAGCTCCAAAGGGAACCTTCAGAGAAAGCAAGAGACCTCACATGTTTTCTAGTTATGTTGCTTTGATGAGCCAAACTATTGAGTCTGAGCCTTCCAGTGTTGAGGAAGCTTCTAGCCAACAAGTTTGGAAAGATTCTATGACAGAGGAGTATCAGTCAATTCTCAAGAATGATGTTTGGGACATCGTTCAGAGACCCGAAGGAAAATTTGTGTATCTTCAAAATGGCTCTTTAAGATCAAGAACGCGGCTGATGGGAGCATTGAGAAGTACAAGGAAAGATTTGTGGCTAGGGGGTTCTCACAAAAAGAGAGAGTTGACTATGAAGAAACTTTCGCTCCAGTTGCTCAGTATACTTCTGTCAAAACCATTATTGCCATTGTTGCATCTAGAGGATGGAAGATTCATCAGATGGATGTGAATACAACCTTTCTGAATGGTGTGATTGAGGAAGAAGTTTATATTGAGCAACTTGAAGGATTTGAGGTACATGGAAAGGATTCTCATGTTTACAAGATAAAGAAGGCCTTGTATGGTCTTAAGTAGGCTCCTCGTGCATGGTATGAAAGGATTGATCGTTACTTGTCAAGCTTGGGTTTCCTTAAGAGCGATGCTAACTCAAATATGTCTTTTAAGGTAATTCATGGTGAAGCATTGATTTTGGTCCTGTATGTTGATGATTTGATTCTTACTGGTGAAGAGCACCTCATTATCAAATGTAAGGAGGAGTTGGCCTCTGAGTTTGAAATGAAGGACCTTGGGCTCATGCATTACTTCCTTGGCTTAGAAGTTTGGCAGAAACTAGATGAGATGATTCTAAGTCAAGGGAAGTACACTATTGATATTCTGAAGAGATTTGGCATGTTGGATTGCAAATCTATGTCTACGCCTTTGGAGACCAACTTGCACAATTTGAAAGAGGCTGCAACTAGTTCAGATATGGTGGATCCCACATTATATAGGCAGTTGATTGGGTCATTGATGCATCTAGTCAACACTAGACTAGATATCTGCTTTGCAGTGAGTGCTCTTAATTAGTTCATGTGCGAACCAGGTGGATACATCTTGTTGCAGCGAAACATATCCTGAGATACTTGCGTGGCACAGTTGGATATGGGCTGAGATATACTTTAGATGCAGACTTGAAGTTGCATGGTTATACTAATTTTGATGGGGAAAGATGTGTCACTGATTGAAAGAGTACCTCTGGGTGTTGCTTCAGTTTGGGATCTGCGATGATATCCCGGTGCAACAAGAAGCAGTCATCTGTAGCATTGACCATAGCAGAGGAATATTATATTGCAGCTTGTGTGGCAACTTGAGAAGTAGTGTGGCTTCGAAAGCTCCTTGTAGGATTGTTTTGGAAATCAATGGAGCCTACTATCATTCATTGTGATAACCAGAGCTATGTGAAGCTTTCTGTCAATCTTGTGTTTCATGAAAAAAATAAGCATGTTGAGATCAAATACCACTATATTAGTGTTATGGTATTGAGGAAAGCTATACAGTTGAGGTATATCAGCACTGATGAGCAGATGACAAACATTCTCAGGAAGCCTCTCTCTAGGATAAAGTTTGAGTACTTTCTAGATAAGCTTGGTATGGTGGAGAATACAACCCTAACTGAGAAGGAGTCTCAGTATCAGTGATCCTCATTAATGAGTTCTTCTCTGGGAGAGACGTTCGAGGTGAAATCCCTTGATAAACGAGTTCTTCTCTATGAGAGAATTTTGAGGTAAATCCCTTGATTAATGAGTTCTTCTCTATGATAGAAGTTCAAGGTGAAATCCCTTGATTAATGAGTTCTTCTCTGTAAGAGAAGTTCGAGGTGAAATCCCTTGATTCCACCATCTGGGAGATCCATAGTGGATGTCATGCATGTGACTCCATGACAACATCACGTGAGAGAGTCCATGATGATTTTTCTTGTACTTGTGTTTCACCCTCTGTGGGAGCCATGGTGAACGTCATGATGAGGTGACAACATCACGTTGAGTGATGGGAACTTGTACATACCATCTATGGGAGTAGCCATGATGGTTGATATCACGATGAGGTGATATCATTTCTTTTCCACATATGGTTGTAGCCATTGTGGTAGACATCATGATGAGGTGATGTGTCTTGTGAAACAGGAAGTATTCCTCCCTAGTTGAGAGGGAGTGTTGATGTTATTGCAACTTCGAGCTTCATACTTATTTATTTGTGATTATTTAATGGCAACATATCTCTAAGATGGCCGACCTCCTTTGTAATCATATTTATTATTATTTGTAATTTCCTTGGTGGCTGACTCAACTTTTATTTGTAATTATATTTTTTCTTTTGGTGGCCGACCTTCTCCTTAAAAATGTGTGACCTCTCTTTCAAAGTGTATATATAGAAGTTCATTCTTCCTCATTCAACAATCAAGAAAGTTTGAGCATTTCTTCTCTTCCAAGTGTGAATTATTCAAGGGAAAATCAATCAAGTGCAGACTGTGAATTATTAAGAGAAGATAGAAAATTTCTAAAGGGTAGATCTGAGTTACAAGGAAGTACTAATTACTTGTTTTCATTGCATCTTGTGAAGGTGTTGCATATCGGCCTTGAGATTGGCCTCATTGTAAAGAGACTTGTTGCCATTACTAATATATAATAAAGAGATATTTGTTGTTGGGTTTTTCTCCCTCAAGAGGAGGGTTTTCCCAGGGTATCTGTTGTGTCTTTGTGTTGAAATTTTGAATTAATTTATGTGCATTCAATCTAATCATTAAAATTTAAAACATATGATCGAGAAATGCTTCCCCATTCCCCCTTGGCCTAAAAGTGTGACTATCTCTAAGAGTGAATGTGAAAGGATGTGGGAAATGCACAAAGACAAGTATAGTAAGAAGATTGCACAGAGGTGGATGAAGGAAAAACTTAAGACTCTACCAAGTCACATTTCCATGATGTCAACAAAGTTTGAGAAAGCGGCCAATGAGGTTGAATATTTCCTGAGATCAATTGCAGATGGAGAGGATATCTTAGAAAAACACAAATTTTCTATTGATGGAATAGATGCACCCAAATTGGGACACAGTTTCTTGCTTTTTAGCAGATGTCATTGAGATTTAAAGCAACTTTCTTCTAGAAGATTTCTTTCCGCTTTCTTTCTATTCTTGGAACAATTCTTATCCATTCTTTGAAGAAGAGAAAGAAGATAAATGTAATAGTTGGCGTTTCCCACTTTTCCTATTTTCTTAGGTGTTAGATGTTATCTTCTTTCTAGATTTAGAAATAAAGCTTGCTTGCTGAGCAAGCCCTAGATTGTAAAAGAAAGAAGATTTTAGGTTTCCCTACTCCTCTACTTTCCTATAAATAAGAGCCTTTGCTCATTAGTTTTCTTTAACCATGCTAGTGATAAAAAAATGTTGATCCTAAGTGCCTTCTATTTGTTATTCAGTGTTCAATTGTTTTATGATAGCGAATTGTTGAGTCTCTTTTAGCCAACAAGTAGTTATTGTAATTGTTGTTCCTATTGTGTAAGAACAAGTTTTGCAAGCCTCTTTAGCTGCAAGCTCTTGTTCCAGGCATGTGTATAGTAGATTTTGTTCCAAAAGTTTGAGAAATAAAATCATGAGCCTCCTTTGCCTTAGTATAACGTCTCATATTTCCATTATATGTGTTATGCTTTTGTGATCTTAATTTGAAATTGCATTGAAGTGTGTAGATGTATGTTGAGAAAGAGTTATCTTAAGCCTTTGTCAGAGAAATCAACCTTGTTCATTTCTAATTCTCTTGCTCTTTGTATTACTTGAGATATTAGAAACATCTTTATCTTAAGTTAGTCGTAGTTAGAATTCTTAAATCAGAAAATCTTAGCTGCAACATTTGTGTTTTATAAACCTTGTGCTCTAGCTGAAACAAAAAGATAGGCAAATTATATTTAATTTACTTTCTTTTACCCCATCAACAAGAGGGAGCTTCCCCTCCAAATTTGAAGGGCAGTTTTACTGTGCATAGTTGTTCATTTCAAATCCGCATTCTAGAGGTGCGAATTTAAATGCTAACAATTTTTTGGTGCCCACCGTGGGGCACGAGGCATAAAACAACAAAGAAAGCTTAGGATTTATGTCATGGGTATGACACTATGGTGTCCTACTATTCCAATTCAATGGCTTGATCTTACACCTCCAGTTATCTAACTGAATTTCTAGATAATTGAAGGAGAGCAAGTAGACAACATCATCAACCTAAGGAGTTTCATCTTTGAGAAGGAGACCCTTGCTCAGTGGAAAAATGTTGTTGCTCGTCTAGACAAAGAGGAAGATAAATCCGATATTGCAGTTGGAACACCTATCTTGTCATCACCCGCGTGGGTTTAGACAATCCTGGCTTACATAGTTTATACAAGGAGGAGAACAAGAACAAATTTTCTCTTCCAAGAAGTTGATCCCTTCCTTCCATAAACACATCCTATAGAAGTTGGAGAGCCGTCCAACATTGTTCTTGAGTTCAACACCGTACCTGAGTTTGAAAAAGAAGTACCCATAGTTCAACCAGAAGCAATGAGAGATAATAACAAAAATAACAACAACAACAATAACAACAATCATAATCACAATCAGATAAGAGGTCCCCCATTTCCTTGGGGTGATCATATTGGACCTTTGGCCCTAAGAGAAAATCATGAATTACCTAAGGGGTCAAGAAAGCACTTTCCACGGTTCCAAGGTGATGGAAGTCAATATCCTGATGATCATCTTTCAACCTTTTCAATGGCTTGCATTGTTCTGCATGTAGCTCATGAAGAAATTGTTGTACGTCTCTTTGTTGAGACTCTCATGGGAGCTGCTATTGAATGGTTCAATCACCTAGAGCTGGGTTGCATAACCAACTAGGATACTATGATCGAGAAGTTTCTTGCAAGGTTCAAGCCAGCTAAAGATAGCCACCAGTTGTTCGCCCAACTCTCAAATTCAAAGAAGGAGAACAACGAACCAATGAGGGAGTTCCTGGCAAGGTTTAATCGCTTGGTCACTCATCTCTCATACACACTCAATCCATTGCCTGAGATCCTATTAAGCAGTTTTGTCTGTAACTAAGGGTAAATTTTTGGATTAGATTCATCAATAAAGTATATAAAATAAACCCAAAGCAATTACAAAACACAATGAAAGTTAAAACAAATAATGATTATACCTATAAACCGTCGAGTCTTCCATGATTCACTTTTGTAACACCTTCTAACTTGCTGGTTGACATGTTGCCCTCAGATCAAACATGCGAGCAATCTACAAATAAATGTCTAAGTCCTACACCAAGCTTTGAAGGATTTGATAAATGCCTAAATGCCTATGACTATGAAAATACAATTGAAATGCCTGTCTAAAATATTGCCTAATGCGAAAATGAGAGGAAAATGATATTTTATAGAAAATGCCATTTTGAACGGACGAATGAGATTGAGAGATTGAGAAAATGCCCTAGAATCAATGGTTAAGATTCGAAATGGCAACTCTCAATTAGGGTTAGGGCAAAATTCCCAAATGTGTGAATAAGATTTAATTAAATAAATTGAATCAAAGATAAATGTGATAGTTGAGATGGAATTAGCAAAAATCAAAAGACAAGAAGATGGGATTTTAGAAAATCAGTAATTTTAGAAATTACTTGATTTGTAGAAGAATATTTCCATTTTGAATTAAATTAATTCAAAATGTGGATTTTGTGAGATAATGAGTAATTGATTTTTGAAATTAATTACTAAAAGAAGAATCAGTTAACTATGTGAGACATTTTTAAATAAATTGTTTTATTTAAAAATAAAGAAGTGTCACATACAACAATTAAATAATTAAAAATAATTATTTAATTTAGAAGAAGTGGTTAATTAATTAAATAAATTAGCAAATCTATTTAATTAAAAGAGAGGATTTAGGAATTAGTGACATATTGAATAAATATATTAAAATATATTTATTTGATAATTAGGACATTAATGAAAAAGATTAATTAAATAAAATGAGAACTTTATTTAATTATGAGTTGACTTTAGATAATTAGTGACGCATTAAATAAATATGATTTATTTATTTAATAATCGAAGAATAGAAGACCCTGAATTAATTAAATAATTGTAAATTATTTAATTAATAGTTGAAGATGGGTTAAGAACATAATTAAAGTGTCATAATTATGCTAGGACGAAAAGTGGTAAAAATGAAGCTTGCAGGCCTAGGTCATTTTAGGTGTCTACATTTTGCCCCTCTTTGTCATAATGTAGCACATTGTGACAAAGAAAATAAGTCAAAAATATGCCCCAAAGGCAAATAAGATGAGGAAGAATGACGAGGAGGGTTATGGTATGCCCCCGAGAGGACAGATAGGTTCCAAGAACACGTGTGCTCTCAAAATTAATGAGAAGACTAGAATATGAAGAGACAAAGAAATGTTAGTGCAAAAGATATGGATGATGATATGGATGCAATGCCTATATGAGACTGAGAGAAGATGACAAGACTAAAGAAGATGCATGTTAGTTCCTAGACCAAATCCTTCAAAACATTGTCATAGGACTTTAATATTTATTGCTCTTAATCATCATTGGGCGGTAAAATGACACAAATGGACAACAAACACAATGATATGACATAGACCAAGGTGTGCAAGGTCATCCACTTGAAAAATAGACAGTCACAGACAAGGAATGTCCTAACTCATACTAAGGGCGAAGTTGCCCCAGTCTTTTTGTCAAGACAATCCACATACAATAGTCAAAGAAAATAAAATAGGCCAGGAGACGTCATTGCACCTCTAAATCCTTCATGGGACATCCTTGAGGTAGCTAGTAACATGACCAAAAAGACAAGACATTAAAAATATAAGACAAAATAGCCAAGATAGTCAAAAGATAAGCCAAGATAGACCAGAAAGATTAACAACCATTTTATTTTGTTTGCCAATGTTTGTTTGCCAAAGATTGATTTCCTGCCAGTTTGACAGTTTTGACAGTTTAAGAGTTTTTCCAATTGGACGGTGTTGACAGTTTGACGGGGCCTATTGTCAGGAAGGACACATCCTGAAAAGGAAATGGACATTTTGACGAGGTCTAACTCCAAGAAGGACACATCTTGAAGAGGACCAAAGAGTGACGAGACTGACATTGTTTTGACTAATATGTTTTGGCAAGTTGACTATTGTTGACTGTATGATTGATTGGACTATGTTGTCTAATTTTGACCAATTTTGACATTGGTGTTTCAAATGACTGTCTTGTGTCTGAGTTTGACTATGCCTGACTTATTTGACCGATGTGACGATTGTGACAAATTCCATGATTTTATTTGGACCAACCTAAAAGGACTGACCTAATGTCTCGGGGACTCATTGACTGATGGCCTTGCCTACGTAGCAAATGCGCAGAGACAACGTAGTTTGACAATGACATGGACTGACTAACATGACTGACTTTGACTCCATTTTTAGGATTTTGACATTGATTTGGATGTTTTTGTGTTTTTCTTCAAGACGTTTTATGATTTTTAGGTCTTTCTTCAAGACATTTTATGATGTTTTTGGTCTTTCTTTAGGACATTTTATGATTTTTTGTCTTTTTTCAGGACATTTTGTGATTTTTTTGGATTTTGACATTTAAGAGGATCGTAACAAATGCATATGACTAATGCCTACACATGAGAATCCAAGGACAAACATGATTGTGCCCCTAGTCAAGCTGACTACCAATTAACAGGTGATGACAACATTGTTTGACGTGGGAAGGATGCATCCCAAAACAACATGAAGACGACGATGATAATGTGACGAAAGTATGGAGGTCTATAGCTGAGCCAGGAATGTAGTCAAGTAAAATTTTGGATAATGTGCTTGTATGGATTAGACTCGTTGCATTTGGAATGACTTGGTTAGGACTAGATGGGATGATGGAGTATCCTTAGATCGTTTGACAAGGGAAAGCCAAGATAGGTGACATGGATGAAAGGATAAGGGGTGGCCTTGGTAAAAGACAGGAGACATGAGACATGAGACTAATGGAATTGTCATATGATTTTCAAGGACTATGTCGTACAAGGACAATAAGACTATGACAGTCAATGACATGATGTTTCGTGAATCGTGTATGATCGAAGGATAGACATGTTAAGAGTTTTCCCAAAGCATGATTTATGTGTGCCAGTTTTATGTCAAGACCAAGGTAAGTGGAAAATGTATGAAAATGATATGAATGAAATGGTCGGATGTCAATGTCAAGAGGAAGGCCTAAGAGATGAGACGACTTGCCCCCAAGTGTAAGAGTCCACATAGACGATTTATTTTACACATGACGCCTGTTTGCCAGGTTTTCATCATGGTACTTATCCAAGGTGCCTATTTGCCAGGTTTTCACCATTGGATGAAATTTTTCTCTTTACTATTTTCTTGACTTTTTGATTTTTTTTGGTGTCACCAAGACGCTTGTTTGCCAGGTTTTCATCAGGGTGACGATTTTTTTACATTTTTCAATTTTATTTTATTTTCAATTTTTGATTTTTGCAAATAGCCTAGATGCTTTAGATGACCATTGACTATTCTAAATCCACTGATGGTGTCGATGTAGAGACTGGTGCCATGATATGCCAATAATGACCTTGCTGAAGGAGTTGTCTTGTCAGGATCGTAGCGCTTTCATATAATTGATTGATGTCATCATGGTCCTTTCTGATACTAGAGTTGGCCTTATCAGAATACACACATCACGATAGAGTGCCATGAGCATCCTTGTGGTAAAGAGTTGCTGCCAAGATGTGACGGATTTGTGACATGGAATTTTTGGACTTTAGACGAGATGTAGGATTATGATGAATGATGGTAGACGTGGAAAGATTGTTTGGACGTTTGCATGAATGACTTTTTATTTTCCAAACTTGGGATGGTGGATGACGGATTTTGGAGGGATAATGTTTGGAACCAACACTTTTATATGCCTTGATTGATGACCATTTTAAAGAAGATGGACATGTGTTATATGTGGGAGTCCTCTTGTCTGTGGCTCCACATTGTGATTGACTTTTGTATTTGACTTGGTGTTTTTGTTTGATCCATCTTTCTTTGGGATCCATTTTAATTTCATTTTTCCACTTGTCCTTTTGTTTGATTTAATGGCCTTTGACATTTGATTTTGATCTTTTGACTTGTAAGACTTTTGTTTTTGTTGGTCCCAAAGGGGAGGTTGATTCATAATGGAATGGTTCATGGTGTGGGTGGAGGGGGTGTTGGAAGCAATCTTATGACAAGGATTTCTCATGGACTCCATTTTAACGTTTGTATTTGACAAAGTTGCCCCCAGTATCGAGGAGGTACCGATGACATCGTTTGATTTACTAACTGAGGAATAGCCAAGACCTTGATGTCTGTAATTTTCCTGAAGCTGTATTGGTTCTAGAATGCCTTGTTTGTGTATGCCTAGTCCTTTGCCTTGATATTGCATGCTTTGACAGATTCTATTTGCGATGGGGTATATGTTGTTTTGAAAGCAAGATGCTAACCCATCATTAGGTATGTGGATACTATCACTTGTAATATTTTCATTTGCGAGAAAGCCTGCTCTAACAAAGATAGATGACCCTAGTTGATAAAGTGTCTTAACTTCATTGTCATGTTGGACATATTTCTGATTGATATCTTTGGTCTGATTTTGTGACATGTTAGGTTCAGATGATTCTGTTGGTGCTTCCAAGGCAATGTCGAAGCCATCATTATGTTTAGTGTCATAGAGTCCCATGATTTTAGCTATAACTTGATCATATGCAAGCATGTCCCTAGTGGAAGATTCTTGTTCTGGGGGAATATCATCTATGTGTCCCATGGAGGCAAGTGTCTCATCGTGGGAAGTGTCAATAGTCAAGGCCTTTGTAAGGTCGGAAAGTGTTTGATCATGAATGGCGTAAAGGTCAAAGAGTGGATCATTTTGGACTTCTTGGTCAATGGTAGGGTCTTGGTCGAAGATGGGGTTGTCGTGGATTTGGAATTCTTGGTCAATGATGGGGTCTTGGTCAAAGATGGGGTTGTCATGGATGATATAGTTAGAAATAGAGTCATTGTCAAGGAGAGGTGTGTTTTGGATGTCATGATTGTCTTGAAGGACTTCATGGATGGACTGAAAGATAGGGTCATGGGATGAACTACCTTGTTCTTGACATGAGGATGACATTATAAGTTCATGCTTTGGGCTTTCATTTTGACATGTATCGTCAAGTTTATTAAATGGGATTTGACTTTGAGTAATGACATAATTATCATGAATAAATGTGGCTTGTGAGGGGATGACCTGAAAAGGATTAATGAATGACAAACTAGGATAGGACGTGGGAACTTGGACTAGACTAGTATGTGAAAGACTAGGGTATGACATGGAGACTTGGACCAGATATGACATGGAGTCTTGGACTAGATTAGGATGTGGCAGTATAGGATGTGACATGGATACTTCGACTATATTAGTTGGTAATGACATAGGATATGACATAGGGACTTGGACTGGATTGGAATAAGGTTGACTCAAATAGGATGTGGAGACTTGGACTGGATCGATATGGTATGATGTGGGGACATGACATGTGTTGGTAGATAGTTGATAAAGCATGTAGACTTGGACGAGATTGATAGGTGAAGGGTCAGAACATGACATGGAGTTTTGGAATGGACTAGTTGATAGTTGGCTTCCCTTGTCAAAGTTAGGATAAGGGTGAGTAATGGATGTTTGTTGTGGACTAATGTCATGAATGGTATTAAGTGAATTTTGGCAGTGAGGGTAGATGGATGAGGACTCATGGATTGTTGGTATGAAGGACATTAATTGTCGGTTTGGAGGAATTGTCTCCTAACGTCTAAGGCTTGTTGGTATTGACCTTTACAGAGTAATTGGTATTCAACTTTACTAGCAAGCCTATCAATATGTTGGTGAAGGGAGGACAAGGTGGTGGATGTCATGATGTTGAATGCAAAGTGATAATGACGTTTGTCCAAGGGAAATGACTAATGCAAGGTGATAAAATTGTCAAGAAAGGATGCCAAATGCCAAGATGACAATGAAGATGTTGACTAAGGAAAATGACCAATGCCAAGTCTAGATGCGAAATGAGGACTATGATAGACAATACCAAGTCTAAGTTCAAAATGAGGACTGAGATTGTGTTTTGATGTTTTGTTGAAAAGTCTGAGTTGTCTAAGGTCAATTGTTTTTGTCCAGATTTGTGAATGTTGTGTATAATGTTTGAAAATCTAGAAAACACTTGACAAGCATGATGTTTTAGTGTAAGCAAGCACACATAAGACAAGTACAATCCTAGGTTAGGCCAGGACAATATTCGCTAGATTCCATGTGGGTTTCCCCAACTGCATATCTGTAGCATGTGAATTCAGAAGCTTGGCTACACGGGCTCCCCCTTACAGTGCACTCTCTTCTCATACCAACCAAGCTTCCAACCCCCATGAAACTCCCATGGCAGATTGATCACATCTACTACAAACTGTGAAAGTGTGGATGCCTTCACACCGACCGGTGCTGCGCTAGCAAATAGAAGGCTTTTGGCTTACTACACAAAGGTTTTTAGTTCAAAACCCTTGTTTGAGTGGCCATACATGGGGCAAGAAATTAATCACCAATAAGGTGGCACTCTAGCCTGAAGAGGTTAAGCTCAACAGGGTTTAAGGGAGTACAACTCTGTCCGTATGACACATCCGCACTCACAATCTTAGGTTTTCTTTTAAGATTTACATTTATATACCGGTCAAGGGTAGCTTGGCTTTAGCTCCGTTGCCGGTTTGAGTCGCATTGGGGTGATGAAATCCTCAGGCAGACCCAATTTCTAGAATTGGTAACCGTTTTTCGTACATCCAAGATCGCCCGAAAGTGCAAGGGGAGAGGATACTCTGATATACCAAATCATCATGTAAAAACAGATAAAAACGGGTCTAGTTTTCTAATCACCAAGTTTTCACAAGGTGAGAGCATACTCGCCTACCATTTTGCAAACATAGTCATGCAAATTAGAAAACATTGTTCTTTTTAATTGCACTAAAAAGTAAGTGTGTACTAATCTAAGAAAAATACAGACACAATGTTTTAGTTTTTATTCTTTGACATTCAAACCTGCAAGACCATGAGTTAGAATTTTAGATTTTTGCCTTTGACCCACGAAAAGTAACCGCCAAATGCTGCCAACAAAGATTAGTAACCAAAAATAAATAAAAAATTTAATGACAGCAGCAAATTAAAACAACAATAACTTTCTCAAAACTTAATGAAATTTTAAATCGTTTGAAGTTTCGAAAAGCTAAGAATCAAACCTTCAAAACCCAAAAATTATTTTCCAAGATTCTGCACAAAAAGAATGTTATATGCAAAAGAAAACGCGGATTTTAAAAGCGAAATTAAAAAAATTAGCGATCACTAAAATATCCATAACTTTCTCATATCTTAACGAAATTTGAAACCATTTGAAGTTATAGAAAGCTGAGACCGAGATCTACAAAACCCAAAAAATGTTTTAAAATATTTTATTCGCCCATTTTTTTGTGCTTAAAAGAAAGTGACGAGATTTTGTAAGAATTCTTGGCTGTAACATGTAAAACAGTGAAAACAAACAAGAAAACAAAAAAATTTCTACAAAACGTTGGGTTCACCAATGTAACTAAGGGTAAATTTTTAGATTAGATTAATCAATAAAGTATATAAAATAAACCCAAAGCAATTACAAAATACAATGGAAGTTAAAACAAAGAACGATTATACTGTAAATCGTCGAGTCTTCTATGATTCATTTTTGTAACACCTTCTAACTTGTTGGTTGACATGTTGCCCTCAGATCGAACATGCGAGCAATCTACAAATAAATGTCTAAGTCCTACACCAAGCTTTGAAGGATTTGATAAATGCCTAAATGCTTATGACTATGACAATACAATTGAAATGCCTATGTCTAAAATATTGCCTAATGCGAAAATGAGAGGAAAGTGACATTTTATAGAAAATGCCATTTTGAACGAACGGATGAGATTGAGAGATTGAGAAAATGCTCTAGAATCAATGGTTAAGATTCGAAATGGCAACTCTCAATTAGGGTTAGGGCAAAATTCTCAAATGTGTGAATAAGATTTAATTAAATAAATTAAATCAAAGATAAATGTGACAGTTGAGATGGAATTAGCAAAAATCAAAAGACAAGAAGATGGGATTTTAGAAAATCAGTAATTTTAGAAATTACTTGATTTGTAGAAGAATATTTCCATTTTGAATTAAATTAATTCAAAATGTGGATTTTGTGAGATAATGAGTAATTGATTTTTGAAATTAATTACTAAAAGAAGAATCAGTTAACTATGTGAGACATTTTTAAATAAATTGTTTTATTTAAAAATAAAGAAGTGTCACATACAACAATTAAATAATTAAAAATAATTATTTAATTTAGAAGAAGTGGTTAATTAATTAAATAAATTAGCAAATCTATTTAATTAAAAGAGAGGATTTAGGAATTAGTGACATATTGAATAAATATATTAAAATATATTTATTTGATAATCAGGAGGACATTAATGACAGATTAATTAAATAAAATGAGAACTTTATTTAATTATGAGTTGACTTTAGATAATTAGTGACGCATTAAATAAATATGATTTATTTATTTAATAATCAGGAAGAATAGAAGACTCCAAATTAATTAAATAATTGTGAATTATTTAATTAATAGTTGAAGATGGGTTAGGAACATAATTAAAGTGTCATAATTATGCTAGGACAAAAAGTGGTAAAAATGAAGCTTGCAGGCCTAGGTCATTTTTAGGTGTCTACATTGTCAATGCGCTTCCATCAGAGATAGCCTTTATCTTGAGATCAACTAACAAGATAGAACTGGAAGATGCACAACAAGGTGCCATAGAAATTGAAGATAACATGATCACTTCAGGAAAGATCAAAGAAGATGCAATCAGGCCTTTGGTTTAAAGTTCTACTGATCCATTACTTCAAAGGGTTACCAATGAAGTAACTATTCTCAAGAGGAAATTACCTATCCAGCCTATGCCTCTTGCTCAAGTTGGACCACCATTTGCCTTGCCTGTGCCACAACCGTATTAAGCACCACAGTAGCCTTATTAGCCTTAGCAGTTGTACCGGTGGAGGAGAAATAACTTCCATCCTTACAACAATTATAGGCCACGAGGGTCAGCTCCACCAAGGCAAGCGACTGACAATACACATAATATTGTGTTATACTCTTTTCGTGATTCCACTGAACATACCAACACCACTTGCCTCAAAAATGTTAGAATGAACGAGATAATGGGATATGTCGAAACTGCACCTGCACCAAGTTTCGTACTTGCTTCAAGTTTGAACGTTGTCTTACCTCAATCAGACAACTTCGATGGCAACTCCACAACAGGCTACTTTGAAAGTGAACCCAATTTTAAAGATCAAGAAGAAGATTTTCGTAAGTACTCTCTTGCAGTAAGTCCTGAGAATCACACCACTCCTGTGTTCACAAGAGCTCAACATCTGAGAGCACAGAGAGAAGAAGAAGAAGAGAGCCTAAAGGTACAAAAAGACAAAGAAAAATGAAAAGAAGTAGCTTCTACTTCTAATGTTAAGTATTCTCAAGAGAACGTGAAAGCAGTTGCTGAAGACTCGTCCTCAACAAATTTTAATATTGTAGACGCCTTGATGAAGAAAAAAGTGTAGATTTCTCAACTAGAGTATCTCCAAGATCACCCGGAGCAAGTAGACCGAATTCTAAAATTTGTGAAGAAAGGACCTATCAAGTAGCCAACATTGCTCAAATCATTCGTTCCGGTGGAAGACAAGCCTAAGCCCTTCTATATTTCTTTGTATATAGGGGGTTACAAATTGAGCAATTATATCATCGATTTCAGAGCTTCGAACAACGTCATGCCTCTATAAGTGATGAACACTCTAGGAATTTCATGCACCAAGACAAAGGACAAATTTTATTCACTGGAGTCCAAGTCGGTGTCATTGGTCGGACAATTGGAAGATGCTCAAGTGAGGTTGGTGGCCTGTCCTGAGAAGAAAATCATGATGACCATCCTGGTGGCGGACATTCTAGCTAGCTATGGGATGTTGTTAAGCAAAATCTTTTGCAAGGACCTCGATGGAGAGACTCAAATGGATTGGTCTTCTGTGAACATTCCATTAAAGAATGGTACTTTCAAGCTAGAACCAGAACCCAAGTCTTGATTTGCAGTCATGAAGTCTCAAGATCCTCAAGCTCAAGTTCTATATCAAGAAATGGGTCTTGGTACTTATACCATGCTATCAGAGATACCTAAAGAAATTCAAGAGATCATGTGTACTGCAAACGAATCAGCAGAAGATCCTAAGCTATGGACTATGCAGTTTGATGGTAGTTGTTCCACTGCTAGTTCAAGAGTGGGAGTTGTGATTATTTCTCCTGAAGGACGGTTGTATCCATTTGCATACCGCTTGCAATTTGAATGTACAAACAACACTGTGAAATATGAGGCACTTCTACTAGGTCTCAGAAATGGAAAGGACATGGGTATAAAACATCTCAGAGTTGAAGGTGATGCAGAGCTCATTGTGAAGCAAGTCAAAGATCAATTCAGAGTGAAAGAAGATCGTCTCCGACACTATAGAAATAGGGTGTGGAATGTAATAGATTGGTTCAAAGAATTTGATATCAATTACATTCCACATCTAGAAAATAGCAAAGAAGATTCCCTTGCGGTGTCAACTTCACTTTTCATGCCACATTTTGACTCCTGTCACAATGCATTTTCCATTGAGTTAATATACAGGCCAGTTGTACCTGACATCTATGATAATTGGAATGTATTTAATGATGATGATCACATTAAGGAGTTTCTTGTCATGGGAGATAATTTCAAAGAATTGTTCTTTGAAGGAAGTTCATTTACTCACAGAGAACTAGTAACAGAAGCTCCTGAAATGCCAAAGGTTATCGAAGATAAAGAAAGTTCAAAAGAACCAAATACAAGTGTTATCTAGTTGAAAGGAAATAAAATTCCCAAGGGCTTGGTTTCCTTGGAGAATATTTTTGAGAGGCATGACATACGTTCAAGATCAGAGGAACTCAAGTGATCAAACCTCTGTAGAATATCAACAAATTAATATTGGTACAGTTGACAAGCCCCAACTTGTTAATTTGGGTACATGCTACACTGCAGAGGAAAGTGAGAGGTTCATCTCTTTGTTCAAGCAATACCAAGATGTCTTCGCTTGGTCATGTGAAGATTTAAAAATTTTTACACCAAGAGAATTGTCCCATAAAATTCCTCTTAAACCTAAAGTGAAGCCCTTCAGGAATAAACAAAGACACTACAACCTGCAAATTGAAGATACCATCTATGCAGAGATCTAGAAGATGGTGGACACAAATATCATCTTTCCAATTCATCACTCTAGCTGGGTGTCGAATATAGTTCATGTGTGCAAGAAGAATGGATAAATCAAAATTTGTGTTGATTTCAGGAACTTGAATCAATCATCATTCAAGGATAATTATCCTTTGCCGATCATGGAGCATACCTTGCAGACGGTTACTGGCTCAGAGATGTTGTCCTTATTGGATGGTTTTTCTGGTTATAATCAAATTGCAGTAGCTGAAGAAGATCAGTACAAGACAAAATTCACAACCCCATGGGGTACATTTGCATATGAAAGAATGCCCTTCGGCCTCATCAACGTCGGTGCTACATTTCAGAGAGCCATGGATTTGGAATTTGGAGACTTGAGGAATAAAATAATTGTTGTCTATTTAGACGACCTCACTGTTTTCTCAAAGACACGAGGAGATCATTTTTCACATCTAGGGAAGGTATTTGAGAGATGCAGATACCACAAAATATAGCTAAATCCCAAAAATTCTATCTTCGCGGTGATGGAGGGAAAGTTGCTTGGACACATCGTCTCCAAGGAGGGAACTTGAATCGAACTGAGTTGGGTTGAAGCTATCAGAAGTTTGTCTCTTCCAACAAGTAGAATAGGGGCACACTCTTTCTTTGGTAAAGTAAATTTCATACGAAGATTTGTATCAGATTTTTCTAAGTTGACGAAAGATATATCTGCTATGATGAAGAAGAAAATTGTTTTCAAGTGGATGGAAGAAGGCAAGAAGGCATTTGCAGCAATAAAAGAAGCTATCAGTCGAGCCTCGATGCTAGTCTATCCTGATTTTGAAAAGGAGTTTATCCTTTATTGTTATGCATTAGAGCACACTCTGTCCGCTATTCTGACACAGAAGTTGGATGAAGAAACTGAGTCACTAATTTCTTTCATGATCAGTAGTTTCAAGGACAGTGAGTCAAGATACTCTCAGATTGAAAAGAATTCATATGCAGTGGTTTGAGCTATAAAGAATTTTAGATTTTATATCTTGAATTCTCACACCATTGTATATGTCACAAATCTAGCAGTGAAAAGTGTGCTAACTCAGCAGGAGATGGGCACAAAGAGAGGTAACTGGGTCACAAAGGTGCAAGAGTATGACTTAGAGATCAAGCCGACCAAACTCGTCTGCGGGAGAGGTCTTTATTAGTTGATAGTGGAGGATGGTGATAAGAAGCTTCAAGCCAAAGGTATACCTAAAATTGAACACGAAGAAAAGGAGGATCTCTTAATGGTCCTACTGATCAAATCTTTAGGAGAATGGTTTATTGAAATATGATTTTACTTGACTTATGGTGATTGCCCAAGTCACTTGAAAAAGCAATAGAAGAGGATGCTAAAGCTAAAAGCGTAGAATTATGTAATCATCAACAATGTTCTGTCCAAGTGGGGGCTTGACGAAACCTTTTTGTTGTGTGTTACCAAAGATCAACAACGACGCTTGTTGGAAGCCTTCTACAATCAAGCATGCAATGGCCATTTTTCCTCAAAGGTAACAACTTTCAATATTTTGTGGGAACAGTTCTTTTGGCCGACCATGTTCTGCGATGCATATCAATGGGTACACAAATGTTAGTTGTGTCAGCAATTTGTTGGCAAGGTGAAGTTGGCAGCCGCTCCTCTCAGGCTAGTTTTTATAGACACTCCATTTTAGCAATGGGGTTTAGATTTTATTGGTCTGATCAACCCACGATCCAGCAAGGGGAATATTTATGTCCTCACAGCCACAAATTATTTCACTAAATGGGTTGAGGCAATTCTCACCAAGCGAGCTACGTCCGAGGTCGTGTGTGAGTTCTTGAAGGAAAACATTGTCACATGCTTCGGGGTTCCTTGCAAAATTGTGATAGATAATGCAACATGTTTCTCATCCGAGGAGCTACTAGAGTTTTGTTTCGATCATGGAATCACTCTATCTCATTCATCAGATTATTACCCCTAGGGTAATGGACAAGCCGAATTGTCAAATAAGAACATCGTCACAATCATCCGCAAGTTGGTTGATTCTAGTCAACGAACTTGGCACAAGAAACTCTATGATGCTCTCTGGGCTGACAAAATTACTCTGAAGAGAGTCATCAGTACCTCACCTTTCATCCTCTTGTATGGTACAAAATTAATGATAACTATCATGCTAGAGTTGTCCGCTTTGCAGCTGGCGACCGCAGTAGAAGGAGAGTTCATAGATCTTATTTAGAAATGCACTATGTACCTGACTAAGCTTCAAGAAGAAAGGGTGGAGGTGGTAGACAAAATCACTCAACACCAGGAGTGAGTGAAGAAAATTTTTGATAAGAAAGCTCACTAGCAAGATTTTGAGGTTGGAGATCAAGTCCTCCTATGGGATAAGAGACATGAGCCCAAGGGAATGCACATAAAATTTGATTCCTTGTGGCTAGGACTGTTTAAGATTCATGAGCTCATAGGAGAGAACACTTATATTCTCTCGTGCTTGGACGTAACTCTCCTCCCTCTACCACATAGCGGAGAGTACCTGAAGCACTTCCTCCCTTCGGGGGTGGAGTAAGTTTTCTGAAGAACAATCTTTGCAAATATCTTTCTTTTTGTTTTTCATGATGTGTTTCCCCTTTCTGTGATGTTTTTCTTATGTTGTGTTTCCCCTTTCCATAATAGTCCTGTCGTGTTTTAGGTGATTAGGAGTCTTGTTTTAGGTGATTTTTTAGGGAAGTCCAACTATTAGGTGATTTTAGGAAGTCCTATTTTAGGTGACTTAGGAAAGTCTTGCAAATAGGTGATTAAGAAATGATGCTAACTCTGATACCCAATGGATAAGGCACTGGTCTATGCTTAAAACTCTAGAGATTCTATGGTTCTCCTATACCGTAAGTATCCACCATGGTCCCCAAACAGAGCCAATGTTGTACCCAAAAATTAAATTTTTTGTTACACTTAGACATTTTGAAGAAATGATTAAAAGTCTTGTTAAATCTATCAAAAAGGTCAAAATTGGGGTTTGTATGTCTTGCATGAGGGGTTTAAACTCAAAATTTCCAAAATCTGATGATCTGGGTCTGCTCAAAGCAACCTAATCTAAAAAACCTAGATCTCAGTTTTCATCCCTACTTTTTAGGAAAACTGCTATTTTTAGAAATTTTCTAAAAATAGTAGCTTTTCTGGGTTTCTTTCAAAACAGATATTGGCAAAATTTTCTAAAAATAGAAATTTGGTTTGTTAGGGTTCAAACTGATTTTGATTGGCTCAAAATACTTCCATATCAAGCGAGTGCAGTCAAAATCTCAAAAATATTAGTTTTGCCCTAGTGGGTCTATTCTGCTTTTTCAAAAGCATTTCAGAAGCTCTGAAGTCATCAGTGGAGGTCAGTCAGCTGCCAGGCATTAGATTCAATGATCAAGCATAAAAAA
Source organism: Sequoia sempervirens (assembly GCA_007258455.2). Classification (NCBI taxonomy): domain Eukaryota; kingdom Viridiplantae; phylum Streptophyta; class Pinopsida; order Cupressales; family Cupressaceae; genus Sequoia; species Sequoia sempervirens. Next base: position 320,275,924 of record VDFB02271358.1, on the reverse strand, counting down.
AAAGGTGAGATGATCGACATGCACGACGAACGAGGAAGAAGGTAAAAAAATATGAAAAATATTCTAACACTGCTTGTCATGGGCGCCCTAGGAGAAGATAGGCGCCCATCTTTTTAGGGCATCAAATGATAAAATTAGGGTTTGAGTTCGTAGTCAAAGTTGTTTAGAATCCTCCCAGCTTTGTAGCAAGCCTGATGGTGCAGTCAATAGATCATCTAATCGTCCAGGATTCGAGATCAAACATAGAGTTTTTAAACATAATACAAAACGAAAATTATGAAAAAGTTCAAAAATTTTCCAAGTCTAGAGCAAATGGGCACCCCTGAAGGAGATAGGCGCCCAAGTTTTTGAGTGTCCAAACAAATGGATTTTCCAGTGAAACTCCCAGGATGAATTCTTCAGAATTGATCAGGCTTTCCAATGACATCTTCAACATGTCAAACAAAGTTGGTAGTCACTAGATGCAACAGGTAGAATACAGGGTCTGACAAGAGCCAAAATTGAAAGCAGAGAAGAAAATACTAGAAAAGTCTGGTGAAGTTGGGCACCCCAGCTTTCCAGGGGTGCCTAAGCTTTTGTAGTATCAAATTTAACTTTTTGATGAAGTAGCTCCCAGAAGACCCCTCTTGGAATCTCCTCAGCTTCGCAATGAGCCCAACCATTAGTCAATTCGATGCCCGGGTCATCAGATCAGGTAGGATCATCTGAATAGAGAAAGTGATGAAGAAACATAAAATATTCTAAGTCTAGTTGAGATGGGCGCCCCTGGAGAGAAAGGCCACCCAATATTTTGAGGACTAAAAAAATGGAATTTTCCAAAGATGTCTCCAAGATCATTTCTTTAGTTTCAATTAGGCTCTGCAATGAATCACTCAACTCATTCATCAAATCAATCTGGAAGCTGGAGATCGAAGTTGAAGTAGGGGGTCAAAATTGAGCAAAGTTGAAAATTTCCAAAAAATGACTAACTCTGAAGAAAGTTGGTGCCCCTAGCCAAGAAGGGCACCCAACTTACAATGCCTTAGTGAATTTTTTAAAATTTTCAAAAGTTTCAAAAATGGCAAGAGGAAGAGAATGTCCAAGTTCATCGAACCAACTGATTTTAGGGTTTAGAAGATAAAAACAAAAGAAAGCAAAGCTATTTCAAACCCTAAATCTATTTAAGACATCTCTTCAATGCAAAACTCATCATTATTGCAGGTGGCATCCAAAGGAGAAGGGTGGAGCAGCAGCTTTGAAGTTCTTATTTTCAAGATTCAAATATTCAACTTGCTGATTTTCAGAAATTCTTCATCAAAATTTCAAACCAGCAATATAAACCCTTTCTTTTTCATTGTTTTTTCATTCAGAACATCAATTTTTTTGAAGGAGAAGATCAAAGAATTCAATTTTCAGCCTTCTAGGTTTGCTCAACTCATTCTTCTAAAGAATTTTTCAAGAAATTCATCAAGTTGCAGCAACTGCTTTTTATTTGCATGTCAGTGAAATCCTCAGTGCTTTCAAATTTTGATCATCTGGGTCCTCTCAAAATAGTCTTCTTAAGAAAACCTAGATCTCAGCTTTTTTCAAGAAAATTTCAAATTCTAGGGTTCGCTGCTTTTTCCATCAGCCATTAGTGTTTTTCAAATCTGATCAACTGGGTCCATTTCTAATTGTATTCTGAACAAAACCCAGGTGCCAACTTTTTTCGTGAAAATTTGAAGAAATTAGGGTTTGCTGCTTTTTCAATCTAAAATAAATTTTTTAAAAAATGGACAACCTGGGTTGTCTTGCAACGAAATTATGAGGAAAACCCATATCTCAAAATATTTTCAAAAATTTGTCTATTGGAGGAAGAAAATCAGGATTCTAAAAATAGTAAGTTGTTCAAAACTTGTCTGAACCTAGGTGAGTTTACAGTCATTCTTCAAAGTTTTTAGAATGGAATACACTCCCGATGATTTCAAGACTAAATCAGCTCTCTACCATGATTTCATCAAAATAGCTGAGATGGACTTGCATCACATCAAGTTGGTGTTTGATCTACATGCTTTGGAGAGTGCAGGCAACACTACAATCAAAAACTTGGGACACTCTGGACTCCTCGCAGTAGCGTTTATTCCAATATCAGTTTAGATCTCAAGTTTGTAATCGCTTGCATCAAGCATTACAATTCGGCTACAAGGGAGATCCAGTCAGTTGATGGTAGATTGATTTGCAGTTTGAAACTTGATATGATCGAGAAATGCTTCCCCATTCCCCCTTGACCTGAAAGTGTGACTATCTCTAAGGGTGAATGTGAAAGGATGTGGGAAATGCACAAAGATAAGTATAGTAAGAAGATTGCACAAAGGTGGATGAAGGAAAAACTTAAGACTCTACCAAGTCACATTTCCATGATGTCAGCAAAGTTTGAGAAAGCGGCCAATGAGGTTGAAGATTTCCTGAGATCAATTGCAGATGGAGAGGATATCTTAGAAAAACACAACTTTGCTATTGATGGAATAGATGCACCCAAACTGGAACACGGTTTCTTAATTTTTAGCGGATGTCATTGAGATTTAAAGAAACTTTCTTCTAGAAGCTTTCTTTCTCCTTTCTTTCTGCTTTCTTTCTATTCTTGGAACAATTCTTATCCATTCTTTGAAGAAGAGAAAGAAGATAAATGTAATAGTTGGTGTTTCTCGCTTTTCCTGTTTTCTTAGGTGTTAGATGCTATCTTCTTTCTAGATTTAGAAATAAAGCTTGCTTGCTAAGCAAGCCCTAGATTGTAAAAGCAAAGAGATTTTAGGGTTCCCTACTCCTCTGCTTGCCTATAAATAAGAGCATTTTATCATTAGTTTTCTTTAACCATGCTAGTGATAACAAAACGTAGAGCCTAAGTGCCTTCTATTTGTTATTCAGTGTTGTTCAATTGTTTTATGATAGCGAATTGTTGAGTCTCTTTTAGCCAAAAATTAGTTATTGTAATTATTGTTCCTATTGTGTAAGAACAAGTTTTGCAAGCCTCTTTAGCTGCAAGCTCTCTTTCCAGGCATGTGTTTAGTAGATTTTGTTCTAGAAGTTTGAGAAATAAAATCACGAGCCTCCTTTTCCTTGGTATAACGTTTCAGATTTCCGTTATATGTGTTATGCTTTTGTGATCTTAATTTGAGCTTGCATTGAAGTGTGTAGATGTATGTTGAGAAAGAGTTCTCTTAAGCCTTTGCCAGAGAAATCAACCTTGTTCATTTCTAATTCTCTTGCTCTACGTATTACTTGAGATATTAGAAACGTCTTTAGCTTAAGTCAGTCGTAGTTGGAATTCTTAAATCAGAAAATCTCAGCCGTGGGGTTTGTGTTTTATAAACCTTGTGTTCTAGCTGAAACAAAAAGATAGGCAAATTAGATTTAATTTACTTTCTTTTACCCCATCAACAAGAGGGAGCTTCCCCTCCAAATTTGAAGAGTAGTTTTATTGTGTATAGCTGTCCATTTCAAATCTGCATTCCAGAGGTGCGAATTTAAATGCTAACAAATGTCCTTAAAAGCTATCTTGATAACTTAGAATGCTAAAACCCTAGCTTGCTTGAATTGAGGTGGAAGATAAATGATGAATAAAAATAATTAGGTTATGAATTAGGGTTTAGAGGCTTATATTTATAGGAAATCCACCTAATTTTCTCGTTAATTTGATCCCCAAGGTTGACATGAATTAAAATTAACTTAAATTCCAAATTTTCCTGCCTAAACCTCGAAAATAGCCCAAATGGGACTAAGTCACCAAGATAGGTGACTTTGTCCCTCCTAGATGGGACTAATTTTCCCAGATGGGTGACTTGGTACCACAATGGTTATTTTTCCAGTTGGATTGTCTGGGAATGAAGAAAACATGTTTATATGATGATTTTATTAGGTCTTTGATCAAAGTAAGCCTTGGGGTGCACAATATGGGGCCATAGGGGCCTATTAATGATGATGTTAAGGGTAATTAGGGCTAGGGACACAAATTTCAATGTGAATGTGTGATTAAATACACTTTACATCATTAAAATGAGGTCCACATAGCTTAGAAAGGCACAAAATACAATGAGAATGTGTAAGACACATTACAACACTAGGTTAGAGTTAGGTTTAATTTCCAAGCCTTCTAGATTAATGTGAGAATGTAATTAAATACATTTTACAACATTGAATTAAGGGAAAAGATAGGTCCATAAGACTTAAATGCTTAATAAAAGTCTAGAAAAGTGTGAAAGTCATTTTACAACACTTTACAACACCTTTACAAGACATCATTAAATGCATTTTATTTAGTTTGCAAGGGTCCAAGACCTAGTGTGGATGTGTAAAACACCTCACAACACTAAATTAAGGCCTCCTTAAGTCCAATTTATTGTTAATTATTCACATATCAAGCAAGATATACACTTTTTGGTGACACATTAAACCCCCACTTTAGTGAGAGGATGAACTTGCTTCAAACTCACACTAAAGGAGACATTTAAGAAGAGTCTAATCGTACCAATGTGGATGAAAAAGAATGACAAAGATCAAGGCATCGGTCAAGCCCCTAGGATCCAAGATCCTAAGTCATACCAACATAAGCACAAAAGGACACACATAAGGTGAATAATTTGCAGCAATACAAGATACATGATCATACAATGGCAAGAACTAGAAGGAAGAGAAAAGAAAAAGTAAAAAGGTGGATAAGCTTCGACCATTTTTCCAACACAATTTGGATAAAATCTAGGTTGTTTGTCCAAAAACACATACTCACTCTGAGGCGACAAAACTCTTGGTTGTCTGTTGGGTGAGAAGTCCTAAAAGGTGAAACACATACGACTGATATGTGCTCACACACACACAAGTGGCTATGGGGAAAATCATGCCTTGGAATGGGCTTCCCGCTCAACAATACCAAAGTTATACCTCCTAATAACTTTAATAAGGCGCCACAAAAATGATTTTCGATCTCTATGAGGTAAGCAAAACTTTGTATGCTTGACACTCATAGACATTGTAAATGCAAAATGGTGTAAGATTTGTTCAAAGGTATTTTTCTTAGTTCGTGCAAGGTCTCATCTTAGGGAACATTACACTTAATGTCTCCAAGAGAGGAAAAGTGAAAATGGTCTCATGTTGTTTCCAAGAGAGGACAAGTGCAATGTCTCATCCTGGGAAGCATTGTACCTAATGTTTCCAAGAGAGGAAATCGCATGAAAAAGAAAATCACACAATGAAATGTGAGTGTCAATGTATGCTCCCACTTTAAAGTGGTTGCTAACACCATCACTGTGAGAAATTGCTTTAAAGTAGAAGAAGAAAACATGAGAGCTTACTCAGAAAGCCCTATTCCAAGTCATATGTTTCCAATAAGCTACGCCATGAAAAGGGGAGTATGTCACATGTGAGGCAAGTTAAGACATGCCATTTGCATCCGAAGCTTGCTCTTATATGTTCATGAAAGGTTAACAATTAGTCAAAAGAGGCAATGAAAAGTGACATACGAGGACAAGGCTACCGAGCCCCTTGTCCCCACTTAGTGCAGGATGAGGGTGAGCCAAAATGATTAATGAAATGCATGCTAGAGTGAAAATTGGTATCAATTAGAGGAATGAGGTACCCCCACATAAGGAAGAACACCAAAATCCTTAAGATGTTGGATTTTACTACTCAAAGTGTTACATTCATTATTAGAATGACTGTGAACTCCATGGTAGGCACAAAATGAAGTCTTGTAATAGGATTTCTTACGAGTTCTTAGAGGAAGGGATATCGAGTGATCTTGGAGGAGTCTCGACAAGATACCCTCTTGATTAGTGATAGAAGGTGGTCTTGTAGTTTGCGACAAAGATACCTCTTGCTTAGTATTACTTATCATACCTACACAAGACTCTTTAGATTGCGAGATTGTGTTCGCTCCTTTACTAGAGGGTGTAAAATGTAATGAACTCAAATAAGTAGTGTTTTGCAAGATGACATTGACATTAAGCAAAGATTTCCTTTTTTGTTGCATTTTAGGAAAAGGAGAACAATAAAGACCACTAATGTCTATCAGTTCAGGATGTTTTATAGTTAAAGTTAGCTTAGAGGGATGGTCTGTGATAGTATTGATGTTAAGTGAAGGTTTGGTGATTTCTATCAAAGAAAAATAACCAATACCATGAGTCATTTCTGGTGTGTTAGGTTCGATGGGGACATAAATACCTTGTTCTCTAGCACCACATCCTTTTCCATTATATCCCAGTTGTTTCATAAGCTCATAACCTTTTCCATAAAGATTTTTCATAACTTTTGAATCGGGTGGTTGTTCGTTGTTGTGTTTATCAAAGGTTGTTGTATAATTTGTTATGTTTTGGTCTAAAGTGGTTGAGGTGGATGCTTTCAAAGGGTCTTCCGAGTTGTGTGTTGACATGATTTCTTTTTTGTGTGCCTTATTGGAATCTTTGTTTATGATCTGGTACTCGCCCATGAATGTTGGTGTGAAATCTAAGGAACCCCAATCATCGTCTAATAGCTTCGTGTGTTGCTTAATGTGTTGTTCATTGTCTTTTTGTTGCACAGGTTCCACTTGTGTGGTTGGTGTTAATGTGTTCAAGGGGTTCTCTTTGTTTTTCTCAAGTTGCAAGACACTATAAGGTGTTAGAGTAAAGTAATTAATTAACTTTACTCTCCTCTTAAGATTTCACTTTATGCACACATATTAGTCATTTAATAATTAATATTTAATTATTAAATGCACTCACCTTAGGGTTAGGTTTTCCTTTTGGTGTTGATATCCTTTTATAAGGATTCATCATTGCAATTTATCTCTCTCTCTCTCGGATGAATACATTTTTCAGCTTTCAGGGCACTCTTGCCTTTTTTTCTGGAATGTCTTCTTTCTGTGACAGGTTATTTGCATGCAGGTGATCTTCGGGGTCTATGAGGTTGGCTTTCACAACTTCAACATAGTATCAGAGCTCCAGATCTACGGCTGCCTGTTCTTTTTTTGAAGATATTAGCTTACAGAGTTTTTTTTTTTTTGTGCAAGGGTTTCATTCCAGTTCTTTTTTGCCAGATCAGAGGGGTTTTCCATCATTTTTTAAGAAATTTTCACTTTTATCTCTCAAATAGTGCATGCTAGTGAAAAAAGGACCTCATGGGTGTGCTCAGAAGGCCCAAAAACCCCTATTTTCATATAAAATATGATAGGGTTTGCTGAAAATTGATTTTTTAGTGTTTTTGGGGAATTTCAAAAAATGGCCAGAAAAATCCGTATTATTGTACGGATCCATATAGACAAGACGATTTTCCTTTCATCTTTTTGGTCGCTGCATCAATTTTGAGCTGCCTCGTTTTTCATGCCCTTTTGATTTCTGCCTCGATTTTCGTGCATGAAGGTTCAGCTGAATATTTTTTATTTAAAGCCTAAATGGGTACTTTTAGTAAAACGGGCATATCTCGGGCGTTGTAGCTCATATTTTCGAGTGAAAATAGGCGTTGGAAAGCTGGTTATAGCGCCGTTCTAATGGATCAGGTCTGATTTCTTGGTTTTTCCGTTTTGATGCTGTTTTTCTCAGTCAAAGTCATAACTTATTTTTTGCACTCCCGGAGCCATATCTTTTGCATATGGACTCCGTTTTTCGCAAACGAATAGGCGTTGGAAAGGTGCTTCTGTGCTCTTTCCATATCTGTCATTTATTTTTCCATAATTTTCCTCAAGTACATTTTATTTAGTTTTTTTTTGTTTTCACACATCTGTCAATTACTTGGACTTTTTGGCACCTGGAAATGATTTGTTTGCATGGGATGGCATATGTTGATTTGGTTTATCAGTATTGAGGTCAGTTATTCTCAGATTTTTTAATTTGAAGAGTTATCATGGGTTTTTCTACTCACCCTTCAGTTGTTTCTCTGGAATGGAGTAATTATGAGTCATGGGCAAAGGGCATACTTACACACTATAGGTGGCTTAATATTTTGCCTTATTTGTATGTGTGAACCCCTAATTCGAAGTGCCTACAAAAACACAACAACAAACAATGTTAGAGAGTTATCTTGTAAGCATGAACAAGGATTCCCCATGAAATCCATTCACAAAGCTAAAAATAGGAAATAAAACAAAGAAAACAATGAAGAACATAATGGAAGTATGAAATCCTAATTTAGCATGCAAACACTTGATCCCATGGGGGAGTTGGTGCAAATAGGTGTGTGGAGATTTTCCCTTTCCCAACTCCAATGCTAGCTTTGATGATTTGATGAAGATTGTGATCCACTTTGATGAAGATTGATGAATGTATGCCCCAAGCTAAAATCTGCAAAAAACCTAGCTATGATTCAATGAGATGGATGAGAATTGCTAAGTATTTTAGCATGGTAACTTTGTTTGAGATGTGGATGATAAAATGCATGGTGAAGCATTCTATTTATAGAAGTTGAAATGGAAACAAAGCCAAAATAGAGCAATGTGGGACAAAGATTTGGCCAATGGCAAAATGCCACTTGTCCAAATGTGATTGGATGAAGAATGAGCAAGTTTTGACAAATGTGTCAATAAATGCATTTTTTTGAATTTGAATTTTGAGAAAAGACATGTAAGAGGGGGAAAGAAAATTGCATTAAATGCCCCTTGGCTCAAGGCAAGGACATGTAAGAAGAAGTAAATGCCTTGTTGGAAGGACTTGTCATTCAAATTTTGAATTTGAAATAGAAGAATATTCCTCCAAAAGATGCTTTGTTGAAGGAAAATGAAGATTTAATAAATCAATAAATTGATTTATTTGTGCAAGTGGGAAAAGCTGGAGGATTTTGAAGATTAGATTAGATTTAATCAAGATTTGATCAATTTAATGAAGATTAGGAAGTTTGACTTTTTTTTTAGACTGCAGGAATCGGGTAGCACAACCCTATAAACCAGTGCGCCTGGTAAACTTTTTAACGTGACCGGCGGCGCTGGCGCGACACGCCCTCCGGTCCACGGGACGGGGGGAGACTAGAACTCGTGACCAGCAGAGCCGCAATGAATTACTTAGCCAACCGAGCTAGGGCCCCCGCCCTGATTAGGAAGTTTGACTTGTTTTGACTTAGATTTTTGGATTAATTTAAATCAAACAAGAGAGGAAATGATTTAATGAGTTTAATTAAATAGACATGTTTTGATTATTTAATTAAAGAGATTGAAGTAAGATTAAATTAAATAAGATTTTAATTTATTCAATTTAATAGATAGACTTTAGAGATTTAATTAAATAAAATTAATTATTTAATTAAAAGAGATGGAGAATGATTTAAGAGACTTAATTAAACACATGATTTGTTTAATTAAGAGAAGAAAACAAATGAATTTAATCAAATAAAGATATTCAATTAAATGGTTAGGTCGGGGAATGATTTAGGATGAAACGATGTCGGTAGTCAGACTTAGATGCGCAATGTCAACTTGTACATTTTGCGTGTCTACAGTATGATTTCATACTTGAACCAACAACTTCAAAGGGAAAACTAGCTTGGTATATCATTAGAAATCACATAGTAGGACTTATATTGTCTAGTGTTGATTCTGACACTGTGTGGGCTATATTGGGCATTGATTGTCCTCACTCACTTTGGACACGTCTTTGGGAGATCTATGGAGACCCTAGTCTTTCTCCATTCCCAAAGGATCCTGCTTCAGATTGTCTTGTACCCATTGGTTGGAGAGAGAATGCACCCTTTGATCATGATACTTTAAAGGAACTTCAGTATTTAGACACCCTTACATATTCTGATGAATCAGAGGACTGTCTCACAGTTCCTACTCTTCAGACTGAGATTATACATGCATCAACATCTCCTGTTCTTCCTGATCAGTTTGACATTTCCACATCTTTGGCTCCTATTGATTCAGTTAAGCAGGACATCATCCATCTTCCACAGATAGCACCATGGGATTCTTTTTTCATAGACATTTCATTCTTGTTTGTTGAGTCTCACATTGCAGATTTGGAGGATTACTCTGAGGATTTTCAGCTCCTCTTTGTTGACAGCCATATTCTAGCTGTTAGCCCACCATCATCCGTGCATTCAGAGGTTGTAGTTCAAGAATCTTCAGTTCAGTTTGGATTTGACATCTTTTGTTTCAGTTCAGACAGAGATTCTTCAACATCCTATCATGGCACACATCTTGAGACATCTTGGTTCTTCTCTTTTCACAGGGTTTCTTCGACATTGTCCTTTGGATCTATTTTTTCCCAAGGGGAGGAATATTATATGCCGCTTCAGGATCTCTTTCTGGATTCTACATCAGGCATCTACCATTGTGACAGGAGTTTCTTCATTGTGGGGGGGCCTTCTAGTCTCTTTCTATTTCTCTTATGGAGACCATTGTATATGTACTTATATGATAGAAGTTGTCTATGGGGGGTATCATGTTATCCACCTCCTATCCTTCTTTTTTTAGTGCATTGCATGTTTCTTTATCTCTTTTTGGAGAGGAGTTTTTTCTCGCTAGGTTTTCTCCTTTACTCCGCTTTATAGAGATTTTGTTGTATTTAGGTATTTGATCATGCCATGTTGTCGGGACCCTCTGTTGCATTGTAGTTCCTTTGCTTTCTTCTGCATTGTTTGTAGCTGCATTGTAGCTCATCTTAAGGGGGGTGTTAGAGTAAAGTAATTAATTAACTTTACTCTCCTCTTAAGATTTCACTTTATGCACACATATTAGTCATTTAATAATTAATATTTAATTATTAAATGCACTCACCTTAGGGTTAGGTTTTCCTTTTGGTGTTGATATCCTTTTATAAGGATTCATCATTGCAATTTATCTCTCTCTCTTGGATGAATACATTTTTCAGCTTTCAGAGCACTCTTGCCTTTTTGTCTGGAATGTCTTCTTTCTGTGACAGGTTATTTGCATGCAGGTGATCTTCGGGGTCTGTGAGGTTGGCTTTCACAACTTCAACATAAGGCTCATGATCAGCATCGAGTGTGCACACTTCATTGTTGTAGATATATTTCATTTTTCGAAGAAGAGTGGAAGGCACATCGTTCATTGCATAAATCCATGGCCTGCCTAGAAGAAGGTTATATGAAAGATCATGAGGCATAACTTGGATCGGTGTGTTCAATGTGACTTCTCCAACTGTAATAGGTAAAGTGATCACACCAAGTGGTTTCTTTTCTCCATTGTCAAAGCCCTTAATAGATAAAGAATCAGGTTGAATTTTTGATTTATCCACATGAAGCCTATCCAAGAGGTTTACGCTACACACATTTAGGGTTGAGCCATTGTCAATAAGGGTTTGATTTATCCCTATCCTATTGTATTGAGCAATAATTATGAAAGCTTCATTTTTTTTCACTTCCAAAGAGGGGAGTTTTCTTTGGAGGAAAACAATGTTAGCATTCAATCCTTGAATTAGTCTTTCTTGTAGCTTTTCACCTTTGTAAAGGGTTTCAAGGTCCCTTTAAAACATTTTTTTCCTTATCAAAAACATGTTAATGGCTATCAAGTTTAAAGTGAAAGGTAAGAGTTCTTGTTAACACTTGTCATTACACTCCACCTCTTGTTGCCATTGTAGAATGCCTTTGGGAATTAATTAAAAATATTTTCAAATGTTTCCTCTCAAAATTGACCCCATAAAGAGTTTTCATAGCCCTCTCTTATACTCGACTTAACTAATCAAAGATGCTCTTTTTACACCCACTTACAAATGTCATAAAAACTTGCCATAGAAATTTTATAATCGATACTCTTCCCAGATTAACTTCTCATAATTTCCTATTAATTTCCAACTCATTAATACTCCTTTGTCAAATTACCAATTGTAACTCCTCATTTAAGAGCTAGCATAATTTTTTCATAACCTTGCCAAATAAATTGTCATAAAGAGGATGCTAAATGATTTGGGAGTTACATTATGCCACCTTATGAATTCTTACACCTCTCCTTGGGAAAATACACAACAATAATAATATTTTATTAATTACTTGGCCACTTCTATTGAAAATGAGAAGTAATAATTAATTTGAGTTCAAATAATCAATATTAATTAAATTTATTTCCCTAACAATTTCTCCTTAGCCCACAAGAAATATAGAAATGGGCATTTTCTTCACATAATTAAATTAGCTAAAAATGTGACATTAAAAGTCATCATTTTCTCATAATGGTATTTGAATTTATCACTTTGAGATTAAATGTGTGACTAATAGTACCTGAGTTCAATTGATCAACTTTGACAAACACATGCTTCCTCATCCTTGGCTTTGAATTTGGAAATCAATTTCCATTGTTTACTTAAGAAAAAATACAAATAAGGGACCAATATAATAGATTCCAAAGCCATAAGATGGCAACAAACTTCTATTCTAAACTTGATATGCATGATAAATATTGTTGTGCATGAACATCACATACAAATCTTTCTTTGTTTTCAATTGCACTAGAGAAAAATGCATCATTCTTTCTTTGTTTTCAATTGCACTAGAGAAAAATGCATCATTCTCAGTCTACTACAATTTTAAATTGTCAATATAATGAGTTTTCTCATAGTTATAAGGTCTAGAATCTATCCAACCAGTAAATGAAAACAATAAATTTGAGTAATACAAACAATAAATTCTACTCAAACATGGCTATTGCACTTTTCAAATTACAAATGCAAATGTTTTAATAAACATATATACAAAATAGGCAAGTATAAACAAGACATGTGAACTATTTAACAAAAAGTGTTAAAGATATGATCTCATGAAATGTCATGATTACAAAATATGCACAAAATCTAAATCTAAATCTAAATGGTAGTAGTTTTGTTTTCTAAAAAAAATCTAAATGCTCCTTAGAGTTTTAGAAAAAATTATAAGCCAATTTTAAGGTTGTCTTAAAATGAGACCATTTATATTATTTTATTTAGAAGACAAAAGTAAAATATTAACATAGAAAATGAAGGTTTCCCATAAAAAGGGGGTGCAAAGAAATTGTAAGGTCTCTTGCTAGTTCGGATGCAAATTTTTAGTTTTAGCATGTGGACATTTCGTCAAGCAATTTGCTTGGAACTATGGTCGGCTGGTCGAAGATGTGTGATTTGATCTTTTTTTTTAATATGATGATGAAATGCATTTAGAGTCTCTAACTAACTATGCCAAGTGCAGTTAGGAAGCAATGCGAGAATTTCCTAACTTTCCAATATCATGTAATTGAATTCCAAGTCAAGTGTGTTCAAATGCCTAGCCAACAACTTCTTAAATAGATTTCTCAATGTCTTTTCAAGAAGCTTCTAAAAGAATATTATTTTATTCTTCAAGTGACTTTATTATTTTATTATTTTATTTTTAAGTCACTTAAGTTACTTTATATTAAATTAACTAAATAATAAGTCATCCCTTTTGATATTATATTTTATTGGAATAACTTAATAAATAATTAATTTAATATAACTTCAATTCCAAGACATGACAAAAATCTAAAATCATTGTATATAAAGAATATAATATAATATTAATTTTTAAAATGTGATGTAAAACATGAAAAAGTATAACATAGTTAAAAATATTGTGTGTGGTCTAGTGAAGGAATAAAGTGCATTTGTTGAATAGAGTGAAAGCTATGTACCAAGATACCTCATAACTTTCTCCAAATAGTTGCCATTTTCAAACTTTAGTACAAAAACATCATTCTAACAAAAACACCACAAAATGATCTTTAAGCATTTCCCATTTCTGATTGAAGATCAGATGTCAACAAATACTTGTCTATTGTTTTTCTATGCCTTCGTGTGTTCTTTCTTTCCTATAAAATTGCAATAGAAAACATAATTATTCTACATAATTTTTTGTGAAGTTAAAAAGAGACTAACAAACATAAGCCACATTTAATAAGCAGATCTAAAGTAATATGTCTTTTACTCCAAAACCAGGAAGCTGGATCAAAGCGAAGGATCACTATGTTTTATTGAATTGCAGTCAAAGCAACCATTGAGTGATAAAATAAATGCAATGAAAATTTAAAATCAGCATTGAGCATGTTGCCAGTCGCGACCTTCCCCTATACTCTATATATATAATCCATCAACAAAAGACAAGCTATCCTCTGGTGGAATGTAAGGCAAAGATGTCCAAACAATGTAAAAGGAGTTCATTGGTTTTTCAAAAAACTCTAGTCATTAATATCCACCATATTAATACTTATATTAAGTAATACTTATATTAATACTTAAATGGGCATAGGGCAAATTCACCGCTAGCAATTTATTCACGGAAAATTTATGGTTAGGTTAACAATTCATTGCAAGAAAATTTATGGCCATGACAAATTCACCACCAATAATTCACTGCCACTGTAGGGAAAATTAATCGCATTAATCAAATTAATTTTAATGTGGTTAATTTTCTTGGTCGTGAATTGCTGATGGTGAATTTTACTTGTGGTGAATTTGTTGGCCCTGAATTTTCAGTTGGTTGCTGACGGTGAATTTTCCTGGTGCCACTTAAATCATGAGAAACTATTATATGTAATATTATTGATTGCAATGAGAAATTGAACTAGGTGTATTCATCACAAGTAAAATTTACGGCCATGACAAATTCACAAGAAGTAAAATTCACCACCAACAATTCACTACAGTTAATTTTCATGACAGTGAATTGCTGGTGGTGAGAGGAACTATTATATGTAATATTATTGATTGCAATGAGAGATTGAACTAGATGTATTTTTCAATGATTTTATATGAGGATGTGTATAATTAGGCTGGGCTTAAATAACACACAAACCTTTGACCGCTCAGGTGGCTGTGGGCCCATTCCTTTCTCTTTAACGTTCATTCCCGTCCGTTCGTTCAAATGATACTCGTTGTTAATGTTTGAATTCGAACAGTGTTCTCCCTGCGTGGGCCAAAATGGGAGCTTTGGAACAGGGTATGGACATCCATCAACGCATAACGGAAGGGAAATTATTATCAGATATTGCAGCTGGAAATGCTCTGGTAAACATGTATGCAGAATGTGGAAGCATAGACAAGGCGTGGAGACTGTTTGATCGAATGCCTCAAAGAAATGTGGTCTCATGGAATGCTATGATTGCAGGATATGCACAAAAGGTGTTTGTTGAAAAGGAGTAAGAAAATTTCAACCAAATGCGATCGGCAGGTGTAAAGCTAGAGTCTGCAACCTTTGCCAGCATCTTCCCAGCCTGTGCGAAAATGGGAGCTTTGGAACAGGGTATGGAATTTTGACAGATGTTGTAGCTGCAATTGCCCTGGTAGACATGTATGCAAAATGTGTAAGCTTAGACAAAGCACGTGAACTGTTTGACAGAATGGCTCCTAGTATTGTTTGACAAAATGCCATGATTGCAGGATATGCTAAATGTGGAAGCATAGACAAGGCATGTGAACTGTTTGACAAAATTCCTCAAAGAAATGTGTTCTCATGGAATGCCCTGATAACAAAATGGATTGAGGATCCCTTTTTAGGTTCACGGAGTATCAAAACATTTAATGATGGATTCTAAAATTCAATTAACTTTTGATATTCTTAAATATTTACAATTTCTTTATCCAATATCATGAATCTAGTCTCAATGTCACAAATAGTACTAATCAAAGCAAACCCATGGCATTCAAATCCTTTGAGAGGAAGAGTACTCACACTTACAAGAGCAATGTTGTCAATAATTGCTTCCATGCCTGTCATACTCTTATTTTAAATGTAATATTGTCCCATGGCCTTGGTAAATTCCTTGCCAATACCTTGTCAATAATGAAGGTATAGATATTACACACAAACATGGAAGAGATATCAATGTTGAAATTGTGTCAAATAAACCCTTTGATGAGATCCATACCAAGCACTTCTAAAATGGCAGCCAGGATATCACCACCTTGGAAGAAGAAAACTTTTCTCAATCTAGCTTTGTTGATCTCCACAAGGATGACCATCTACTATAATTAACCACCAAAGTGAATGAGCAACTCTATTGTGAATTTTTTAGTACTGCAGAGAGAGAGAGGGGGGGGGCAAGTAGCAAAAAATAATGAGACCAAAACTTTTTTGAAATAAACCAAATGTGTGGCAAGTATCACTCTAACATAGAAATTGATTGATACATGACACTAATGAATGCTCACAAAAGGTGGAATGATTTTACCATCATCAAGATTAAATGTGTTATTGGTCCCATATCTTGCTTAGGCTAGGCCAACCATTGATAGTAATGTGTGAAAGATGTTAAACTACCTAATATAACACAAACTTCCTTCAAAGTGATGTTTATTCTCCAATTAATAGAGCATCTTTTCTATATACATAGAATGATCACTATACAATTTCCCTTAGTTTTTATTGTGTCAATGATGCATGATTTAAACAATAAGAAACCAAATAAAAGGGCTTCAACTTCTACTTCATTCTAAGATTGATTCCCTCAAATTATCATAGAAGCCAAATTTTTCTAGCTAGGATTTTCATGAGCAATCTTTGATTGCTTCATCATATGATTTACTAATATTAAGCTTGATTATCATTATTTTTTATTTGTATTGGAAGTTGAGTGATTGCTTTCATGTCCAGTGTTGATACCTTCAATGATGGATCTTTCCAAGATTAAGTTACTTTATTCTTCAAAATTTAGGAAAGGGATCACTATTTTTAGATGGCTCTTCCTTGACATTGAGAGGATTTTATATAGAGTGTTATAGATGGATACTTTTCAAAAATCTATAAAAGACTCAAGGGAATCATTCTTGGGGTTTAGTGTAATAAAAGTACAATTAAGTTATTTTATTACCTTTTGTATCTTTGGACTTCACTACAAGCCACCACAACTTATTTTTCAATAACATACAAACATTTCTATAAGAAGGCAACATGAAATCCATTAGGCCTTAGGGATTTGTTTGAGTTCACTTACAAGGAATCCAAATTGATCTCCTCCTTAGCGAAAATGTGCCATTACGATTTGACTATACCCATTTGTGATAATGAAGGGAATGAACTATACAAATTCTATTTGCTCCTACAAGTTTGAATCCTCTTCACTTCCAAATAATTCACTAAAAAAGAAGATTGATTCAACTATAATGATTAGAGGCTTAGTGAGAGATTCTCCTCTATAAAATTTGATAGAAGTGATTTCTTTATCTCCTTTTCCTAGTTTGGTAGTGAATTTTTTTTTATGTTCTTTTCACCTTTAACTAGCTAAATTTCTCAAGAATTTTGCCTCTAGATTTTATTTATTTTCTTGGACATTTATTAGCTTTGAGATAATAGATATTTCCTTCATGAATTGATCCTAGTTCATCCCTCTAACTATGATTAATACATTGAAAGTGTTTAGTTCCATTTCAATTCTTTCATTTTCAATAAAATTTTCTTGAAAATTTGTATTAATGTTCCAATATTTTTGGATGTTTTAAGACTATGAGTTTTTTACTAGAGCCTACATCTTGGTGCTTCTTAATTTTAGAAGCTCACTTCGCTAATGTTTGACAAGATTTGTGAAGGATTGATCTTAAAAATACACATTTTTAAGTTGAAGGTGCATTTGGGGTTTAGATGATCTTTCATGATTTGTAAAGTCAATGGAAAGTGATCTAAACCCAAGTATATGACTATTTCACATTTTATAGAATCATTATACTCAAGCCATTTAAGATAAAACAAACTTATCCTATATATTTTTACTATTTTTCTCAAACTTGGCCTTTTGTTTGTCAATGTGATTGTTCCATTCCTAGGTGTTAAATCTAAGAGTGTATTCATCTAGATAAAGAAACTAAAATCAATTTGTGACTGAGTGGCCCTTCTTATACCTCCCTATTTGTCATTTGAGGTTAATATTATAGTAAAATATTCACATGCCATATATAATTAATTTATGATTGGTTTTATGATGTAGTAAATTATTTTTCATTGTTATCTCCTGAGGGTGAGGCAATTAGATCCATATATGGTGAAAATATAAACTTATAGTTTGGAGACAATGCTAGTTACGTAAAAGATTTTCCAATTGGTTATTTCGTTAGCCATGCCTACTTTTATAAAATTTTGAAACCATTGGAGGCACCTTTTGCTTTGATAGATGAGGCATTTGTTCATGCTAATGTTGTGATATCTTATTTTCTTCTTTAGAATTGATTTTAGTTTTTGTAAAAGGATGATGTCTATTTTCTATATATCTAATAATTTTTTTACTAAGTGTCTTTTTGATATAGTCATGGTCAGACATGGGTCTGATGAATGATTTCAACCATGCATACTAACATCAAAACACACACACAACACAAAGATCTCATAAAAACAACATATTCTTATTTATTTAACCTTACATGATTATCATCATGATTCCTACTTAATTTTTTGTAATGGCATCTCTTACATGCTAGGTAATACCCATTTTATTACACTTATTATGGCAATTCAGACATAAAAGAAACACTACAATATAGCCTCATAATTACACACTAGTCTAATTACCTCCACTATGTTGTGTTAGTATCTCCTTTTGGATTGCACTCGACTTCATTCTCCTTGTTCTCTACTCACAATCTTTATCTAAGACCTCATAGTCTCACTTTTCTTCTTCTCTACCTCTCAACTTCTTCCCTTACCTCTTCACTTACCTTTCTTTGGTCCAAAACTCAATATATATAGCATCTACAATTGTTTCTAATGATGTTTAGGTCAAGTGAAAGTGAGATTTTCTTTGGTAAAAACTAGAGAAAAATGGATATTTGTTATGTAGGTCATAGTGTTGTATAGAAAAAATATGCGTTTTTAAGAAACAAATATTCATTTCTAGAAAACAAATATCCATTTCGCAAAAGATTAAAACAAAAAAAAAATAGTCTTCTCCTTTGCCAAAACAACCCATGGGGTAAGTGCACCAAGATGGTTCCCAAAAAGGGGGCTTAAGTGGCCACTTTTTTTCTAAAATCAGGAAATACTAACCTTGGACGTGAAATTGAGGATAGTTACACTCAAAATTTTGAGATGAAACAAAAACAAGGATCGAAGTGATCCAAGTCTACTTTCTAAATTACTAATTTATTTTGAAAATGGTTGAGATTAAGGGGTTCAAAAGAGGGACGTACACAAATTGGTTTTGTTTTTGTCAAAAAAACATAACATAGCAACTCTTGTACGACCCTAGCACGGTGAACTTTTTGTAGTATTTTTAAAATCGCTATGGTCATAAGTTAGCTAACTGTATGTAGTTGATGCATGATTTTTCTGATAATTTTTTAATGAATATTTGTTTTTTTACTAATTTTCTAAGTGGACACTTCTTGAAAAGAAAAAGTTTGGTTGTGCTCCCCTTACAAATTTTGGAAAGTAATTGATTTTTTTTTTTTTTTTAGTTTGTAGAATGGAGTCTAGTTTCTAAAAATGTAATTTATTTGAAATTTTGATGAACGGTTAATTTATAATGAAAAAAACACCAAACATTGCTTTTTGGAAAAAAAGAGACATACAAACAAAATAAATTATGGATGAAAGGCTTAACATTGTCAGAAAGTGAAAAAAATTACATTGTTGGATAGCTAAGAGAGAACCTAACATTACCCATGTGTTTTATTTTTCGATATTGAACCACATGCAATCCTGACAATGAGCACAAACTCGATTATGTGAAAAATTGTAGAATTTGCAAAAACATGTCTCTGGTTGCTGGGAATTCCCTCCAAGCCTTTGGGTTGGTATTCCAAGGAAAATATCAATCCTAAGGGTTTGGGATTCCCAAAGCAAGATATAACGTGAGCGTTTTATAATGTGCTCACGTTATATCTCAATTTTGACATGGTTTTTTGCTTATGTGGGAAACATGTCAACCAAGACATAACATGGGCGCGTTATAATGCACTCGCATTATGTCTTCTTTTATGTTAAATTCCACTCTATTGAATGTATGTTGATATATTTTTATGTTTGTATGTACATGTATGCTTGTATGGCATGTATGTATGTATGCATGCATGCTTGTATGTATGCATGTATGCCTATATGTATCAATGCATGTATATTGTATGTATGCGTATATGTATGTAAGATTGTATCTACACATTATGTATATATGCTTGTATGGATGGAGGATTGTATGTACATATGTATTATGCTTGTATGTATGTATTTGTGTATATCTTTAGAGGGAGGGAGAATTTTAAGAGAGAGAGAGAGTTGTCTAGGTAGGGTGGGAGAGAGAGAGAGAGAGAGAGGGAGAGAGGGGGGAGAGAGAGAGATGGTGAGAGAGAGAGAGAGTTATGTAGGTAGGGTTACAAAGGGAGAGACTTGAGAGTGTGAGGGGGATGAGAGGGAGAGACTTGAGATATAGGTATTGAGAGGGAGTGGGAGAGAGAGAGTGTGAGTGAGAGACTTGAGAGAGAGAGAGGGTGTGGGAGGGAGTGACCTAAGAGAGGGAGAGAAAGAGGGGGGTGGAGTGAGAGGGACTTATCTAGGTAGGGTGGGAGGGATAGATAGAGAGAGGGGGGGAGAGAGAGAGAGATACCTAGGTAGGTTGCTAGAGGGAGAGACCTGAGAGAGAGAGGGGGGTGGGAGGGAGAGACCTAAGAGAGAGTTTGGAGAGAGGGAGAGGGGGTGTAAGTGATAGTTTAAGAGAGAGGGAGTGGGAGAGAAGGAGTTGGAGTGAGATGGACTTAGCTAGGTAGGGTGGGAGGGATAGAGGGAGAGAGAGAGAGAGGGGGAGAGAGAGAGAGACGGTGAGAAAGAGAGAGTTATGTAGATAGGGTGTGAAAGGGAGAGACTTGAGAGTGTGAGGGGGTGAGAAGGAGAGACTTGAGATAGGTAGTGAGAGGGAGTGGGAGAGAGAGGGAGTGTGAGTGAGTCCTGAGAGAGGGAGAGGGTGTGGGAGGGAGTGACCTGAGAGAGGGAGAGAAAGAGGGGGGTGGAGTGAGAGGTACATATCTAGGTAGGGTGGGAGGGATAGATAAAGAGAGGGGAGAGAGAGAGAGAGAGAGAGTTACCTAGGTAGGTTTCCAAAGGGAGGGACCTAAGTGAGATAGGGGGTGGGAGGGAGATACCTAAGAGAGAGGGAGAGAGAGAGAGAGGTTCTGGAGAGAGGGAGAGGGTGTGGAAGTGAGAGTTTAAGAGAAATGGAGTGGGAGAGAAGTGGTTGGAGTGAGAGGGACTTAGCTAGGTAGGGTGGGAGGGATAGAGGAGGGAGAGAGATAGAGAGGGGGGTGGGAGAGAGAGAGAATTGAGAGAGGGAGAGAGAGAGACGGTGAGAAAGAGAGAGTTATATAGGTAGGGTGCCAAAGGGAGAGACCTAAGAGTGTGAGGGGGGTGAGAGGGGGTGCGAGAGAGAGGGAGTGTGAGTGAGATACCTAAGAGAGGGAGAGGGTGTGGGAGGGAGTGACCTGAGAGAGGGAGAGAAAGAGGGATGTGGAATGAGAGGGACTTGTCTAGGTAGGATGGGAGGGATATATAGAGAGAGGGGAGAGAGAGAGAGTTACCTAGGTAGATTTCTAGAGGGGGAGACTTGAGAGAGAGGGGGTGGGTGGGAGAGACTTGAGAGAGAGGGAGAGAGAGAGATTCTGGAGAGAGGGAGAGGGGGTGGAAGTGATAGCTAAATAGAGAGGGAATGGGAGAGAAGGGGTTGGAGTGAGAGGGACTTAGCTAGGTAGTGTGGGAGGGATAGAGGGAGGGAGAGAAAGAGAGGGGGGTGGGAGAGAGAGATAGAAAGGGTGAGTGAGAGAGAGAGAGAGAGTTGAGAGAGAGAGAGTATTTAAGTGTTAAGGGTAGAGGGTAGAGGGTTAATGGTAGAGGGGAGAGAGATAGGAGCGAGTGAGAGAGAGAGAGAGAGAGAGAGAGAGAGAGAGAGAGAGAGAGAGAGAGAGAGGGAGAGAGAGAGAGAGAGAGAGAGAGAGAGAGAGAGAGAGAGAGAGAATTGAGGGTATAGGGTTGAGGACCTATAGGATTGATGGTTTAGTGTATTGAGTTGAGGGTAGAGGGTAGAGGGTTTAAGGGTTTAGGGTGTAAGGGTTTTTGGTTTATGGCTTAGGGTTGAGGGTAGAGGGTTTAGGGTTTAGGGTTGAATGTTTAAGGGTTTACAGGTTGAGGGTTTAGGGTTGAGGGATTAGGGTAGAGATGGAGGGATGGATGGATAGAGAGATGGAGGGAGATCTAAGATAGAGAGAAGGAGAGAAGTGGACAGAGGGACAAATATATATGAGGGTTGAGAATTGAGGGTATAGGGTTGACAACCTATAGGGTTGATGGTTTAGGGTATTGGGTTGAGGGTAGAGGGTAGAGGGTAGAGGGTTTAAGGGTTTAGGGTGTAAGGGTTTAGGGTTGATGGTTTAGGGTTGAGGGTATAAGGGTTAAGGGTAGAGAGTAGAGGGGAGAGAGATATGATTGAGTGAGTGAGTGAGAGATATTTGAGAGAGGGAGAGGGTTGAAGGAGGGAGAGACTTGAGAGAGAGAAAGGGGGAGGGAGTGGGAGAGAGATAGAGGGTAGAGCATAGAGGGTATAAGGGTTAAGGGTAGAGGGTAGAGGGGAGAGAGATAGGAGTGAGAGAGAGAGAGAGGGTTGAGAGAGGGAGAGGGGGGAGGAGGGAGAGACTTGAGAGAGAGAGAGAGTTGAGAGGAGGGAGAGGTGGAGGGAGTGACTTGAGAGAGGGAGAGAAGGATAGAAGAGGAGGGAGGGACATATATATATATGAGGGTTGAGGATCCAATGTATAGGGTAGAGGGCTGAGAATTGAGGGTATAGGGTTGATGACATATAGGGTTAATGGTTTAGGGTATTGGGTTGAGGGTATAGGGTTGAGGGTAGAGGGTAGAAGGTTTAAGGGTTTAGGGTTGAGGGTTTAGGGTTGAGGGTATATGGTTGAAGGATTAGGGTTGAGGGTCCAATGTATAGGGTAGAGGGTATAAGAGTTGAGGGTTTAGGGTTTAAGGGTTGATGGTTTAAGGGTTGAGGGTACAAGGTTGAGGGTACAGGGTTGATGGATTAAGGTTGAGGGTCCAACATATAGAGTAGATGGTTTTGGGTTTGAGGGTTTAGGGTTTAAGGGTTGAGGGTTGAGGGTTGAAGGTAGAGGGTTGAGGGTTGAAGGTTTAATGGTTGAGGGATAAAGGGTTGAGGGTTGATGGATTAGGGTAGAGAGTTTACTTGGGTTTAAGGGTTTAAGGTTTGAGGGTAGAGGGTAGAGGGTTTAAGGGTTTAGGATTTAACGGTTGAGGGTTGAGGGTTTAGGGTTTGGGGTTGAGTGTTTAAGGGTTTAAGGGTTGAGGGTATAGGGTTGAGGGATTAGGGTAGATATGGAGGAATGGATGGAGGGAGATATGGAGGGAGAAGTGATATATAAAGGAGAGAAGACAAGGGAGGGACAAAGATAGATGAGGGTTGAGGATCTAATGTATAGGGTAGAGGGTTGAGAAATGAGGGTATAAGGTTGAGGACCTATAGGGTTGATGGTTTAGGGTATTGGGTTGAGGGTAGAGGGTAGAGGGTTTAAGGGTTTAGGGTGTAAGGGTTTAGGGTTGATGGTTTAGGGTTGAGGGTAAAGGGTATAAGGGTTAAGGGTAGAGAGTAGACGAGAGAGAGAGAGAGAGAGAGAGAGGGGGGGGAGAGGGGCTAGGAGGGAGAGACTTGAGAGAGAGAGAGAGAGGGAGGGAGTGGGAGAGAGATAGAGGCTAGAGGATAGAGGGTATAAGGGTTAAGGGTAAAGAGTATAGGGGGGAGAGATAGGAGTGAGAGAGAGAGAGAGTTGAGGGTGGGAGAGAGAGAATTGAGAGAGGGAGGGAGGGAGAGGGAGGAAGTGGGAGAGAGATAGAGGGTAGAGGATAGAGGGTATAAGTGTTACGGGTAAAGGGTAGAGGGGAGAGAGATAGAATTAGGGTTTAGGGTTGAGGGTATAAGGGTTAAGGGTATAGAGATAGAATTAGGGTATAAGGGTAGAGGGGAGAGAGATAGAATTAGGGTAGAGGGTATATACAAAGAGAGAAAATAAATCTATAAAAAAACCAACTTTCTCATAACGTGAGCATGTTTTGAAGAAGTAGAGATATAGTCAGTTTTAGTAAGAAATAACGCGAGCGCATTTTGGATTGCTCTAAAAATGGTAAAAAAACTCAACTTACTCATGATCTCAACCCACATTCTACATATTCTCCTGGTTTTGCATGTGCTTCGAAAAAAAGTAGCTTTTTGATGATGTTGTGAAGTGCGCATGCATGTGTTTCACATTCCACCACCTTTTTCATGATCTTTCCACCACCTTTGCATGAAATAGTAGAGTTTTCACATTGAACGGGCATATAATATCAATTCAAGTTTGAATTCCAGTGAAAATTGATATATAATTGAAGTTTGGAGGGCAAAAAGCTTTTGAAAAAGTCAAATTGTTGAGGAGTTTGAAGAAAGAAGCAAAGGCTACATAATTGGGTAGAACTCCTCCATTTGAAACTCTGTTTTTTTAGGTATGTGAATTATTTACACATTTTCTTTCATTCTATTATGGCTTGCTTTCATTTTTGTTGTTTTGCATATTCCATGTTGATAATTATTATTTTTTCATTACAACCTTAGGTTGTCAATGGACATTTTAAATTACACATTTATATACACTTGCCAATTACATTTTTAAACCACATCTATACAAACTAGCTGATTGCCTTGTCTATGCTACCAAAATTTCCATACAAGTCTCTAAAAAATTGGAATATACTCCTCCCACATTGATAGCATAGATTTAAACTATTTTGGTTTTCATCTCTATTTCTAAATTACCTCATCAGTAAAGCTACCTCATCACCTATGTTGTCATATATTTTAAATGTTTCCTTAATTAGTCTACCTACAAGGGATTATAACCCTTCTCTCCACTATTTCAAGACTCTTTATTCAAGGACAAGTTAGTAAAATGGGAAAAGGTGCAACCTATCTTGTAGAGCATCTACCAAAAACAAAAAACAATTGAGGGTACTTTGATCCAATGCTAGAGGAAGAAAACAACTTAACTCAATCTCACTCCAATCAACTTATCAAAACTGAACCAAATCTCAACTTGTCCATTCAATTAGGACTCTACCTTCACAAAACTCATGGATACAAGACATCAAACTGAGTTCTAAGAACACAATCCCTTAAAAAATTCTCAAACACTTTAAACGGAATCAATTTAATTGGTTCAACCCAATTCCCAACTTTGATATCTCCAATATGAAAACTTCTCAAAACAGACTCTCCTAATAAGCAAACTAGGCCCTTTTAGGCCCTATCAAAAAGAAAATTCTCAATTCCAAGCCTATTTCCACTTCTTAATGCTTCAAACATGCATAAATATCTATGTATAACATGAAGGAATCATTCTCCAAACTCACTTCATGATAATTCATCAAACATGTATCCTAAACCACCATTCTTGACTGAAAATTAGGACTGTTACATCACTGTCATGGCAGGACAGTCATTAAATGGACTTCAAAAACTTTAAAAATAACCAAACCAAATCTTGAAATAGATTCACAATACCCATAAAAACCTTTTAAAAACAATATATTCAAGAAGGAATAAAAAACCATAAACAAATTCTTTAATTCTCACTATACATTGTGTTTTTTCCTGATTTTTCACCAAAATATGGCCTAGGGAATCATGATTTTAAAAGCTAACTATCACCACTTGGTCTGAAACTTTGAGAAATGAAAGAGTACACAAAAATAGACCTTCTTACTAAATTTCAAGTGATTCCATTGGTTAGAATAAGAGAAATGCAATTTTCTTTTAATTATGTTTACCCTAGCAAGGGTTTTGAACCGTCTTTAGTAAACAAGCCATAACTTACTCAAATTTTCATGAAATTGAGTGAGACAAAAAGGAGAATATTTTAGACTCGTAGCTTAATTATTCCAAATGACTTCCCCACTTAAATATTGTTGTACAGGGCCGTACAATGCTTCACAATGTTGTTTTACCAGCAAAAACACATAAAATTGAATATAAAATAGGGTCTCTTTATTGTTTTCTCCATTATTTACATACCCTCTACCTCTTGCTTGAGGTTCTCCAACAATTTAAATGTTTTCCTAGCCATATCAAATGACCCAAACCAACCTTTCACGTACTTGACTCCTAAACTTCCAAATTTTGCCATTTGTCAATTTTTGCATTTTTACCTTGACAACAATTTTGCAAGATTTGCTTTTTTCCCACTTTTGAATCCACCAAGACCTTGTTCTAAGAAAAAAACACCTAGAACCTACTTTGGACCTCTTTTTACAACATTTTACATTTTTTGCAAATTGGATAAAACAACCTATCTAAACATTCATCTAATGACTCAAACACCATGAACTAATATTCGTCTCATTACCATGCTACAGGTAAAATTATCTGCCATGCCAAAGAAATGAACAAGGAAGAAACTAACAGACAAAGAGCTCCAAACCTTCAAAGAAAAGGAGAGAGAAAATTTGAGGGCATATCATGAAAAGAAGAAATTGGAAACGATTAACAAAAACAAACCAATTAAAGAGGAACCTCAACCGTCAAAAAGAGAATAGAAATTGGCAGCACGAAGGGCATGAATGTGAAAGTATTGTTGTAGGAGATTTTCAGATGCCATATTTGGAGACACACCCTCTACCAAAAGTGAATACGAAGGGGTCACACCATTAAGCACAAGCGAATATGGAGGGACACCATCTACCGCAAGTGAATATGGAGGGACACCATCTACGACAAGTGAATATGGTTGGACACCATCCATCGCATCTCAAGTTGAGAGTACATCATCACTCAAATTTGACGAAGAAGGTATTCCATCATCCCCATGTGAACCTCAAGGTATGTCTTCTACTCCACCCTCGATCGAAGGTACATAGTCTAGCCCACCTCAATTAAATATTGATGAAATTGCTAATGTTGAGATGTATGTGCCTAGGAGAACACCACCTAGAATTTTGTGCAGAAATCCAAAGTATTTGATTAATATTGATGAGGATATTTTGCAGCACATGGAAGGTAAGATTCTAGCACGCACTTGTAGAAGATATGCTAATAAGATTTGGAAAATCTTCTTTGAAAGGCTAAATGAGATTGCAAGATATCAACTATTTGTTGAAATGATGCAGGGTTTAAAGTATAGAAACATCATGAAGACTCTTGGGTTGAGAACATCGAATGCATCAAGTGAAAACACTATTGTGAAGAATCTAATGGATGCTTATGAGAGTGGGTAAGACCTCACGCTCAAAGGATAGTAATGTCACCCGATGTGTCATTACATTGAATTTCGTAAGCTATCCAAAAAAGGGAGTTCGTCTCATTAAAAAGATGAGTGAACAAATGAGAATTAGTAGAAAAATTTTATCAAAACTCATTCAAAGGTGGCAAAGAATTGAAGGCACCAATTCAAATGAATTATGGGCATTCTCGGGGAGACTGCCACAAAAAGATAAAAAGGTTGTTGAAGCATTGAGAACACTAATTGAAGAGTATTGGAAGAATAACACAAGGCCATCTCTGAATCAAAGGGATGTTGTAAGAAGAAGAATCGGTAGTCTAAACCGTGAGCCACATCCAAAGCATTTTTTGGATACGACTCAAACCCAATTTTTTCATAAATTTCAAAATGATTATCCTCAAATTAGTATTTCTCAAATATTTTTTGAAATGCTTAAACCTTTTTATGTCAAGATAAATCACACACACACTACTTCTTGTTGTAGACTACATATTGAATTCTCTAACCATTATGATGTTTATCGTTCTATATGTTTATATTTGCATACTAATGATGTTTTGCAAGATTGTGGCATAGAAGCCCCACCAAAATCTTCAAGAGATTTCTTATAAAAATTTTTATGTTAAATAGAGGATGGCCAAATATTCTATAGGATAGCATACTTGGATGGTTCATGCGAGTGTTGCAGTGGCTTGCAACAAATGCCAGTATGTCAACATATGGAAAGCACATATGAGGTGGGACAAAAACTAGTAGAGTTCGGGAAGTATAAAATAGTGGCATACGTTAAAAAAGATGAGTTTCAAGAAAAAAGGTGTGATTTGGTTATTCAAAAGATTCCAGTGTATCTGTTTATGTCCATGTTTCGTGACAATATAGTGTATGAGTTTGCAAGGCATACCCATAGAGCTTGATGGCTGGACACGCAATTCAAGCTATACAAGGACACCTTTCCAATTGGAAACATAGTATCAGTGGTTGAATTTGTAGAGAACTACACTCTACAGCCACAACGTGAGGTGTAGTCACAGTATTACAACTCCACAATGGTTCTCGATATGTGTGTAGATAACATTCATTCATGCAGCTAATAGTACAGAGGACCAAAGGAAGGTATTGAGGGAGTATCACTTTTATATTAGTGATGATCACACACATTCTCTAGAGTTTGTGCAAGGTTTCTTCTAGATGTTCTACAGTGATTTGGCTCAGAGGGGCATAGCATATGGTTGGCATATAATATGGTTGGATAACTATGCAACACAGTTTAGGAATGCACACATGTTCTACTAGTTGTACAAGGTGCATCTCACTACAGGTGTTCAACATATGTGGAACTTTTGTGAGGTCGAGCATGGAAAGGGGGAGCATGATGGTGCAAGAGCATGCATGAAAAGAGCATTAGCACAAGAAGAGTTAAAGTATAAAGACAGTGCAAAGTTGATAGATGCATGATCAATCGTCGAGTGGTGTAATGCTTCAATGGGTCCAGGTAATGAAGGTACGTCTTCAGTTCGTATATTTTTTGGGTTGATGGATGATAATAACTGTTGCCTAATTTTCACCCTCAGGCTCAATCAGGCAAGATAAATCATGTGACGGAGGTTTGAGAAGGCCAAATGGAACATTCGCACAAGGAAAAAGTCATGAATTTGATGCTAGGTCACAGGGGACTCAGTTTGGAGGCTTGCCTTGTTCAATTTCGGCATGAAAATCCTCTGAGGAGAAATCGGCAAGACCCCAGGAATATCACAGCAAGTTGAATTCACGTGCAGGTTCCTATCGGAAAGACTTCGATCATCGTCCCGGTGACAAAAAGATATGCATATCGGCGAAAGATTTTTTCCTTTAGGATAGAGTCTCGACGACTTCTTGAGGTCTCGCCGAAAGGAGGCAGCCTTGGCAAAGCAAGCGAGCTTCACCGTAGGGTCTCGCTGAAGTTAAAAGGTCTCCCCGACTCTAATGGCTCTTGGAGCAAGAGATTAAGTTCGCTAGGATGTCTTAGCAATAATGAAAGGTCATGCCGACTGAAATAAGCCCTCGCCAAAGCAAAGCGCCTTCGGCATGATGTCTCAGCAAATGGAAGTGGTCTCACCGAAGGATAAAGGGGGCCTCGATATGTGTTTTGCCTTTGGCAGGAGTCTCACTGACAACAAAGGACCTCACCGAGAA
Source organism: Sequoia sempervirens (assembly GCA_007258455.2). Classification (NCBI taxonomy): domain Eukaryota; kingdom Viridiplantae; phylum Streptophyta; class Pinopsida; order Cupressales; family Cupressaceae; genus Sequoia; species Sequoia sempervirens. The sequence continues at coordinate 320,246,612 of VDFB02271358.1, read as the reverse complement.
ATTTTGACTTCGGCATAAGGTCTTGCCGAAGAAGGATGTCTCCCCGATAGGAAAAGGAGCTCGCCGAAGAGTAAACAATTTTGGTGTGACGTCATACCGAGGAGACAAAGTCTGGCCGACAGGCCAAGGTTTCAGTGAAGTAGGAGCTCAAGGAAAAGGAAAATGAATTTGCCGAGAATTCTTGGTGAAAGCAAAAGGTCTCACCGAAAGGATGCCTTCGGCATATGTAAGCAGGCTTCGCCAGGAGGTCTTACCGAAGATGGAGGTCTTGCCAACAATCTTTCAAGAGGTGGCATCAGTGAAAGGAAACAAGCTTAGGGTAAGGTCTCCCCGACCACAAGATGTCTCCCTGAAATGAAGTATGCCCTCGGTGAAGGAAGGGAGTTCGCCGTGATGTCTCGGCGAACGAAGCTTGTCTCCCCGACTGAAGAGAAAATAAGCTCATCACCGAAAGATAAGGAGCCCGACGAGAGGTCTGGCCGATAGGCCAATGTCTCACCAACAACAAAAGGGCCTTGCCAGAGTTGAAGCCGTCGCCATGAGGTCCCAGCGACTTGCCAGAGTCTTTATGAAAGAAATTTAGAGCTCGAGTAGAGCAAAATGCGTCGGGGTGACATCAGCAGACTTTTGCCAATAGAAGATGAGAAGAGTTTGCCATGTCATTTGGCCGAACGCGATTGTCTTGGCGACCATAGAGGCGATATCGGTATGACTTTTGGGCTCGCCATGAACTCTCATCGACAGTTTCAAGCTATGTCGATAGTTACGGAAAGATATAATCGCATCGGGGAGACATGATTAGTGTCTCACCGACATGCAATTTTGACTGAGCGAGCTTTTGACCGCTCGAAGAATCTATGTGGTGTATGCCTAGCCAATCAGAAGGAGCCAAATATGAACCATTGACATTTTGACTGATTGACACCTCGGCAAGGAAGATCAACAAAACAAAGACAACGTGTTTCTGCTCTGAAGTTGGAGGCATTGAAGGCAGCTCGACTGGGGGGGATTCAAAGATCGACACGAGGATCAGAAGTGAATGCGGTGGTTGTAGAAAGATCAAGAAGGTTTCCCTTGAAGGCAATCTTTCACACCGACATGGACAACAAGGATGCAATCGAATGCAACATTAATTTCAGGCAAAAGATCTAAGGATAGATCTTTCTGACCCCTGACATTTTTGTAAGCCCTAAGGGGCCGACACACTAGTTTATATAAGGCTTTTTTTCCTTTTTGTAAGGAGTGGGAGTAATGCATCGAGAAGAGTTAGTGATTTTTAGCTATCCTTCCTCAACTGATGTATATTTTGTAACTCAATCAGAATCTGGAATGCAACACAGAGTTTACCTTGGAAGCTGGTGTTCATGTTTGTACTGTTCTCATTTCTGTATCTTCTTTTGATTATGCAAGTCTTTAAGTGTGTTTTATAAATTCTGCACTTATATCTTAGAGCTGTGAAATTAATCTTTCCTTCCTGAGATGTGTATGTAGATCGAACCTGTTAAGGTTGATGCATAAGTCTAGAAGAAGTTGCGTTGAGCACATAAATAATTTACAGTTAGGTTTCCCAGTGTATGTTCATCCTATTGTCTTTTCATAATTCCTCATCATTTTGGTGTATCACCTTAGGTTTTAATCTTTATTTTATGTATTCCTTCTTCCTTTTTCCCCACAAGAATCAGTAGTTAGGTGACACCAAAGGAAGTTGGCCTTCTTTAGAGGTTCATTTCAACTATAGGTGACCCACATCCTTGAAATGATCCCATGTTGCTCTAGGAAGCTCAATTTCAATCTCTGTGCATAGGGTGCATTTCTAGGTGACAACAGTTTCTGGCACGCCCGGTGGGACTGTCAAATAGACAGTTTGGAAATTATATGTCTACTACTGGTTTTGATATGTAGCCAGTAAATTTCAGGCATTTCAGAGGAAAAATATCAGCATATCATGGTGACTCCAACTTTGTAACAACTGGTTCCAATAGCCCAGGTGTCTGTAATTAATAAGGTTTGATCTTTAGGCTTGTTATTCCTCATGTCCTATTTCTACAATGTTTTGTTGTCAGCAATATAGTGACTTTCCACCTCCATTCCATGAGATTCATGTGTATATGTCCTCTCATCAGCCATACTATACAGAGCAACCTGCTATTTTTATGTCAAATGTCCCTGTAATAGCAGACTACCAGCAACCTCATCATATTTTCCACCCTCCCATCCCTGCTTAGTCTCAATATTAGCCAACCTATTAACAAAATCAACCCCATGAAGAGGTCTTTGATGCCAACCAACATGATTATCTACATAATCAGCCTCGAGAGTATCCTTGCCAAGCTATAATGGACCTGCTCCAATAGTTTGACCGTGTGTTGTGGGCTTTAAGCAAGAAGTTTGAACATATGCAGATTAATGATGTCAGTAAGGTGTTATCCTACATGTATGGCATGTTGGTCGATGTCAAGAAATAGAAAAAGCTTGTTTCACAGCAGCAGGAGTTGGGATGTCAGGTTGAAGAAGATCTTGAGAGAGAGATAGCAGCCAAAGAGGAGCAAATGAAATTCTTATCTACTCAGGTACAAGGTAGTCGGGCTTATTCAGATTATCAAGCTCAAAGGTATGAAACATAGGAAACCCTTTCCATTCCTAGTTTCAACTCCCCTCCTCCTGTAATGTTGAACCATCCGGTGAAAGAGGATGCTTCCAGAGATAGGTTTCCTAGCTTTAAACAAGAGGAACCTTCCAAGCTCTTTAGTGAGCCTATCAATAAGTCTTCTACCCTCAGGATCCCAAGTTGGAAAGTCCCATCTCAGTCACCTTGTGAGCTTCCTTCACCTATCATGCAAATGAAATCATGCTCTGGCATCCAGGAAGTAAAAGAAGGGTAGATCTTTGACCAGTACAACCCACTCAGCTTGGAGGAGACTAAAAATATTGATCTGCTACATGTAGCTATGGAGGAATACAGACTACAGCTGCAAAAGGCTGAACAGGAGAGGAATTCTCAAAATGTTTCTAGCAATGTTTTAGCTGATGATCCTCCCACTGTTCTACAAGATGGTGAAAATGTTCCAACAGGACAACAAGGTGAAGAGTTAGAAAAGGTTGACCAAGAAGAGCAATGTACAATTTGGAATGAAGGAGGTGTGTTTTTTCCCACTCTAAATGCTATCTTAGAGCAGCCTAGTGATCAAGTTAGTTCATTCACCTTGGAGGAGACTAGAATTCCAAATCTGGTACATCTAGCTATGGAGGAATATAGAAAACAACAACAACAAATGATTGAACAACAGGAGGACATTGGAGAGTTGTTGATAGATCATAATTAGCAAAACAATGGGGCCTTAATTCAAGAGGATAAGCCTAAAATTGAGCCTGACTCTATTCCCCAAGAGTCAGAAAAGGCTGATAGTCATGATGATCTGGAGCAACAGCTTGAACAAATGCTGAAACAGCAGGAGAAGCCTCATGGTCTTGATTTACAAGGTTATAACTGGTTAGAGGAACTTCCATTCCATTGTACAGAGGAACTTGAGAATTTATCACCACCTGAATTGTTGTCTTCTTGCATTGGAAAAGACAAGCCTGAATCAGAATGTAACTCTTCCAGTGATGATGAGAATTATGAGCAGCTTCCATTCTGGTCCATAAAGGAGCTTGAGGTTGATGAATTGATTGAAGATGTGATGGAGGAAGCTATCTCTTTGTTCTCCATTGAAGAAATGAGTGTTCATTTGGGAAAGCATGAGTGTATTGGGGAGGCTACTACTCTTCCATCAAGTTAGCCACAAGGGTTATACCTTTCCATCCAGCAGGGTGATAGAATGGCTGCGCATGAGCAAAAGATTAGCAAGGAAAGTGCAAGCTATTCCCTTACTAGAGGCTGCCCTATCAGGCATCTAGCCAAACTGGAGACCAGCAAAGATATTGATACCCTGCTTACACCCAAGCATGAGGGTACTGGTGAGGAGGAGCACACTCAAGTTACCTTTCCACCTCAGAACGAGAATTTTTACATTCCGTATGAAAAGGTTAGTAAGCCTAAATATGTCCTACAAGGGATCTTGTAGCCATCCGTTGAATTGTCATGCATGCTTCATTTCTCTTTAGTTGTTCTCCAGCATGGCAAACATTGTAAAATTTTGAGAAAGGGCAGTTATTTTACCCAACCTGTCAATGGGTTTGTTTGATCAATTTCTCACTGGTTAGTGTAGGGTAGGTTTAGATGCAGTTTTCATTCCCTAAGTGCTGCCCCAACACAGTAAATAATTTTATTTCAGTTTTTCCATGTTTTCAATAAGTTTTCGAGTGTTCTAATGAATCTCAAGCGAGTTACAACAATGTACAAAACTGCTCCAAGTCTGTTACTGAGTTTTCCAAATGACTCCATGCCCAATGGATAGGCCTAGGCTATTGGTTTTCTATGTTTAGCAGGCAAACATCCAACAAAGGTCGCTAGAAATGTTGCCTAATTTTCACCCTCAGGCTCAATCAGGTAGGATAAATCATGTGACGGAGGTTCGAGAAGGCCAAATGGAACATTCGCAAAAGGAAAAAAGTCATGAATCTGATGCTAGGTCACAGGGGACTCAGTTTGGAGGCTTTCCTTGTTCAAGTTCGGCATGAAAATCCATTGAGGAGAAATTGGCAAGACCCCAGGAATGTCACGGCAAGTGGAATTCACCTGTAGGTTCCTATCGGCAAGACTTCGATCATCGTCCCAGCGACAAAAAGATATCCATATCGGCGAAAGATTTTTTCCTTCAAGATAGAGTCTCGGTGACTTCTTGAGGTTTCGCCGAAAGGAGGTGGCCTCGACAAAGCAAGCGAGCTTCGCTGTAGGGTCTCATCGAAGTCAAAAGGTCTCCCCGACTCTAATGGCTCTTGGCGCAAGAGATTGAGTTCGCTAGGATGTCTCGGCAATAATGAAAGGTCATGTCGACTGAAATAAGCCCTCGCCAAAGCAAAGCGCCTTTGGCATGATGTCTCAACGAATGGAAGTGGTCTCGCCGAAGGATAAAGAGGGCCTTGATATGTGTTTTGCCTTCGGTAGGAGTCTCGCCGACAACAAAGGACCTTACTGAGAAAGTTTGACTTTGGCATAAGGTCTTGCCGAAGTAAGGATGTCTTCCCGACAAGAAAAGGAGCTCGCCGAAGAGTAAACGATTTTGGTGTGACGTCATACCGAGGAGACAAAGTCTAGCCGACAGGCCAATGTTTCAGCGAAGTAGGAGCTCGGGGAAAAGGAAAATGAATTTGTCAGGAATTCTCGGCGAAAGCAAAAGGTCTCACCAAAAGGATGCCTTCGGCGTATGTAAGCGGGCTTCGCCAGGAGGTCTTACTGAAGACGGAGGTCTCGTCGACAATATTTCAAGAGGTGGCATCAGCGAAAGGAAACAAGCTTGGGGTAAGGTCTCCCCGACCACAAGATGTCTCCCCAAAATAAAGTACACCCTCGGTGATGGAAGGGAGTTCATTGTGATGTCTCGGCAAACGAAGCTTGTCTTCCCAACTAAAGAGCAAATAAGCTCATCGCCGAAAGATAAGGAGCCCGACAAGAGGTCTAGTTGATAGGCCAATGTATCGTCGACAACAAAAGGGCCTTTCCAGAGTTGAAGCCGTCGCCATGAGGTCCCAGCAACTTGCCAGAGTCTTGCCGAAAGAAATGTAGAGCTGGGGTAGAGCAAAATGCGTCGGAGTGACATCAACAGACTTTTGCTGATAGAAGATGAGAAGAGTTCGCCATGTCATCTAGCCAAACACGATTGTCTTGGAGACCACAGAGGCAATATCAGTATGAATTTTGGGCTCACTATGAACTCTCATCAACGGTTTCAAGCTATGTTGATAGTTACAAAAAGATATAATCGCATCGAGGAGACACGATTAGTGTCTCACTGACATGCGATTATGACTGAGCGAGCTTTTGACTACCCGAAGAATCTACGTGGTGTATGCCTAGCCAATCAGAAGGAGCCAAAGATGAACCATTGATGTTTTGACTAATTGACACCTCGGCAAGGAAGATCAACAAAACAAAGACAACGTGTTTCTGCTCTGAAGTCAGAGGCATTGAAGGCAGCTCGACTGGGGGGGATTCAAAGATCGACACGAGGATCATAAGTGAATGTGGTGGTTGTAGAAAGATCAAGAAGGTTTCCCTTGAAGGCAATCTTTCACACCGACATGGACAACAAGGATGCAATCGAATGTAGCATTAATTTCAAGAAAAATATCTAAGGATAGATCTTTCTGACCCCTGATATTTTTGTAAGCCCTAAGGGGCCAACACACTGGTTTATATAAGGCTTTTTTGCCTTTTGTAAGGAGTGGGAGTAATGCATCGAGAAGAGTTAGTGATTTTTAGCTATCCTTCCTCAACTGATGTATATTTTGTAACTCAATCAGAATCTGGAATGCAACACAGAGTTTACCTTGGAAGTTGGTGTTCATGTTTGTACTGTTCTCATTTTTGTATCTTCTTTTGATTATGCAAGTCTTTAACCATGTTTTATAAATTCTGCACTTATATCTTAGAGCTGTGAAATTAATCTTTCCTTCCTGAGATGTGTATGTAGATCGAACCTGTTAAGGTTGATGCATAAGTCTAGAAGAAGTTGTGTTGAGCACATAAAGCATTTACAATTAGGTTTCCCAGTGTATGTTCATCTTGTTGTCTTTTCATAATTCCTCATCATTTTGGTGTATCACCTTAGATTTTAATCTTTATTTTATGTATTCCTTCTTCCTTTTTCCCCACAAGAATCAGTAGTTAGGTGACACCAAAGGAAGTTGGCCTTCTCTGGAGGTTCATTTCAACTATAGGTGACCCACAACCTTGAAATGATCCCATGTTCTAGGAAGCTTAGTTTCAATCTCTGTGCATAGGGTTCATTTCTAGGTGACAACAATAACATTGCACCATATGAGGATTGTTGTACACTAACAAGATGAAGTGAGCTACACTCTTTCCTTAGCTCAAATGTAGGTTCATGGAGTATTGATACACAAAAGATGGCATGCTTTTGTTCTTCATGTACAATGCAAGCCTAGAATGATTGTGAGTTAGGGGAGTGGGTTGAAAAATGGTTGACAAGTTATCTTAGCCCACTTCACACATATTGCCCTCTGAAGGCATTAGAACTAACATAGATGGAATCATTGGTCGAATTTGACCACATATCAGATCTAGTTCAACCAGGTAATATATCCACTTGCTTAGTATTTGAAATTCCATATTGTTATCTTAGTTTGTACTATATTTGTAATGTTGACTAATTTCAAGAGATTTGTTGCACATATCAATGCAAGGCATGTTTATGTAGTTATTGCAGATGAAGACAACAAAGAGGGAACAAACTATTACTTGTGTCACTGTATTGAGGCCAAAAATAAATTGGAGGCCCCAGTTATAGATGGAGAAAACATCGAATACCCTACAGGCTTAGTTGTTGTTACTAGAACATGGCTTAGAAGGTACCCACATAAGAGTGTTAAACATTGGTTGTTTCAGGACTTTGACACACATCGTAAGATTCTTCATTACTTTAACCTTGTCATGGCATCCAATGTTTGTTTGACCAAATATGGGGGTAGACCTTTGAACAAGACCTTCTGTGAGTCTGACCATGAGGTAATACTTGACACAATAAAGAGTAGAGCAGACCCAGATGGTTTGTTGGATTAATTTGTAAGTATATGCACATTGGTTCTTATTAATTTTATACTTGTATGCACATTAATTTTTTTGATTCCAATGTTATCATCTTCTTTTACTTTTCCTATTTGTAAGTAACCTGCTAAACATTGATTGGTGTCCCCTTGTAGAAAATATAGATTTATGAGCTATCCAAGAGAATCACATCCAGAAAAGCAATGCAACATCCTTATTTTGATGATCTTGACAAATCTCAATTATGATTTTAAGCCATTACAAAAGTGTGTGCAAATCTTGGTGAGGGATTTTCAAGTTATTCATTTGAAGTAAACCTTATCATGAGCACCTATGATGTAGACATTATAAGAGCATATCAAATTTCAAGTTATTTTATTCATGAGAGGTGTTGTGTGCAATAGGTATCTTGGAACTCCCAGTGAAGATGTATGACCAGGAGTGACTAAGTTGAGAGACTGGAATGCCTATTTGTAAGTGCCTTCCATCTATTTTCATTTCATTTCCATTTTGGATGCTCTTTCTTTTTCTTCTTTTACTTTGCATATCTGTAAGTAACCTGCTAAACATTGTGTAACGTCTGAAAATGAAACAAGCCTTTGCACAATAGACAACAAGGAAGATTAGATCGTTAGAAGCACACATGCAATACAAATACTAAATCTAACATGCAAATTCATACGTTAAGCAACAAAGAACATGGGAAAGTAAAAACGTAATTAAAACTAGAACAATCTCACCAATTTTCAAACGTATTTCCATGAATTATCTCGATTGCCCTTCTCCATTTCGCTTGTATGGTATAAATGCCCTCAGATTTTCAAGTAATTCGTGCAAGTATAGCCTAAGATAGTGATTAGCAAAATATCAAAGATTCAAGACAAAAGTGCTCTCCAAAGTTACAAAATTCGCGAGAGAGTGGAATGAAGAATGACAAATCAATTTATAGAAAATTGATTATTTGAACGACAGGCCAAGATTGAAAGATTAACGGACGGTTGAGATTGACAGATTAGACATGCAATTAGATAACTGATAGTATTGACATGAGTCATTCGAATTAGAAAATAGAATTAAAGATTAAATGAATGATTTAATCTTTAGTTCGGCATTCGAAAACATAAGAAATATCTTTGCATGACAAAGATAAAGATTGATTATAATGACTCTCTGTTCGAATGCACGCACAACATTTAATTAATTAAATAAGAATATTTAATTAATATGCATATACACGCAAATGAGTTAGAACTGGAGGATTGCATGATTAGACGAAGAGATTACTCGAAGACGCCACTCAGACATTAAATCAATAGTTAACTGAACGATTAAAATAGATGTCGAGTTGAGTAAAAGTGAATACTTAGATAACTCACATAATTATCTAAAATATAGAAGAATGTGTTAAAATAGAATTAATGAATTAAATAATTCATTTAATTCAAGACTGATATTTGAAGAATAATTAAATAAATAAGATTTATTTAATTAAATGACGAAGGGGATTTAAATGAATAATTAAATAAATAATGAATTTATTTAATTATAGTTGAAATATGATAAAGAGTAAATTAAATAATAATTTATTTAATTTAACAAGAAGAAGGTTAATTAGTAACATAATTAAATAAAAAGCGTTTATTTAATTAATTAAATAGAATAAAGAGAAGTGAATTAATTAAATAATTAATATTATTTAATTAATAGAAGAATTAATAGAAGATGAATTAATTAAATAATTAAGATTATTTAATCAATAGAAGAATTAGAATTATGACGAATATGGAAGCTGCAGGCTAAAAACCAGATTTCGGTGTCTACATTTGCCCCTCTTTGATACAATGTCGTTTAGGCATTGTGTCAAAGAAAATCAATGAAAATATGCCCCAATCAAGCTCCGGATTAGAACAGGTGAAGGTATGCCCCCTCGGAAAAATTTACAAATTTTGAAATGTTCAGAAAAATTTGGAAATGCACCCGATTAATCCAGTAGATAGGCAGAAATGTAATGTAGTTGACGGAATTAGGTTCGGACATGGGAGGGATAGGTACGGGATGATAGAAAACGGAAGTTTACACGGCCAGTAGGAAGAAAATGCCACCTAAGCCCTAGGTATATATTGGAATTGGGGTGAAAAACTATTCATTTGCACCCACCCAGCTTAGAGATTTCAAAATTTTGCTCTGACTTTCAGCGAGGATGTCTCCAGTTCCAGCCACCCATCATCGTGCCTACAGGATCAGGACGTTCCAGAGACCAGCCGGCGCGGACCCCCCAGTATGGACCTAAAACTTGTCTTGTGAAAATTTTTAATTTGCGCGCATTTTAAGGTATTTTGCATTTTTAATTATGCGTCGCATTTTAATTTGCACCGCATCTGTATGCGCGAACGACGCATCTGATTGCGAAAAGCCGCATGTGCATTTTAATGCCGACCGTTTAGGCTTAGTTTAGAAAAGAACCGCATGTGTTTATTTTGTAACGCATTTGATATTTGTGATGCGCATTTGAAATTTTGCTATGCATGTGCATTTTATTATACGCATTTGTTTATTTTGATACGCATGTGATTGTTTGAAACGCATTTGAGATTATGCAACGCAACTGTTAATTTTAGCACACATTTGATAATAATTAACCGCATTTGATTAATAATGACACACTTGTAATTTGTGGACCGCATTTGTAGAAAGCGACGCATGTGTTAAAAATGTGACGCATCTGCAAAAATAATGACGCATTTGCATTTTATGTCAAAACTTTCATTTTTCACTAGGGTAGATGATTCAGGCTAACATGAGGGATGTTGTAGGTTGTTCTTGACCCTATCTACACACGTGAGTCGAGACCCACGATGTTTCGATTCAAAGACAGCCTACGACCGGCCGAGCGACGGACTCTATGGCATTTGGGTTTGTTGCACGTGACCGATATGCCCCAGATTAGGGCAAATCGGGGTTTACTGACAGCACTTTGCGAGCGGTGGCACTCGGAGACGTCTTCCTTCCACCTTCCGACTGGAGAGGCCACGGTGACCTTGGAGGATGTGTATAGGATTTTGAGACTACCGATTAGAGGGACACGGGTGGTCTATGATACCCAGAGGGGTATAGCTAAGATGTGTAGGTATTACCCCCATGCTGACGTTAGACAGCTAGGGGTTGATGACTATGAGATTAGATGGCGGGTATTGGCCCAGAGATATAGACAGTTAGACTGTCTAGTAGCGACACTGATAGGTGGTATTGTACTGCCTAATCGCCAAGGTCATGGATTCCATGTATTTATGATACATTATGACATGGTGATGTGACACATATGAGTGATATGTATATATGATTTTGGCGGCGATTCTTATGATATGCATTGTCTATTTATGGATTATGCAGTCATTTATTGATACATGTGATGTTCATATGATATGCCTATGTGATGGATGCTTGTATGTACTTTATGTTGTTTATGCAACTAATGCGATAAATTTGATTCTATATGACATATGATTCTATATGATTATGAGATGCAATGTGATGTTATATGTATCATGACATGTGATGCTATACAAATGTAATATGATGTATGTATTTACAGTTTATTACTTATGATATGCAATGTTAAATGATGATTATTGTCTATTGTGCCATGATAATCTAAATGTGACATATGCCTATATATATGTATGTTTCTAACATGTATGTTGATGCAGGATGATGTATACCATTTTGTGTCACAGGACTCTGTCATAATGCAAGAAAGAAGAATTGTTAATGCGGAATGGAAGATCGACAAAGAATGAAAAGATAGAAGATAAATGTTAGTGTTAGGAATCTTCGATATTTTATCGTATCACAAAAGGTATTGCACTTTATCATCATTGGGCGGGACTAATACAAATGGAGACAAACACCAAGATATGACATAAATCAAGGTGTGCAAGGTCATCCACTTGCTAAAAACAGACAGTCGCAGACAAGGATTGTCACTAACTCATACTAAGGACACAAGTTGCCCCAGTCTTTTTGTCAGGACAAACCACAGACAGCAATCAAAAGAAAAAGACGGGTCATGAGACGTCATCGCTCCTCTAAATCCTTCATGGGACATCCTTGAGGAAACTAGTAACATGACTCAAAACCAAATTTAAAAGACAATCGACAGACAGCAGTCAAAGAAAATAGAATTCTGATACGTCGTTGCTTCTCTAAATCCTTCATGGGACATCATTGAGAAAGCTAGTAACATGAATCCTAATCATCAATTCAAGATAAATGATAAGATAAATAAGCCAATAAAGTCAAAAAGCCAATGAAAATAATTGCCAAAAACATGATTTGTTTGTTTGATTTGTTTGATTGATTGAACCTGATTGCAGGAGATACACATACCGGATAAGACTGTGAGTCTGGTTTCGATGTTATGACTATCTGTATAAGGCATGACAAAGCCTGGTTTCAGAAAGACATGTATCGTATAAGACGTTGAGTCAGATGCCGTTGATGTGATAACCTGTGTAAGGCTATGTTTGATTGTTTTGACCTTGTCGATTACGCAGGAAGGATGCATCCTGAATAAGACATAGGTTGATTGTTTTGATAACGTCTGTTTCCAAGAAGGACACATCCTGTAGCAGACGGTTGGTTGATCTTTTGAATTGTTTTGTTTGGCAAGTTGTTTGATATGACTCAAAGACATTGCTGACTTGTTCACCAGAGTACTGCATGACTTGATATGACGTGTTGACAATTGACTGTGTGTGATGACAAACCCTAAAGGACTGACCTAGTGCAGCCTCGGGGGCTCATCGATTGATGGCCTTGCCTACGTTGTATACGCAGAGACCTCATAGTTCGACGTGACTACGACTGACAAGACTGACTACAAATAAAAGACGTGTGTGAAAGTGAATGACGAACCCTAATGGACTGACCTAGTGCAGCCTCGGGGGCTCATCGTGTGATGGCCTTGCCTACGTTGTACACGCAGAGACCTCATAGTTCGATACTACAATGACCTTGTCATATAGACATATGGATTGACGCATGAATTTATACAGACAAACCTAAACCGACTGACCTAATGCCTCGGGGGCACATCGGCAGATGGCCTTGCCTACGTCCAGTCGCAGAGGCAACGTAGTTCGACATGACGACAAAGACTGACAAGTGCGACTCGACTCTACTCTGATTTTTTTTTTTTTTGAAGTTTTTCAATGTTTTGTTTTTGTGTTTTCTCAGGTCATTTTGCGATGTTTTTGGATTTTCATGGTTTTACGTCTTCAACACAGCCAATGTAAGAACCAATGTGACGCAGGTCAAGTGTCTGCCCCCAGTCGAGTATAAGACCAACTGACTATGAATAGAGTAAGATGGGGGATATGAAATGCTCTCGATGTCAATCGTTCCAAGCTATGGAAAAGACTACCACTTATTAGGACTGATATATACAAGTGATGGACATAAAAGGTAAAAGATATATACAGGATAGTGGACTATGTACACGAATGTGGGCTATGTACAGGGATAAGGGACTATGTATAATGAAGTGTGCTATGTACAGGGAAGTGATGTATATACAAGATAGATTAGAATAATAGTAGACAAAGGAGCAGCGTTGAGTACACATAGCGCCTGTTTGCCAGGTTTTCACCATGGTACCTATCCAAAGCACCACCGAAGTGGTTTTCACCATTGGATGATTGATTTTTCTTTACTATTTTCCATATTAACTAATTTTTTTGGTGTTACCAAGATGCCTGTTTGCCAGGTTTTCACCTTGATAACGATTTTTTATTTTTTTTATTTTTGCTAAATAAGACAAAGGCTCCCAGAAGCTATGCGTAGAACTTCTTCAGATGCATACTATTGATTGGTGAGGACAATGGTTCGCCTTCAGGAGTAGAGAGTTGATACACTCCTGATCTAAAAGCTTCCGTAACAACATAAGGTCCCAACCAATTAGGTTCAAACTTTCCTGGTTTGTCTCTTTCTGCTTGATTCTTTGGGTTCTCCATTAAAACCAGGTCACCAATGTCAAAATTTATGTTTAAGACCCTCCTATTATAGCTATGACGAAGGCGATTATGATATGCTTGGAGATGGTCCAGTGCCTTTTGTCTTCGCTCATCCAGGAATTCTAGTTCATGGAGTCTCGACACTCGATACTCTTCATCATCAATGTGGCCTTTCAGGGATACCCTTAGGGAAGGAATCTCGACCTCAATAGGCAAAATGGCTTCAGATCCAAAGACAAGTGAGTATGGGGTAGCACCAGTGGGAGTACGGATACTTGTACGATAAGCCCATAAGGCAGGGTTAAGCTGTAAATGCCAGTCACGACCAGCATCATTGACAGTCTTCTTGAGGATTCTAATGATGGTCTTGTTAGATGCCTCGCTTGGCCGTTACCTTGTGGGTAGTATGGAGTAGAGAAGTGATGTTGAATATGAAATTGATCACACAAGTGACGGACTTCTTGGTTCTTAAATGGGCGGCCATTGTCAGTGATTATAGACTGAGGGACACCATACCGACAGATGATATAGTTTAAGATAAATCTAGAAATCTGTGTGCCGGTAATGTATGTCATAGGAATGGCTTCAATCCACTTCGTAAAGTACTCAGTGGCAGTGATAATGAACTTGTGTCCATTAGATGAGGTGGGGTGGATCTTACCTATGAGGTCGAGTCCCCATTGGGCAAAAGGCCATGGTGACGTGATAGGACGGAGCTCCTGCGCTGGGGCATGTATCAAATCTCCATGAACTTGGCATTGGCGAACATTTTGTTACAAAGACATATGAGTCTTTTTCCATAGTAGGCCAATAATAACCCAGTCTCATAATCTTTTTAGCTAAGGTAGGACCGCTAGAATGGGAACCACATATACCCTCATGCACCCAACGCAAGGTTGCTTGTGCTTCAGTAGAATCAAGACATCTCAATAAGGTATTGTCTAAAGCGTGTCTATATAGGGTGTCTCTGACGATGGTATATTTGGCTGACTTGCGAAGGAATGTCCTACGTTGGTTATTGGATAGGCCAATGGGGATGACTTCGGCATGAAGGTAATCATAGATTTCTTTGTACCATGGGGAATCAGGACCAACAATGTCACACACCATTTCAGAATCTGGGATATCGTAGGCTAGGATCAAAAGCTGTTCTACCAAGAACTCAAACTTAGGCACATTGTTAGGAATGTCAAGGAGTGAGGCAATTGTAGCCATAGCATCTGCTGCTTTGTTTAAAACACAAGGTATCTGATGAAACTTGACTTTGTCAAAGTACTCTTTAAAACTATCAGCCATGCGCTTGTACGGAGCAAGCTTCTCATCCTTAGTCTCATAATCATCATTTACCTATCTTATTACTAGTTGAGAATCACCATATACCTGTAGGTTCTTGATTTTCCACTTGACTGCCATGCGTAAACCTGTCACTAAAGCTTCATATTCCGCCATGTTGTTAGTGCATGGAAATGCAATCCTGAATGATTTAGGGATGGAATCACCCTGTGGTGTGATAAACAATATCCCAGCCCCTGAACCATGATTTGTATGTGAGCCATCAAAGTACAGTTTCCATGTTATGTTTGTGTCAAAAGTGAATATGAACTCATCAGGAAAGTCTGCCACTAATGGGTGATCTCACCTGTATGGGTGCATTAGCTAACTGATCAGCAATGACCTATCCTTTAATAGCCTTTCTCTCTACATACTGTATATCATACTCACTAAGTATCATGACCCACTTAGCAGACGTCCTGTTAATGCCGCCTTACGAGAAGATATTTCAGAGGATCTATTTTAGCAATCAACATTGTTTGATGGTTTAGCATGTAGTGCCTCAGTTTTTGGGTAGCAAATACTACTGCAAGAGGCACGTTCAATGTTACTATAGTTAAGCTCATAACCAACCAAAGTCTGACTGATATAATAGACTTCCCGTTCATGACCTTCATCGTCATTATGTGCAAGCAATGCTCCAAGTGATGAATGGGTTGTTGTGATATAAAGAATCAATGGTCTTCCTTCAACAGGCGGCATTAAGACAGGTGGTGTAAGTAAATATTCCTTAATCAATTGAAAAGCCTTTGCACACTTAGCTGTCCATGCAAATGGTACTCCTTTCCGAAGAAGATGTTGAAAAGGATGTGTCTTGTCTGCTAGTTGCACTATAAACCTTCTGATAGATTGCAACCTTCCCTGTAATGTCCTTAGTTGACTGAGATTGTTGGGTGGTGGCATGTCCATGATTGCTTTCACCTTAGCCGGATCCACTTCAATACCTCGTCTTGAAATGATATAACCTAACAGCTTTCCTGACTTGACTCCAAACACACATTTCTTTGGTTGAGTCTCACATTATACTTCTCCAGTCTCTAAAATACCTTGTCTAAAACCTGTAAATGTTCTGCCCTTGTTTTGGATTTTACAATAAGGTCATCAACATAATCCTCCATACAAGTGTGTACTAGATCATGAAAGATAGTAGTCATGGCATGTTGATAGGTTGCTCCTGCATTTTTGAGTCCGAAGGGCATAACATTCCAGCAATACGTTCCCCAAGGACAAGTAAAAGCCATTTTATGTTGATCTTCAGCTGCAATTTTTATCTGGTTATACCCTGAGAATCCATCCATAAGGGACAACATCTCATATCCTGCTGTCATGTCAACTATCATGTCTATGTTAGGCAAAGGGAAGTCATCCTTAGGACAAGCCTTGTTGATATCTCTAAAATCGCAGTAGATGCGAATGCCCCAGCTAGTTTGGTGGACTACAAGATTGGAAATCCAACTGCATAGTCAATAGGTCTGATGAAACCAACGCCTAACAATTTCTTAAGTTCTGCCTTGACTAATAAAGCAATCTGTGGATGCATTTTTCTCAACTTTTTGTTTCACTGGTTTGGCACCTGGTTGTAAAGGTAAATGGTGTAGAACAAGTTCAGGATCTAACCCTGGCATGTCCGCATATGACCAAGCAAAATTTATCTGTCTCTGTGCAAAGAAGTCGTGGAACTCAGGCTTTTCTTCTGTTTTCAATGACGCTGCAAAATAAACCAGTCGTGGATTCTCTTTTGTGCCTATGTTGACCTCTACAGTTTCTTCCACGAGCATAGGTGACTTTTCCTGTGTAATGGGAAGAATGTTCAAACCTCCATCCTTAGGCACCTCAGAGAGGTTTTCACCTTCGGATGCGTCCTTTCTTTTTACTTTTTCATTGTCTAGAGGTGCCTTTCGGTTTTCACCTAGAGACTCATCCTTTTTATCTTGTTTATTCGTTTTCTCATTTTTGCGACTGGAGGGTTGAACAGATTCCCCAAAATATTCTTTATTGTCCAAGTCAATGGTAAAACCAGCTTTATGATCCCCATTAGGTATGCCGTCACGTAATCCTAGGAACTCAGCAATTGCTTCGTCGTTCTCAAAAGTGTCTAAGACAGGTGTATCTTGTTGATCCCAATCTATGAGTTGGGGATAAACTAAAGGCATGTCATCGTCGGAGTTATCAAAGTCTAATGGGGTCAAGGTAAAGATTTAATTATTCATGTGGTCACAAAAGTCTTGTACCAAGTCCTTTTTGCTCTTGGGTTTGGGTCTAGGTGGATGAATAGGTGGGCCTAATGCCAAGGTTTGACAATCAGAAAGAGGTGGCTCAAGTTGCCAAGAGGTAGGATCAAGCGATTCCCAATAGTAGTGTTTAAACCAGTCCTCTTTTGTCATTTTCTTTGGTGGACAGGAATTTAAAGGATTTGGTGAGGAACTTAACAGCAACTCAAGTTCTCCAAATAACTTGTCAAGGTCCATGGAAGAAGTAGAGGATAAGGAATCCCACTCATAATCATTAGAGTCAGGAGAGTTACAACGATTTTGGTCTATTGGTTCGTGAGATGTCTTAATGTCTTCTGAAGCACGTACTTCCTCAAGTAAGGGTAATGGAGTACTAAGAACGCCAATCTGAATCGGTTGAAACCCTAGCCCTACTCCTTTTGGCCATTGAGAAACAAATATTGGTTCAACTCTGCCATCTTGGTTTAAGCCTAAACCACTTTGTCCATCATATCCTTTGCTTTGCATGATTTTGAAACCCTTTCCATATAGTCTTGTAGGAATATGAGCAAGTAAAAGGGGTTCTTGATTATCTTCCTTATACAGCCAGGAAGTAACATCTTCTGTATCTACAGCCTCTTTGCTTAATTCACCCCATTTAGTGAAAGTTGTTGTGGGGGGAACATGTATAGTGATTATAGACTGTCCCCTACCTATTGTAGGCAAACCATATGACTTAGGAGGGACCAAGTGGCTAACACAATAGGAAGTCTTCATATAATACTCTCCACAACCCTTGTCTTGGATCTCAACCCTAGGAGTAGTGGGAAGTGAAGGTGCAACAGATTTTCGAGTGAGTGTAGACGAGTCAACATAAGAAGATGGATTAGATGATGAGGCCTCTTGGTTGACTGGCACTTGACATTGAGGGATGTTCTTTAGATTGGTGCAATACTAGAAAGGGTCAGGATCACCATCGATAGTTATTTCGGTGCCATTGTAAGGGAATTTAAGACACTGATGATATGTGGAAGGGACCGCCTTCATGGCATGAATCCATGGTCTACCTAGCAAAAGGTTATAAAGGAGGGTGAGATCCAAGACCTAGAACTTTGTCTTCATTACCGCAAGACCAATTCTGATAGGAAGTGTTACCACCCCCTTTGATTTTCTTTCTTCATCATCATAAGCCTTAATGACAATACTCTTGGTGGTGTCTACGCATGCTTCTGAAATACCTAATGCCTTAATTAGTTTTAAAGTGCATAGATTTAACCCTGCTCCTCCGTCTACCAAAACTCATCTAACTTTGGTGTCATCAACAAGAACTTCTAGATGTAAAGGGTCATTGTGGTTCATCTTTTCGGTGGCATAGTCTTGTTCAGAGAACATGGCATGATGATTATTGGTTAAGTAGCCCACCATTTCCTAGAAACGATTGACATCAAGGTCATTAGGGACCGTGGTATTCTGTAAAGCCTTATCGAGGATAGACCGATGCTCGAGGGAGATACGCAACAATTCCAAGATTGAAATTTGGGCTGGGGTCTTCCCCAACTGGTCAAGTAGGTTATATTGTAACTTGGAAGGTTGTGATGCTTGCTATGATGGAGGGCCTTGGATAACAAACTTAGTACGACGAGTATTGACCGCACATTCCGGATTAGCCTTGATAGTAATGGTATTGATGTTGTCATTGGCGGCGCGAAGGCAATGAATGATTTTGCCACTATCATAGTCATGTTTTATATTCGCATAATTGGCTGACATATTGGTCTTAGTACTCGAACTGGGGACAGTTCCTTTCCCATGGTCATGTAGTGGGTCTGAAAAGACTTGATGATCAGTGTTCGATGTCTTTTGTTTTTGTCCACTAACTTCAATGATTCTCTTGTCAACAAGATCTTGTATGATGTTCTTCAGTTGTCGACAGTTTTGTAGGTTGTGTCCCTTAGTCCTATGATAATCACAAAAAGCGTTGTCATCCCACCAAGTTGGTTTAAACTATCCTGGATCGTATTGTCTTGGTTCCTGTAGTTGTATGAGGTTGTGTTGTAACAATTGTTTGAACACCGACTCAATGGGTTCCCCTAAGGGAGTGAACTCATGTTTCTGGAATCTCCTTGGTGGTGGACGTTGAGCGTTTTGGACCATGTTGGGAGGTTGATTGACAGCATTAAGCGTGTTGGCAAAGTTATGAGGCCCTTTTATTGTGAGGAGGGGCCCTGCTTGTAATGTTTTAGCATCAACCACCCCATCATTGGTGACATTTTTGTTGCGAGACCAGAATCTGTTTCTGTCGGTGGGGGCGTTTTGTACGACCGTGTTTCGATTGGGTGTTGTCATCTTGAGTTCACCCTTTTCAATGAGATCCTTCTCTATTATCACCCCCTTTTCCACTAGTTCTGAAAAAGATATGCAGCAATGTACCCTTAAGTTACTCCTGAGTTTTGGATGAAGGTTTTCTTGAAACATTGTAACCTTTTGTTTTTCAGGTATCTCGACAGGACATCTACTAGCAATAGTTCTCCATCTCTGGAAGAAAGCAATGAATGTTTCACCTTTGTCTTGTGTTGTGTGGCACAAGGTTGCTATATTTATCTCATGGTCAATGTGGAAGGAGAATTGCTCCACAAATTTCTCGACTAGCTATCCCCATGATCTAATGCCAGAATCTAGGCCCGAAAACCATTCTAGTGCAACCCCTACAAGACTTCGTGGAAATAGCCTCATAAGGTACGTGGGGTCGTAAGCGACATCAATGCATATGGTAGAAAATTCCCTGATATGTTCTACTGGATTGCGTTTGCCATTGTACTTAGGAAGATTTGGTATGACATATCCGTGAGGGAAAGGTGTCATGTACAATGATCTATCAAAAGGGAATGGGCATATGTCCTTTGGTGAAAATGATTTCTTAGTTGACACTGACATGTTATCCATTTGCATTTGTAATGCCTGCATTTGTGTTTGTAGGACGTCAACTTGAGTCAAAGATGTGCTAGAAGGATTATGCGGATCCATATATGTATTCTGAAATCCAAAGTCTCGTGATGGGTTTTGATTGAACGTTGGCATCTGAGGTGGATTTGGATTCAGAATGTTGGTAAATGTATTCTGGTTTGGAATCGGCATAGATTGATGTTGTCCTGGATTCTGTGTAAATGGATTCTGAGTACCACTCTGTACAAAGGGATTCTGATTCGGTACCGATGTGAAATAGTTTTGGCCTGGAATCTGGGTAGACGGATTCTGACTACCAATCTGTGAAAAGGGGTTCTGATTCGGAACCGATGTAAATTGGTTTTGATTGCTAGTCTGGAAAGGTGGATTTTGATTGCCATATTGGAAGGAGGGAATGCCCCCTGTTTGTGTAATCCTTGGTATAGTACTAGTGACCTGAGCACTAGGTATGGCCATCGACTGTGGCAAGGTACCCATAATGCTAGCAGTAGGTGTGGTTGTTGATTGCGCACTTGTGACACCGACATAAGATGTATGGGCTGATGTTTTAGGTCTTTTACTCCCACTAAGAGGACCGAAGGGGGTAGATGATGAAGCCCCTGTAGTGAAACTAAATCCCGATGTCATGGTAGGTGTACCAAATGGGGATGTATGGACTGTCGTACTCTGTGTAGACGTGCTAGATGGCATAGTCGTGCTGACTTGAGGTATAGTAGTACTAGCAGTCGTGGTATTTGTCCCTTGTGTAGGTTGAGTTTGTAAGGTACTAATATCAAATCCTGGAGGTAAGGTAGCACCTTCAGCTAGCAATTTTCCTAAGAACCGTTGACGATCGTTTGCTAGGTACTCATCTACAAAAGAGGCAAACTCAGGGTCCTGTGCGGCAGCCTCTATGTCTTCTGTTGTAACATGTCCTTGTGTGTTTCTAGTGGTAAATTTGTCTAATAGAGTCTTATGAGGTCTTGAAGAAAATGGGTTGATGAACTCGCTTGGGTTCGACATGTTTTCTCTCTCTCTCTCTCTTCTCTTAGACCTAGTTTCAACCATGTAAGACAAGCTCAATATGCGGGAAATGCAAAACTATATCTAGAAACTGTATGACTCTATTCTATGTTTTTGGGGTTTTCTTATGCAAAATAAGGGATGTCCTATGATGATACTAGTCTAGACTCTAAAGGTGCAAGAAGTCTAAGTGAGACCCTAAAATGATCAATTCTATAAACCCAAGGTGAAGGGACCAACTACCTAAAGTCAAACCAAAGTGTCAATTTAGATAAGTCAAGGAACCAATGTAGGACAAAGATCAAAGACACGTTGAGTTTCCTAACTAGACTGATGAGCTAGGACAACTCTCTGTAGGACAAAGTATATGATGATAAGACTAGGTTCAATGACAGATTTCGTTGACACTATGACCTTTCTAGAGTATAGATGGTGGACTACTCCTAAAGTTTGTAAAAGTGACCTCTCTAAAAGTCTAATGCAAAGTAATATGATCCCTAAGATGAAGGTAAACTCTAACTAAAGACAACTATGGTAATGACTAAATGAACCTAAAGGATGCAAAATTGAGCAAATCGTTTTAGGTTTCTGTTTTCGAAGACTATTTGTATGAAGACCACTGAAATTGGTATAACCCTACTAACTGGACAGTGACAGTGAATTTTGGTTTTTTTCTGGTAATCAGACAGATGCGTTTCAAATTTAATAGTTGCGGTTCAAACTGATAGATGCGACTCAAAATTACCAGATGCGACTCAAGCTGACAGATACGACCCAGAATATAACTCATGCGGTGTTTCTAAAACAAATGCGAGTCAAACTGACAGATGCGACTCAGAAATTACAGATGCGGCTCAAAACAACCAGATGCGACCTATATAAATCAGATGCGAGCCAAACTGACAGATGCGACTCAAAAATTACAGATGCGACTCAAAACTTACAGATGCGACTCAAAATTAACAGATGCGACTCTAAAAATTAGATGCGTGTTTCTGGTGAAAAATTGCGACTCTCTGTGAATTTTCAGTGACATGAAATTTAAACTGACTCCGTTTTCCGTGATCAAATTCTAACAATCAAAGACAATCGTAAGACAAATATTTTCAGTTTCAATTTTGGACTCAAAGAACATTTAAAGTGATAACAGACAAGCACATCCTAATAGGCCAAAGGCCTAGGGTTTGTATACTTGGTATAGCCCACCAGTTATACCCCGGATTGGTGATGAACACCTTTCCTTCTCGAGAGCGGATAGCTTAGGAATTTGGTGGCATTAGCTCCCCTCCATGGCTCATTAACATCTTTCGAGCACACCAATTCCAAATTCATTGGGTAGTGACATCCCAAGAATTGCTATCTCTACTCAACGGGATTAGTAGTGAGTAATCTTCGGGCATGATACTGTACCCTGCACTAATACCAAGCAACAGCCACAAATAGGTTGGTCTCTACAATAAAGGGTATTTAATTCGGGCATTCCATTCGTGGGGTGTGATCCATACGGCGCGATTCCCCTTTCGGATCCATCTCGTCGGAACCACACTCGTGATTCTTGGGGTTTCCCCAAGAACCCACTTTTGTATACCGGCTGGAAGTCCCTCAGGTTCAGGGTGCTACCGGTCTAAGTTGTTCTGGGGTGAGTACTTTTTCCCACCACCAAAATAGGCCCAAATTCTAAGTTGACCTTCATTTCTCTGCAAGATACGGATCATGAGGGAGAGGATACTTCGATATACCAAATCGTAGAGGTAACCCGGACTTGTGCTTTGCACCAAACCTGATGAGCGCATTGAAATTTTAATCCAGTGAAAGATTTTCACAGCTACCAAACAATACATTTTCAAAATTTAACTAGGGTCGCCGACAAATCACCAACGAAGAAGATATCATTAGTAATTTTTCAATATTGTCTTCGTCAATCGTCCTGCAAAAGCTTGTTAACTCCAAATGGCCACACGCTGAAAATAAAATATCAGTAACACGAAAATCAATTGAAAATTCCAGATTGCCGAAAGTAGAAATAAAATTTTACCAGTCAATTGCGTCGTTTTGTTACCAGTCAGATGCGTCGTTTATTTTTCAGTTGTGGCTCGGGATATCACTTGCGATTCAGGAATTTTCAGATACGTCGTTTCTCTGTCAGATGCGGTTCATAAACTCAATTGCGGTTCAAAAACTTCACATGCGGTTCCCGAAAATCAATTGCGGTGCAGAAACTTCACATGCATCATTCCGTACGAAAAATCTACAAAATCAAAAATTAAAAGATCTACGGATTCGCGAAGATGGTGTCTTCACATCGGGTTCACCAAAATGTAACGTCTGAAAATGAAACAAGCCTTTGCACAATAGACAACAAGGAAGATTAGATCGTTAGAAGCACACATGCAATACAAATACTAAATCTAACATGCAAATTCATACGTTAAGCAACAAAGAACATGGGAAAGTAAAAACGTAATTAAAACTAGAACAATCTCACCAATTTTCAAACGTATTTCCATGAATTATCTCGATTGCCCTTCTCCATTTCGCTTGTATGGTATAAATGCCCTCAGATTTTCAAGTAATTCGTGCAAGTATAGCCTAAGATAGTGATTAGCAAAATATCAAAGATTCAAGACAAAAGTGCTCTCCAAAGTTACAAAATTCGCGAGAGAGTGGAATGAAGAATGACAAATCAATTTATAGAAAATTGATTATTTGAACGACAGGCCAAGATTGAAAGATTAACGGACGGTTGAGATTGACAGATTAGACATGCAATTAGATAATTGATAGTATTGACATGAGTCATTCGAATTAGAAAATAGAATTAAAGATTAAATGAATGATTTAATCTTTAGTTCGGCATTCGAAAACATAAGAAATATCTTTGCATGACAAAGATAAAGATTGATTATAATGACTCTCTGTTCGAATGCACGCACAACATTTAATTAATTAAATAAGAATATTTAATTAATATGCATATACACGCAAATGAGTTAGAACTGGAGGATTGCATGATTAGACGAAGAGATTACTCGAAGACGCCACTCAGACATTAAATCAATAGTTAACTGAACGATTAAAATAGATGTCAAGTTGAGTAAAAGTGAATACTTAGATAACTCACATAATTATCTAAAATATAGAAGAATGTTAAAATAGAATTAATGAACCAATAATTCATTTTAATTCAAGACTTCGATATTTGAAGAATAATTAAATAAATAAGATTTATTTAATTAAATGTGACGAAGGATTTAAATGAATAGTCAAATAAATAATGGAATTTATTTGAGTATGAAAATATGATAAAAGAGTAAATTAAATAATAATTTATTTAATTTAACAAAGAAGAAAGGTTAATTATTGGTAACATGAGGTAAATAAAAGCGTTTATTTAATTGGTAAATGGGAATGAAATTAATTAAATAATTAATATTATTTAATTAATAGAAGAGAATAATAGAGATGGGTAATTAAATAATTAAGATTATTTAATCAATGGAAAATTAGAATTATGTGAATATATATATATATGTGGTAGGACTAAAAACCGGTTCGGTGTCTACATTTCCCTAACATTATATGTATGCGTTTTAGGCATTGTGTCAAAAAATCAATAATGCATGCTAATGACTCCAGTTAGAGAGCGGTGAGGTATGCCCCTCGGAAAAATTTACAAATTTTTTGCAAATGTTGAAATTTGGGAAATGCACGGGTAATCGGTAGATGGCCGAAATGTAATGTAGTTGGCGAACGATTTAGGACAATGAGGAGGGATATGATGCGGGATGATAAGCGGAAGTTTACGGCGGTAGGAAGAAAATACACCACCTAGCCCCTAGGTATATATTGGAATTTGGGGTGAAAAACTATTCATTTGCACCCTGACTTAGAATTTCAAAATTTTGCACCGACTTTCGGCGGGAATGTCTCCGGTTCAATACCACATCGCCGTGCCTACGGGGGTCGGGGGCCGTTCGAGAACCCGGTATTGGCGGACCCCGGTATGGACCTAAAACTTGTCTTGTGAAATTTTTTAATTTGCGCGTATTTTAAGGTATTTATTGCATTTTTAATGATGCATCGCATTTTAATTTGCACCGCATCTGTATGCGCGAACGACGCATCTACTTGCGAAAAGCCGCATGTGCATTTTAATGCCGACCGTTTAGGCTTAGTTTAGAAAAGAACCGCATGTGTTTATTTTGTAACGCATTTGATATTTGTGATGCGCATTTGAAATTTTGCTATGCATGTGCATTTTATTATACGCATTTGTTTATTTTGATACGCATGTGATTGTTTGAAACGCATTTGAGATTATGCAACGCAACTGTTAATTTTAGCACACATTTGATAATAATTAACCGCATTTGATTAATAATGACACACTTGTAATTTGTGGACCGCATTTGTAGAAAGCGACGCATGTGTTAAAAATGTGACGCATCTGCAAAAATAATGACGCATTTGCATTTTATGTCAAAACTTTCATTTTTCACTAGGGTAGATGATTCAGGCTAACATGAGGGATGTTGTAGGTTGTTCTTGACCCTATCTACACACGTGAGTCGAGACCCACGATGTTTCGATTCAAAGACAGCCTACGACCGGCCGAGCGACGGACTCTATGGCATTTGGGTTTGTTGCACGTGACCGATATGCCCCAGATTAGGGCAAATCGGGGTTTACTGACAGCACTTTGCGAGCGGTGGCACTCGGAGACGTCTTCCTTCCACCTTCCGACTGGAGAGGCCACGGTGACCTTGGAGGATGTGTATAGGATTTTGAGACTACCGATTAGAGGGACACGGGTGGTCTATGATACCCAGAGGGGTATAGCTAAGATGTGTAGGTATTACCCCCATGCTGACGTTAGACAGCTAGGGGTTGATGACTATGAGATTAGATGGCGGGTATTGGCCCAGAGATATAGACAGTTAGACTGTCTAGTAGCGACACTGATAGGTGGTATTGTACTGCCTAATCGCCAAGGTCATGGATTCCATGTATTTATGATACATTATGACATGGTGATGTGACACATATGAGTGATATGTATATATGATTTTGGCGGCGATTCTTATGATATGCATTGTCTATTTATGGATTATGCAGTCATTTATTGATACATGTGATGTTCATATGATATGCCTATGTGATGGATGCTTGTATGTACTTTATGTTGTTTATGCAACTAATGCGATAAATTTGATTCTATATGACATATGATTCTATATGATTATGAGATGCAATGTGATGTTATATGTATCATGACATGTGATGCTATACAAATGTAATATGATGTATGTATTTACAGTTTATTACTTATGATATGCAATGTTAAATGATGATTATTGTCTATTGTGCCATGATAATCTAAATGTGACATATGCCTATATATATGTATGTTTCTAACATGTATGTTGATGCAGGATGATGTATACCATTTTGTGTCACAGGACTCTGTCATAATGCAAGAAAGAAGAATTGTTAATGCGGAATGGAAGATCGACAAAGAATGAAAAGATAGAAGATAAATGTTAGTGTTAGGAATCTTCGATATTTTATCGTATCACAAAAGGTATTGCACTTTATCATCATTGGGCGGGACTAATACAAATGGAGACAAACACCAAGATATGACATAAATCAAGGTGTGCAAGGTCATCCACTTGCTAAAAACAGACAGTCGCAGACAAGGATTGTCACTAACTCATACTAAGGACACAAGTTGCCCCAGTCTTTTTGTCAGGACAAACCACAGACAGCAATCAAAAGAAAAAGACGGGTCATGAGACGTCATCGCTCCTCTAAATCCTTCATGGGACATCCTTGAGGAAACTAGTAACATGACTCAAAACCAAATTTAAAAGACAATCGACAGACAGCAGTCAAAGAAAATAGAATTCTGATACGTCGTTGCTTCTCTAAATCCTTCATGGGACATCATTGAGAAAGCTAGTAACATGAATCCTAATCATCAATTCAAGATAAATGATAAGATAAATAAGCCAATAAAGTCAAAAAGCCAATGAAAATAATTGCCAAAAACATGATTTGTTTGTTTGATTTGTTTGATTGATTGAACCTGATTGCAGGAGATACACATACCGGATAAGACTGTGAGTCTGGTTTCGATGTTATGACTATCTGTATAAGGCATGACAAAGCCTGGTTTCAGAAAGACATGTATCGTATAAGACGTTGAGTCAGATGCCGTTGATGTGATAACCGTAAGGCTATGTTTGATTGTTTTGACTTTGCCGATTACGCAGAAGGATGCAATCCCGAATAAGACATAGGTTGATTGTTTTGATAACGCCCCGTTTTTCAAGAAGCGACACATCTTGGTAAGCGGCATTTGCCGTTGATCCGCTTGGAATTGTTTTGTTTGGCAAGTTGTTTGACATGACTCAAAGACATTGACTTGTTCACCGTAGCACCGCATGACCTGATTGATGAATAAAGACGGTGTGAAAGGGAATGACGAACCCTAATGGACTGACCTAGTGCAGCCCTGGGGCCCACTGCAGGATGGGCCTTTGCCTCTACGCACACGCAGACCCTATAGTTCGATACTACTAATGACCTGCCATATAGACATATGGATTGACGATGAATTTATACAGACAAAACCTAAACCGGACCTAATTTGCACGTTCGTAAAATACTTCCAGCAGATGGCCTGGTTTACGCCCAACAAGCAGAGGCAACGAGTCTTTATTATGACGACAAAGACTGACAAGTGCGACTGATTTTGACTCTATTTTTTTTGGATTTTTGAAGTTTTTCAATGTTTTTGTGTTTTCTCGGGTCATTTTGCGATGTTTTTGGATTTTCATGGTTTTACGTCTTCAACACAGCCAATGTAAGAACCAATGTGACGCAGGTCAAGTGTCTGCCCCCAGTCGAGTATAAGACCAACTGACTATGAATAGAGTAAGATGGGGGATATGAAATGCTCTCGATGTCAATCATTCCAAGCTATGGAAAAGACTACCACTTATTAGGACTGATATATACAAGTGATGGACATAAAAGGTAAAAGATATATACAGGATAGTGGACTATGTACACGAATGTGGGCTATGTACAGGGATAAGGGACTATGTATAATGAAGTGTGCTATGTACAGGGAAGTGATGTATATACAAGATAGATTAGAATAATAGTAGACAAAGGAGCAGCGTTGAGTACACATAGCGCCTGTTTGCCAGGTTTTCACCATGGTACCTATCCAAAGCACCACCGAAGTGGTTTTCACCATTGGATGATTGATTTTTCTTTACTATTTTCCATATTAACTAATTTTTTTGGTGTTACCAAGATGCCTGTTTGCCAGGTTTTCACCTTGATAACGATTTTTTATTTTTTTTATTTTTGCTAAATAAGACAAAGGCTCCCAGAAGCTATGCGTAGAACTTCTTCAGATGCATACTATTGATTGGTGAGGACAATGGTTCGCCTTCAGGAGTAGAGAGTTGATACACTCCTGATCTAAAAGCTTCCGTAACAACATAAGGTCCCAACCAATTAGGTTCAAACTTTCCTGGTTTGTCTCTTTCTGCTTGATTCTTTGGGTTCTCCATTAAAACCAGGTCACCAATGTCAAAATTTATGTTTAAGACCCTCCTATTATAGCTATGACGAAGGCGATTATGATATGCTTGGAGATGGTCCAGTGCCTTTTGTCTTCGCTCATCCAGGAATTCTAGTTCATGGAGTCTCGACACTCGATACTCTTCATCATCAATGTGGCCTTTCAGGGATACCCTTAGGGAAGGAATCTCGACCTCAATAGGCAAAATGGCTTCAGATCCAAAGACAAGTGAGTATGGAGTAGCACCAGTGGGAGTACAGATACTTGTACGATAAGCCCATAAGGCAAGGTTATGCTGTAAATGCCAATCATGACCAGCATCATTGACAGTCTTCTTGAGGATTCTAATGATGGTCTTGTTAGACGCCTCCGCTTGGCCGTTACCTTGTGGGTAGTATGGAGTAGAGAAGTGATGTTGAATATGAAATTGATCACACAAGTGACAGACTTCTTGGTTCTTAAATGGGCGGCCATTGTCAGTGATTATAGATTGAGGGACACCATACCGATAGATGATATAGTTTAAGATAAATCTAGAAATCTGTGTGCCGGTAATGTATGTCATAGGAATGGCTTCAATCCACTTCGTAAAGTACTCAGTGGTAGTGATAATGAACTTGTGTCCATTAGATGAGGTGGGGTGGATCTTACCTATGAGGCTCTAGCCCCAGCCTGGCAAAAAAGGCCATGGTGGACGTGATAGGCCGTAGCCCCGTGGCCGGGCATGTATCAAATCTCCATGAACCATATTAAGGAATTTTGTTACAAAGACATATGAGTCTTTTTCCACAGAAAATAACAACTCAGGCCTCATAATCTTTTAGCTAAGGTAGACCGCTAGAATGGAAACCATATTCTCATGCACCTAACGTAAGGTTGTCAAGTTTCAGTAGAATCAAGACATCTCAATAAGGTATTGTCTAGCCATCATAGGGGTGTCTCCATTTATGGTATATTTTACCGACGCATAAGGAATGTCCTACGCTGGTTATTTGATAGGCCAGTGGGTATGACTTCAGCATGAAGGTAATCATAGATTTCTTTGTACCATGGGGAATCAGGACCAACAATGTCACACACCATTTCAGAATCTGGGATATCATAGGCAGGGACCAAAAGCTGTTCGACCAAGAACTCAAACTTAGGCACGTTGTTAGGAATGTCAAGGAGTGAGGCAATTGTAGCCATAGCGTCTGCTGCTTTGTTTAAAACACAAGGTATCTAATGAAACTTGACTTTGTCAAAGTACTCTTTAAAACTATCAGCCATGTGCTTGTACGGAGCAAGCTTTTCATCCTTAGTCTCATAATCATCATTTACCTATCTTATTACTAGTTGAGAATCACCATATACCTGTAGGTTCTTGATTTTCCACTTGACTGCCATGCGTAAACCTGTCACTACAGCTTCATATTCCGCCATGTTGTTAGTGCATGGAAATGCAATCCTGAATGATTTAGGGATGGAATCACCCTGTGGTGTGATAAACAATATCCCAGCCCCTGAACCATGATTTGTATGTGAGCCATCAAAGTATAGTTTCCATGTTATGTTTGTGTCAAAAGTGAATATGAACTCATTAGGAAATTCTGCCACTAATGGGTGATCTGCCTGTATGGGTGCATCAGCTAACTGATCAGCAATGACCTATCCTTTAATAGCCTTTCTCTCTACATACTGTATATCATACTCACTAAGTATCATGACCCACTTAGCCAGACGTCCTGTTAATGCTTCCTTACTGAGAAGATATTTCAGAGGATCTATTTTAGCAATCAACATTGTTTGATGGTTTAGCATGTAGTGCCTCAGTTTTTGGGTAGCAAATACTACTGCAAGATGGGCACGTTCAATGTTACTATAGTTAAGCTCATAACCAACCAAAGTCTGACTGATATAATAGACTTCCCGTTCATGACCTTCATCGTCATTATGTGCAAGCAATGCTCCAAGTGATGAATGGGTTGTTGTGATATAAAGAATCAATGGTCTTCCTTCAACAGGCGGCATTAAGACAGGTGGTGTAAGTAAATATTCCTTAATCAATTGAAAAGCCTTTGCACACTTAGCTGTCCATGCAAATGGTACTCCTTTCCGAAGAAGATGTTGAAAAGGATGTGTCTTGTCTGCTAGTTGCACTATAAACCTTCTGATAGATTGCAACCTTCCCTGTAATGTCCTTAGTTGACTGAGATTGTTGGGTGGTGGCATGTCCATGATTGCTTTCACCTTAGCCGGATCCACTTCAATACCTCGTCTTGAAATGATATAACCTAACAGCTTTCCTGACTTGACTCCAAACACACATTTCTTTGGGTTGAGTCTCACATTATACTTCTCCAGTCTCTGAAATACCTTGTCTAAAACTTGTAAATGTTCTGCCCTTGTCTTGGATTTTACAATAAGGTCATCAACATAATCCTCCATACAAGTGTGTACTAGATCATGAAAGATAGTAGTCATGGCACGTTGATAGGTTGCTCCTGCATTCTTAAGTCCGAAGGGCATAACATTCCAGCAATACGTTCCCCAAGGACAAGTGAAGGTTGTCTTAGGTTGATCTTCAGTGGCAATTCTGATCTGGTTATATCCTGAGAATCCATCCATAAGGGACAACATCTCATATCCTGCTATCATGTCAACTATCATGTCTATGTTAGGCAAAGGGAAGTCATCCTTAGGACAAGCCTTGTTGATATCTCTAAAATCAGTGCAGATGCGGATGCCCCCAGCTGGCTTGGTAACTGGTACAAGATTGGAAATTTAGTCTGCATAGTCAATAGACCTGATGAAACCAACGTCTAACAATTTCTTAAGTTCTGCCTTGACTAATAAAGCAATCTGTGGATGCATTTTTCTCAACTTCTGTTTCACCGGTTTGGCACCTGGTTGTAAAGGTAAATGGTGTAGAACAAGTTCAGGATCTAACCCTGGCATGTCCGCATATGACCAAGCAAAATTTATCTATCTCTGTGCAAAGAAGTCGTGGAACTCAGGCTTTTCTTCTGTTGTCAATGACACTGCAAAATAAACCAGTCGTGGATTCTCTTTTGTGCCTATGTTGACCTCTACAGTTTCTTCCACGAGCATAGGTGACTTTTCCTGTGTAATGGGAAGAATGTTCAAGCCTCCATCCTTAGGTGCCTCAGAGAGGTTTTCGCCTTCGGATGCATCCTTTCTTTTTACTTTTTCATTGTCTAAAGGTGCCTTTCGGTTTTCACCTAGAGACTCATCTTTTTTATTTTGTTTATTCTTTTTCTCATTTTTGCGACTGGAGGGTTGAACAGATTCCCCAAAATATTCTTTATTGTCCAAGTCAATGGTAAAACCAGCTTTATGATCCCCATTAGGTATGCCGTCACGTAATCCTAGGAACTCAGCAATTGCTTCGTCGTTCTCAAAAGTGTCTAAGACAGGTGTATCTTGTTGATCCCAATCTATGAGTTGGGGATAAACTAAAGGCATGTCATCGTCGGAGTTATCAAAGTCTAATGGGGTCAAGGTAAAGATTGAATTATTCATGTGGTCACAAAAGTCTTGTACCAAGTCCTTTTTGCTCTTGGGTTTGGGTCTAGGTGGATGAATAGGTGGGCCTAATGCCAAGGTTTGACAATCAGAAAGAGGTGGCTCAAGTTGCCAAGAGGTAGGATCAAGCGATTCCCAATAGTAGTGTTTAAACCACTCCTCTTTTGTCATTTTCTTTGGTGGACAAGAATTTAAAGGATTTGGTGAGGAACTTAACAGCAAGTCAAGTTCTCCAAATAACTTGTCAAGGTCCATGGAAGAAGTAGAGGATAAGGAATCCCACTCATAATCAGTAGAGTCAGGAGAGTTACAACGATTTTGGTCTATTGGTTCGTGAGATGTCTTAATGTCTTCTGAAGCATGTACTTCCTCAAGTAAGGGTAATGGAGTACTAGGAACGCCAATCTGAATCGGTTGAAACCATAGCCCTACTCCTTTTGGCCACTGAGAAACAAATATTGGTTCAATTCTGCCATCTTGGTTTAAGCCTAAACCACTTTGTCCATCATATCCTTTGCTTTGCATGATTTTGAAACCCTTTCCATATAGTCTTGTAGGAATATGAGCAAGTAAAAGGGGTTCTTGATTATCTTCCTTGTACAGCTAGGAAGTAACATCTTCTGTATCTACAGCCTCTTTGCTTAATTCACCCCATTTAGTGAAAGTTGTTGTGGGGGGAACATGTATAGTGATTATAGACTATCCCCTACCTATTGTAGGCAAACCATATGACTTAGGAGGGACCAAGTGGCTAACACAATAGGAAGTCTTCATATAATACTCTCCACAACCCTTGTCTTGGATCTCAACCCTAGGAGTAGTGGGAAGTGAAGGTGCAAGAGATGTTCGAGTGAGCGTGGACGGGTCAACATAAGAAGATGGATTAGACGATGAGGCCTCTTGGTTGACTGGCACTTGACATTGAGGGATGTCCTTTAGGTTAGTGCAATACTGAAAAGGATCAGGATCACCATCGATAGTTATTTCGGTGCCATTGTAAGGGAATTTAAGGCATTGATGATATGTGGAAGGGACTGCCTTCATGGCATGAATCCATGGTCTACCTAGCAAAAGGTTATAAGGGAGGGTGAGATCCAAGACCTAGAACTTTGTCTCCATTACCGCAGGACCAATTCTGATAGGAAGTGTTACCACCCCCTTTGATTTTCTTTCTTCATCATCATAAGCCTTAATGACAATACTCTTGGTGGTGTCTACGCATGCTTCTGAAATACCTAATGCCTTAATTAGTTTTAAAGTGCATAGATTTAACCCTGCTCCTCCGTCTACCAAAACTCATCTAACTTTGGTGTCATCAACAAGAACTTCTAGATGTAAAGGGTCATTGTGGTTCATCTTTTCGGTGGCATAGTCTTGTTCAGAGAACATGGCATGATGATTATTGGTTAAGTATCCCACCATTTCCTAGAAACGATTGACATCAAGGTCATTAGGGACCGTGGTATTCTGTAAAGCCTTATCGAGGATAGACCGATGCTCGAGGGAGATACGCAACAATTCCAAGATTGAAATTTGGGCTGGGGTCTTCCCCAACTGGTCAAGTAGGTTATATTGTAACTTGGAAGGTTGTGATGCTTGTTGTGATGGAGGGCCTTGGATAACAAACTTAGTACGACGAGTATTGACTGCACATTCCGGATTAGCCTTGATAGTAATGGTATTGATGTTGTCCTTGGCGGCGCGAAGGCAATGAATGATTTTGCCACTATCATAGTCATGTTTTATATTCGCATAATTGGCTGACATATTGGTCTTAGTACTTGAACTGGGAACAGTTCCTTTCCCATGGTCATGTAGTGGGTCTGAAAAGACTTGATGATCAGTGTTCGATGTCTTTTGTTTTTTTCCACTAACTTCAATGATT
Source organism: Sequoia sempervirens (assembly GCA_007258455.2). NCBI lineage: Eukaryota > Viridiplantae > Streptophyta > Pinopsida > Cupressales > Cupressaceae > Sequoia > Sequoia sempervirens. The sequence continues at coordinate 320,212,417 of VDFB02271358.1, read as the reverse complement.
CTCTTGTCAACAAGATCCTGTATGATGTTCTTCAGTTGTCGACATTTTTGTAGGTTGTGTCCCTTTGTCCTATGATAATCACAGAAGGCATTGTCATCCCACCAAGTTGGTTTAAATTGTCCTGGATCGTATTGTCTTGGTTCCTGCAGTTGTATGAGGTTGTGTTGTAACAGTTGTTTAAACACCGACTCAATGGGTTCCCCTAAGGGAGTGAACTCACGTTTCTGGAATCTCCTTGGTGGTGGACGTTGAGTGTTTTGGACCATGTTGGGAGGTTGATTGACAACATTAAGCGTGTTAGCAAAAGTATGAGGTCCTTGTAATGTGAGGAGGGGTCTTGCTTGTAATGTTTTAGCATCCACCACCCCATCATTGGTGACATTTTTGTTGCGAGACCAGAATCTGTTTCTGTCGGTGGGGGCATTTTGTACGACCGTGTTTCGATTGGGTGTTGTCATCTTGAGTTCACCCTTTTCAATGAGATCCTTCTCTATTATCACCCCCTTTTCCACTAGTTCCGAAAAAGATATGCAACAATGTACCCTTAAGTTACTCCTGAGTTTTGGATGAAGGTTTTCTTGAAACATTGTGACCTTTTGTTTTTCTGGTATCTCGATAGGACATCTACTAGCAATAGTTCTCCATCTCTGGAAGAAAGCAATGAATGTTTCACCTTCGTCTTGTGTTGTGTGGCACAAGGTTGCTATATTTATCTCATGGTCAATGTGGAAGGAGAATTGCTCCACAAATTTCTCGACTAGTTCTCCCCAAGATCTAATGCCAAAATCTAAACCTGAAAACCATTCTAGTGCCACTCCTACAAGACTTCGTGGGAATAGCCTCATAAGATACGTGGGATCGTAAGCGACATCTATGCATATAGTAGAAAATTCCCTGATATGTTTGACTGGATTGCGTTTGCCATTGTACTTAGGAAGATTCGATATGACATATCTGTGAGGGAAAGGTGTCATGTACAATGATCTATCAAAAGGGAATGGGCATATGTCCTTTGGTGAAAATGATTTCTTAGTTGAGACCGACATGTTATCCATTTGCGTTTGTAATGCGTGCATTTGTGTTTGTAGGACGTCAACTTGGGTCAAAGATGTGCTAGGAGGATTATGCGGATCCATGTATGCATTCTGAAATCCAAAGTCTCGTGACGGGTTTTGATTGAACGTTGGCATCTGAGGTGGATTCAGATTCAGAATGTTGGTAAATGTATTCTGGTCTGGAATCGGCATAAATTGATGTTGTCTTGGATTCTGATTCAGAATCGGTGTGAAGTAGTTTTGACCTAGAATCTGTGTAGACAGATTCTGACTACCAACCTGTGAAAAGGGGTTCTGATTTGGAACCGATGTAAATTGGTTTTGACGGGGAATTTGCATGGACGGATTCTGACTACCAATCTGTGAAAATGGGTTCTGATTTGGAATCGATGTAAATTGGTTTTGACTGCTAGTCTAGAAAGGTGGATTTTGATTGCCATATTGGAAGGAGGGAATGCCCCCTGTTTGTGTAATCCTTGGTATAGTACTAGTGACCTGAGCACTAGGTATGGCCATCGACTGTGGTAAGGTACCCATAATGCTAGCAGTAGGTGTGGTTGTTGATTGCGTACTTGTGACACCAACATAAGATGTATGGGCTAATGTTTTAGGTCTTTTACTCCCACTAAGAGGACCGAAGGGAGTAGATGATGAAGCCCCTATAATGAAACTAAATCCCGATGTCATGGTAGGTGTACCAAATGGGGACGTATGGACTGTCGTACTCTGTGTAGATGTGCTAGATGGCATAGTCGTACTGACTTGAGGTATAGTAGTACTAGTAGTCGTAGTATTTGTCCCTTGTGTAGGTTGAGTTTGTAAGGTACTGATATCAAATCCTGGAGGTAAGGTAGCACCTTTAGCTAGCAATTTTCCTAAGAACCGTTGACGATCATTTGCTAGGTACTCATCTACAAAAGAGGCAAACTCAGGGTCCTGTGCAGCAGCCTCTATGTCTTCTGTTGTAACATGTCCTTGAGTGTTTCTAGTGGTGAATTTGTCTAATAGAGTCTTATGAGGTCTTGAAGAAAATGGGTTGATGAACTCACTTGGGTTCGACATGTTTTCTCTCTCTTCTCTTAGACCTAGTTTCAACCATGTAAGACAAGCTCAATATGCGGGTAATGCAAGACTATATCTAGAAACTGTATGACTCTATGCTATGTTTTTGGGGATTTCTTATGCAAAATAAGGGATGTCCTATGATGATACTAGTCTAGACTCTAAAGGTGCAAGAAGTCTAAGTGAGACCCTAAAATGATCAATTCTATAAACCCAAGGTGAAGGGACCAACTACCTAAAGTCAAACCAAAGTGTCAATTTAGATAAGTCAAGGAACCAATGTAGGACAAAGATCAAAGACAAGTTGAGTTTCATAACTAGACTGATGAGCTAGGATGACTCTCTGTAGGACAAAATATAAGATGATAGGACTAGGTTCAATGACAGATTTCGTTGACACTATGACCTTTCTAGAGTATAGATGGTGGACTACTCCTAAAGTTTGTAAAAGTGACCTTTCTAGAAGTCTAATGCAAAGTACTATGAACCCTAAGATGGAGGTAAACGCTAACTGAAGACAACTATGATAATGACTAAATGAACCTAAAGAATGCAAAATTGAGCAAATCGTTTCAGGTTTCTGTTTCAAAGACTGTTTGTATGAAGACCACTAGAACTGGTATAACCCTGCAAACTGGACAGTGACTGTGAATTTTGGATATTCTGGTAAGCAGACAGATGCGTTTCAAATTTAACAGTTGCGGTCCAAACTTATAAATGCGACTCAAGATTACCAGATGCGACTCAAACTGACAGATGTGACTCAGAATACAACGCATGCGGTATTTTCAGAACAGATGCGAGCCAAAATAACAGATGCAACTCAAATTTAATAGATGCAACTCAAAACTACCTGATGCGACCTTTATAAATCAGATGCAAGCCAAACTGACATATGCGACTCATAAATTACAGATGCGACTCAAAAATTACAGATGCGACTCAAAATTAACAGATGCGACTCTAAAAATCAGATGCGTGTTTTTGGTGAACAAGTGCGACTCTCTGTGAATTTTCAGTGACATGAAATTTAAACTGACTCCCTTTTCCGTGATCAAATTCTAACAATCAAAGACAATCGTAAGACAAAGTGTTTTCAGTTTCAATTTTAGACTCAAAGAACGTTTAAAGTGATAACAGACAAGCACATCCTAATAGGTCAAAGGCCTAGGGTTTGTATACTTGGTATAGCCCACCAGTTATACCCTGGATTGGTGATGAACACCTTTCCTTCTCGAGAGCGGATAGCTTAGGAATTTGGTGGCATTGGCTCCCCTCCACGGCTCATTAACGTCTTTCGAGCACACCAATTCCGAATTCTTTGGGCAATGACCTCCCAAGAACTGCTATCTCTACTCAAGGGGATCAGTAGTGAGTATCTTCGGGCATGATACTGTACCCTGCACTAATACCAAGCAACTGCCACAAATAGGTTGGTCTCTACAACAAAGGGTATTTAATTCGGGCATTCCGTTCGTGGGGTGTGATCCATACGGCGCGAGTCCCCTTTCGGATCCATCTCGTTGGAACCACACTCGTGATTCTTAGGGTTTCCCCAAGAACCCACTTTTATATACCGGCTGGAAGTCCCTCGGGTTCAGGGTGCTACCGGTCTGAGTCGTCCTGGGGTGAGTACTTTTTCCCACCAGAACAGGCCCAAGTTCTAGAGTTGGTAACCGTTTCTCTTACACCCAGGATCGCACAGATGCGCAAGGGGAGATGATACTTCGATATACCAAATCGTAAGGATAACCAGACTTGTGCTTTCGCACCAAACACAGTAGACACTCGTTAATTTTAAACCAAACAAAAGATTTGCTACGCTACCAATCAATCTGTTTCAAAATTAATTAGGGTCTTCAACAAATTTCTTGCAGAAAAACTCGTTAGTAGTTTTCAATATTGTCTTTGTCAATCATCCTGCAAAAGCTTGTTAACTCCAAAAGGCCACACGCTGAAAATAAGATATTAGTAACACACAAATCAATTGAAAACAACAAACTAAAATAGTGATAACTTCCTCAAAACTAAACAAAATTTTAAATAATAGATATCTATGGAAAGCTAAAGAATAAACCTTCAAAACCCAGAAAAAGTTTTGCAAAATTCTGCAAGATAAAAATGTTATAAACAAAACAAAATTCGCGTTTTAACAGTTAAAGCTTAAAAAACTACAGTCACTAAAACGGCCATAACTTTATCAAATCTTAATGAAATTTTAAACCGTTTGAAGTTCTGGAAAGCTGAGAACGAGATCTACAAAACCCAAAAAAAAATTTAAAATATTTTATTCGCCCATTTTTCTGTGCTCAAAAGAAGGTGACGGGATTTCGTTCACGTCGGGTTCACCAAAATGTAACGTCTGAAAAATGAAACAAACTTTTGCACAATAGACAAGAAGGAAGATTAGATCGTTAGAAGCACACATGCAATACAAATACTAAATCTAGAATGAAAATTCATACGTTAAGCAACAAAGAACATGGGAAAGTAAAAACCTAATTAACACTGAAACAATCTCACCAATTCCAAACGTATTTCCATGAATCATCTCGATTGCCCTTCTCCATTTTGCTTGTGTAGTATAATTGCCCTTAGATTTTCAAGTTCGTGCAAGTATAGCCTATTGATAAAGATTAGTAAAATATCGAAGATTCAAGACAAAAGAGCTCTCAAAAGTCATAAGATTTCGCGAGAGAGATTGGAATGAAGAATGAATAATCAATTTATAGAAAATTGATTATTCGAATGACAGGTCAAGATTGAAAGATCAACGGACGATTGAGATTGAGAGATTGGACATGCATTCAGATAACTGATAGAAGTGACATAAGTGATTCGAATTAGAAAATAGAATTAAAGATTAAATAAATGATTTAATCTTCAGTTCGGTATTCGAAAACATAAGAAATATCTTTGCATGACAAAGATAAAGATTGATTAAAACAACTCTCTGTTCGAATGCACGCACAACACTTAATTAATTAAATAAGAATATTTAATTAATCTGCATGTACACGCAATTGAGTTAGAAGTGGACGATTGCATGATTAGACGAAGAGATTACTTGAAGACGCCACTCAAACATTAAATCAATAGTTAACTGAACGATTAAAATAGATGTCGAGTCGAGTAAAAGTGAATACTTAGATAACTCACATAATTATCTAAAATATAGAAGAATGTGTTAAAATAGAATTAATGTGAATTAAATAATTCATTTAATTCAAGACTTAATATTCGAAGGATAATTAAATAAATAATATTTATTTAATTAAAATGATGAAAGGACTCAAAATGAATAATTAAATAAATTAAGAATTTATTTAATTATAGTTGAAATATGATAAAGAATAAATTAAATAATGATTTATTTAATTTAACTGGAAGAATAAGGTTAATTAGTAACATAATTAAATAACAAGCGTTTATTTAATTAATCAAGTAGAATACAGAAAAGTATGAATTAATTAAATAATTAAGATTATTTAATTAATAGAAGAATTACTAGAAGATGAATTAATTAAATAATTGACATTATTTAATCATGACCATGAAGAATACGAAATATGACGAATATAGAAGTCGCAGGCTAAAAACCAGATTTCGGTGTCTACAGAAAACATAACTAGTCTTCCAGTAATAAATTATGTGTTGCTAGTTCTCATCTAATAATGTCGCCTCCCATCTTGAAGTTTTGTAACATTTTTCAAGAAATTTTTGCATGCTGCTCAAGCCTTAATCCACATTCTTCTAAGTACCATACCCTCTATGTCTATAACCTTTGTGATTTTGTAGAAAAAAACTCAAGCTAGTGTATGCAACTATTTCTGTTGACAATGAATTTGACAAAAATAGTTCTTCCCCTAACTTAAAGTTGCTATTTGTCCTCAAATAGTAGGGTACATGAATTATAGAGGGAATTGATTTCAAATTATTGTAAAGATAGATATATTATAAATGAAATGTGCATGAATGTGAACTCTATAGGAAATTAATAAAATTTAATGGTAATTATAAGTTATAATGATGGGGCGGGGGGCCTAGCTCGATTGGCTAAAGCATCTTGTTGCAGGAAAGAGGTCTAGTCTCCCCCCAAACCCATGGTACCAGAGGACGTGTCGCGCCTACGCCACCAGTCACGTGAAAAAAGTTTACTAGGCACACTACAGTTTATAGTGGGATGGATACCCGACCGATTACTGTAGTTTAAAAATTACAATAAAAAATTATAATTATAAAAATACTTGGAAGGATGTGATGATGGAAAAGGTGGCACACATGATGTGATGTGAACATTGTCATTCAACATCTTGGCAAAAGATGAAATGATTTAAGTTAATGGAAGTATCATGGGAAAATTTGTCATATAAAGAACTATCGAAACAATAACACATGTCCAAGAAGGCTTGATAACATAAATTAAAGCTACATGTACAAGATTTATTTATAATGAAATGATATGTTGCATGTAAAGTGTGGTGGATAAGAGTGGCTACATTTCTAAGAGTGGCTGCATGTAGGAATGACAAAAGTGATGTGTAATTGAAAGTGATAGTGGTTGTAGCTATAGTGGCATTGAACTAGAGGTATTTGTTGTGGGTAGCAATAGAACAAGTCCCTTTTATAAATGTCTCATGGTTATTGATACAGGTCTCATGAACTTGTTGTGCATTTCCAAAAATATTTGTTTCTTATGGTGCAATTTATTGTTGACATAGTGCATGTGTGTACATGTTATACATCAGTAGGTGAGCTAGTTGGCTCATTTACAAATGTAGCAATTGGTGATTTGACCATGTCTACATGCTTTGCAATTAATGTTGAATCTATGTATGGTATAAACTATTGTTATAGATAGTGTAGAAATTCTTCCTTATCTAATGGATTTTTGTAAAGCTTTATGTCCATTGACCATTAAGGAGAATCTAATTGAATCTATTATAGTTATTTGTATTGCTCCATTCAGAAAGACATGTTTAATTTCATAATGTCCAAGCCACTATGTTTGTAATCTTTCCTTATGGTCCCTATACCTTAAATCATAAACCAATGACTAGTCTCCTTCATTGAATTTCCTGGTCTTGATATGTTATTAGGCATATGTTTGCACTTGACCCTTTTGATCACATATTTGGCACATTGTCATCTTGGTTCCTTATACCTTGGTGCATAATGTCAAGTACAATATCAAATCTAGGTTTCTCATATCATTGTTGTATGATGATCATCCATCCTCCCTCTCCATTCATTATTTTCCTAAATCTTCCTATCCTTCATCCTCTAGTCCTCTCATCCATTTTGAGAGCATGCTTGTGTTCTTTGAGCTCACATGTCCTATTAAGGGGGCACCACTACCTCCTTGTCATCCTTCCTCATTTTTTCTAGTTTTCACACCCCATTGTGCATATACCTAATTACTATTACTACAATAGGGTAAATTATTGCATGTGTGAATGTATTTAGAATTTTGAATGGAAATATATGTGCTTATGCTTTGTTATCAATGAATTATGAATGAATGCTATTTGATTTAATGTTATGTGATGGAATGCATATATGGAAATGAATGGTTATTGAATTGCATATTCTAACTATGAAAGGATAATGTAAATTTTTGTATTGATGAACAACTAACTACCATGTACATGTGTTAAGTTGGATGTAGGTTCAAAATCAATCCTATGGAAGGGAGGGGAAGTATCACTCAGGAGAAGAACTTGGTGAAGTAATCGGTAACGAAACCTAATTGAGCTTATACACACACACTCACTAGTAGAATGGTTGAGTCAAGTCATAGAGTTTGGGAATTGGTAAGTTATCCTTTAGCATGATGTGTTTGCAATAGAAAGGAGTGTGATTTCTGTTAGGAGCATTCTTGGTTTATGTTTAGTGTTTGATGCATGATATTACTTCCTTATATTACTATGCTTGATGAAGTGTACATACATTGAAGGTATATATATGTATGAATACGTATGTCGATGATAATCCATATGCTTGAAGGAACGTATACATGAGAGTGCATAGGTAGACGTACCTATGTGTGCTTATGAGCATAGAGATATCGAGAGGACAATATGACATGTGTGTGTGTGTGCGTGCATGTATATATATATATATATATACACCACATGTATATATAACTACCAATAAGTTAGTGATTGTTTATGTATGTGATTGTATTACAAAATGTATATATATATATATATGATATATACATATATACATATATGTATACATGTATCAATATAAATGTATGTAATGGCATTTATGGAAATGCCCATATGGATACGTTGACATATGTATACATACATATACATGCATATTGATATATATATATATATATATATAAATAGCTTTGGGGCTATCATCAATATATATATATATATATATATATGTAGATACATATATTTATATATATAGAAAGTATTAAAGGCCAATTTATACATATATTATGCAAAGTATAAAGGTTGATTCATACAATTTTATGCTTCGGTCAATGAATGGGAAATATAACACACTATATAATAGCGCTCAAGTGAATGAAAAGGTGTATATATCATTTCAAATTAAATGATAATAAAATACGTGAGGCTTTGATCTACTGTGTGAGTTATTGAATTGAAATATAATGCAACGTATTATAACGTACCAAGTCAAAATGTAGATATAAATGCATTTAAGGGTCAAATCATACTATGTGTTGACTACTTGGTTTTGACTTAGTCTACTGTACATATGCAGAAAATTTGTGATAGACCATTTCAAATGCTAAATCATGGGCCTTGTGAATAGGGAGTAAGCTGCAAACTTGGCGCCATGATATGAATTATCTGAATGCTTTAGAAGTCTTACAAGCTTGAAACCAATTTTTTGTGTTAAAACATGTGCTATTTTGAATATGTCAAACCTACTGTGTTGACCATTGGATCAATTTGTTTTGATGAATCGATGACTATCTTCATGTGAATTCACCACCTTTCTTCTTATAAGTTGAGTCAATTTTAATGGATGAGAAGTGGCAAACTATGAACCTTAATTGTAGCCTTGTGAAGTTGATTCTTGTGTATAAATATGGGTCAATATCACCTCTTTACATATACTTTTACATGCAACATTACACTGTCATTTTGTTGTAGTTTTCATTTGAGTGATTGTTACTTTTTCTGAGAGCTTTGGTAAGAGAGTTTTAGTGAGGTTAAGTGAAGGAAGGTTGAAATCTAAGTTGATAGCAAGAGGAGACCAAGCTAGGAAGTTCTAGAGCCGATTGGATAAAGTGTTGATAGGCATGGAATACTATTCTTATTCTGATTTATCTTTAAATATGAAAGATTACTATCTTGTTTGTGTGTTTGTGAATTACACTAGTTTGTTTATAATAGAGAAAAGTCTATTTGCTTATAAAAGAGGAAAGATTGTGATTGATGTGTTTTCCATATAAGTGCTTGTATTTACTTCCTATTAAGGAGAGTTTACTGACATCTATAGTATTATATACTAGGAATGACGAATTTGGGATACCTTGTTAAGTTATGGTTTTATGGACTTAGATAGCTTATGAGTTAAATCCTAGGGTTAGGTTATCCATTGAAAGGAGGGTAACTTATACTTTTGCTTATGTTCATTTGGTAGAGATGGTACCTAGTTTTGGAAAAGGGAATAGGTCAAACCGAAGGTTAGGATTACCTATTGAAGGTTCACCTATGCATAGATATAATGGTCTAAAGTAGAACAGGCTAGGGTAGTGAATGTGAATAGGATGACTGTCACTTGAAGTACTAAGTGAGAATACTTTGGCCAAAGTAGTGTATGCTTGTAACATGCCAACTGTTCTTGCAAGTAAATTTCCTAAATTTTCACTTTCAAGTAATAAACTATGTTTCGAAACCATTGCAATAAAATTTTTATTTTCTTAATAGAGAACAAATGAACATAGATGTCATAACAATAATCAACTTTGATTTCATTTCCAATACAATAATAATCATGATACAATATTCCAAGATTGTAGATAATTACATACATAGCTCAACCAAGCTTCAAAGCAATAGATATAGATGGTCCAAGAATCTTCTACAGAACTTGATCGCCAGTTGTGGAGGAGAAGCATCATTCAAGCACTTTTCTGCCAACCACAGACTCATATGTGATCCCTCACACATCTATCAATGGATAGATGGCCCTACCCTTCGATGAAGAGATTGGTGAAGAAACCTTGTAACATTAACATTAGTGAGCTTAGTGATGTGTCCTACATAACTAGAACTTGTAGACCTCACTATCCTGATCTAGCATGCATACATGGGACATGGTGAACTAACAGTGGAGCCAAAGGAAAACACACTACTTTGGCCAAATTATTCTCACTCAGTACTTTGAGTGATAGTCATCCTATTCACATTCACTACCCTAGCTCGTTCTACTTTAGACCATTATATTTATGCATAGGTAAACCTTCAATAGGTAATCCTAACCTCCGCTTTGACCTTTTCTCTTTTCCAAAACTCTAGATAACATTTCTACCAAATGAACATAAGAAAAAGTATAAGTTACCCTCCCTTCAATTGATAACCTAACCCTAGGATTTAACTCATAAGCTATCCAAGTCCATATAACCATATCTTAACAAGTTATTCCAAATTCATCATTCCAAGTATATAATACTAATGACGTCAACAAACTCTCCTTAATAGGGAGTAAATACAAGCACTTATATGGAAAAACACATCAATCACAATCTTTCCTCTTTTATAAGCAAATAGACTTTGCTCTATTATAAGCAAATAAACTTTCTCTAATATAAGAAAATAGAAATAGACTTTTCTCTAATATAAGAAAATAGACTTTTCTCTAATATAAGAAAATAGACTTTTCTCTAATATAAGAAAATAGACTTTTCTCTAATATAAGAAAATAAACTTTTCTCTAATATAAGCAATCTAATGCAATTCAACAATACACAATCAAGATAGTAATCTTTCAGATTTGAAGATAAAATAGAATAAGATAGTACTCCATTCCTGTCAAACACTTAATCCAATTGACTATAGAGCTTCCTAGCTTGCCCTCCTCTTGCTAACAACTTAGAAATCAACCTTCCTTCACTTAACCTCACTAAAACTCAGTCACCAAAGGCTCTCAACAAAAATAATAATCACTCAATTGAAAACTATAGCAGAACAACAGTGTATTGTTGCATATGGAAAAGTGTGAATAATAAGGTATGATCAACCCATATTTATACACAAGAATCAGCTGTACAAGGCTACAAATAAGGTTCATAGCTTGTCATTTATCAGTCATTAAAAATCAACTCAGCTTATAAGAAGAAAGGTGGTGAATTTCCATGAGGATAGTCATCGATTTAACACAACAAATTGATCTAATGATCGACACAACAATTTGATATATTCAAAAAGCACATGTTGTAACACAGCTAGTCGGTTTCAAGCATAATAGAATTCTATAGCACTTAGCTAATTCATATCATGGTGCCAAGTTACATCTTGTTCCCTATTCACAAGGCCCACGATTTATTATTTGAAATGGTCTCACATAGATTTGCAACACATTTATAGTCAACTCAGTCAAAGCCAAATAGTTGACACATGGTATGATTCGACTCTTTACATTTACATCTGCATTTTGACTTGGTACGTTGAGTCTACGTTAAAAATTTTTAGTTTGTTAACTTACAATAGTCTAAAGTCTCATGCAATTCATTATCATTTAGTGTTGAAATGATATGTACACCTTTACATTTGCTTGAGTGCTATAATATAGTGCACCATATTTTCCTTTCATCGACTAATGCATAAACTTGAATGTATCGGCCTTTATACTTTGTATAAATTGACCTTCAATTCATTTGCATAATATATATACAAATCAGCCTTAATTACCTTCTATAGATATATATAAATATATATATGTATATGCATATATATACATGTACATATATATATCAATAAATAGCCTCAACGCTCTATATATATATGTATGTATATGTATATAAATTCTAATATACATATATATTCATTTATATATATTCCATGTCAATTAAATATGTATACATTTGATATTCAAATGAATAAGATCAAGTTAACATTCATATATAATATCATTTGTATATATATATAAATTCTTATATATATCAATATGCATGTATGTGTATGCATACATATGTCAACGTATTCGTATGGCATTTCTATTTTCCTTTACATGCGTATACATCGATACATGTATACATATGTATATTTGTATATATCATATATATATATATACACACACACACACACACATCTGATAACACAATCACATACATAAACTACATTATTGGTAGATATACACACACATGTGATATTGTCCTTTTGATATCTCCATGCTCATAAGCAACTATTCATAAGCCCACATAGGTACGTCTACCTATGCACTCTCATGCACACATTCCTCCATGCATATGGATTATCGTTGACATATGTATGCATACATATATATACCTTCAATGTATATACACCTTACCAATTAAGCATAGTAATATTATGAAGTACTCTCATGCATCAAGCACTAAACATAAACCAAGAATGCTCCTAAAAAAAATCAAACTTCTTTCTATTGAAAACACAACATGCTAAAGGATAACTTACTGATTCCCAAACATTATGACTTGACTCGACCATTCTACTAGTGAGTGTGTGTATATAAGCTCAATTAGGTTTCGTTACCGGTTTCTTCACCAAGTTTTTCTCTGGAGTGATACTTCCCCTCCCTTTTGGAGGATTGTGATGTAGATCAGGGAGTAAGTTTTCAAAAAAAAGACAATTCAACCAAATTTGAACAATATTTCAACCTTGAAATCTCTCACTTACTATTTCCTCACAATTTCTCCAATCTTGCGTATAACAAAGCAAACAAGGTGTTTTTGTCATAACTTTCAGAAAATAACTCAAACCCAAATTTTGAAAACTGATCTAGATACCCTTTTTGGATTTTCAAAACATATCAAGAGTTCAGGTATGATTTATTTGGAACAAACCCCTCAAAAATTTGTTGCTATGTTTGAAAATAGGCCTAAAAGAGCAAAAATTCACCGTTTTAAAACCATAAATTTTAGAAAACAACTCCTACCCACAAACCAAAAATAGTTTTAGATACCCATTACACCCTTTTGAAACATATCTCAAAATAATAAGGGGTTTCTTTGGAACACAACCTTTTATTTTCTACTGCTACGCTTGATCAATGGCTTAATTAGGCTAGTTTGTAAAGGCAAGAAACAAGATTATCACTCTATTGGATTCCAATTTTTAAATAGACCTCAAATAATGTCAAAAAAGGTTTTCAAAAACAATTTCTATCATTTCCAACAAATTTCCAAGAGTCTTTCATCAAACCCTAACCTCTATGCACCACTTTCACTTTAAAATCATGAAGAAAACCCACTAGGGCATCACTCAAACTGTAAAAAATTTGCCTCCCCTGCTTCTGCAACTTGGTAAAAAAAACAAAAAACTAATCTACCTCCATTCCACTAAGTTTGACAAGATTTCAATGGTGGAATGGAGAGTTCTACATTTTTCTTGCTCTCAAACCCTCAAATTCAAGGTTTCAAGACCAGTTTTAGAAAAACCTCTATAAAATATTCAAAACTTAATGAAAAACTCTCAAACCAAAACCAAAAGAAGCTTAACTCATCCCTCTACCGATTCCAACTCATAACTTGCACTTTGATCATAAATGTATCGCATAAGAGTATGTAGCAGCAAAATATTATAAAAACATAGGAAAAGTTCCATTGTTTGCATTCAAATTTGATAATTATAGCTTCCAACTTTCTCACCAATGTACCAATGCTTTTAAATAATCCCAATTATAATAATTCACCAAGCTCTAGACAACTGTGATGATATGCTTTCTTGACTTTGAACACCCATGTTATGCTCTTGTAA
>VDFB02271358.1:320132712-320198249 GCA_007258455.2 Sequoia sempervirens | reverse complement strand
AGCCTTTCTCTCTACATACTGTATATCATACTCACTAAGTATCATGACCCACTTAGCCAGACGTCCTGTTAATGCTGCCTTACTGAGAAGATATTTCAGAGGATCTATTTTAGCAATCAACATTGTTTGATGGTTTAGCATGTAGTGCCTCAGTTTTTGGGTAGCAAATACTACTGCAAGATGGGCACGTTCAATGTTACTATAGTTAAGCTCATAACCAACCAAAGTCTGACTGATATAATAGACTGCCCGTTCATGACCTTCATCGTCATTATGTGCAAGCAATGCTCCAAGTGATGAATGGGTTGTTGTGATATAAAGAATCAATGGTCTTCCTTCAACAGGCGGCATTAAGACAGGTGGTGTAAGTAAATATTCCTTAATCAATTGAAAAGCCTTTGCACACTTAGCTGTCCATGCAAATGGTACTCCTTTCCGAAGAAGATGTTGAAAAGGATGTGTCTTGTCTGCTAGTTGCACTATAAACCTTCTGATAGATTGCAACCTTCCCTGTAATGTCCTTAGTTGACTGAGATTGTTGGGTGGTGGCATGTCCATGATTGCTTTCACCTTAGCCGGATCCACTTCAATACCTCGTCTTGAAATGATATAACCTAACAGCTTTCCTGACTTGACTCCAAACACACATTTCTTTGGTTGAGTCTCACATTATACTTCTCCAGTCTCTAAAATACCTTGTCTAAAACCTGTAAATGTTCTGCCCTTGTTTTGGATTTTACAATAAGGTCATCAACATAATCCTCCATACAAGTGTGTACTAGATCATGAAAGATAGTAGTCATGGCACATTGATAGGTTGCTCCTGCATTTTTGAGTCCGAAGGGCATAACATTCCAGCAATACGTTCCCCAAGGACAAGTAAAAGCCATTTTATGTTGATCTTCAGCTGCAATTTTTATCTGGTTATACCCTGAGAATCCATCCATAAGGGACATCTCATATCCTGCTGTCATGTCAACTATCATGTCTATGTTAGGCAAAGGGAAGTCATCCTTAGGACAAGCCTTGTTGATATCTCTAAAATCAGTGCAGATGCGGATGCCCCCAGCTAGTTTGGTAACTGGTACAAGATTGGAAATCCAATCTGCATAGTCGATAGGTCCGATAAAACCAATGTCTAAGAGTTTCTTGAGTTCTGCCTTGACTAATAAAGCAATCTGTGGATGCATTTTTCTCAACTTTTGTTTCACTGGTTTGGCACCTGGTTGTAAAGGTAAATGGTGTAGAACAAGTTCAGGATCTAACCCTGGCATGTCCGCATATGACCAAGCAAAATTTATCTATCTCTGTGCAAAGAAGTCGTGGAACTCAGGCTTTTCTTCTGTTTTCAATGATGCTGCAAAATAAACCAGTCGTGGATTCTCTTTTGTGCCTATGTTGACCTCTACAGTTTCTTCCACGAGCATAGGTGACTTTTCCTGTGTAATGGGAAGAATGTTCAAACCTCCATCCTTAGGTTCCTCAGAGAGGTTTTCACCTTCGGATGCATCCTTTCTTTTTACTTTTTCATTGTCTAGAGGTGCCTTTCGGTTTTCACCTAGAGACTCATCCTTTTTATCTTGTTTATTCGTTTTCTCATTTTTGCGACTGGAGGGTTGAACAGATTCCCCAAAATATTCTTTATTGTCCAAGTCAATGGTAAAACCAGCTTTATGATCCCCATTAGGTATGCCGTCACGTAATCCTAGGAACTCAGCAATTGCTTCGTCGTTCTCAAAAGTGTCTAAGACAGGTGTATCTTGTTGATCCCAATCTATGAGTTGGGGATAAACTAAAGGCATGTCATCGTCGGAGTTATCAAAGTCTAATGGGGTCAAGGTAAAGATTTAATTATTCATGTGGTCACAAAAGTCTTGTACCAAGTCCTTTTTGCTCTTGGGTTTGGGTCTAGGTGGATGAATAGGTGGGCCTAATGCCAAGGTTTGACAATCAGAAAGAGGTGGCTCAAGTTGCCAAGAGGTAGGATCAAGCGATTCCCAATAGTAGTGTTTAAACCAGTCCTCTTTTGTCATTTTCTTTGGTGGACAGGAATTTAAAGGATTTGGTGAGGAACTTAACAGCAACTCAAGTTCTCCAAATAACTTGTCAAGGTCCATGGAAGAAGTAGAGGATAAGGAATCCCACTCATAATCATTAGAGTCAGGAGAGTTACAACGATTTTGGTCTACTGGTTCGTGAGATGTCTTAATGTCTTCTAAAGCACGTACTTCCTCAAGTAAGGGTAATGGAGTACTAAGAACGCCAATCTGAATCGGTTGAAACCCTAGCCCTACTCCTTTTGGCCACTGAGAAACAAATATTGGTTCAATTCTGCCATCTTGGTTTAAGCCTAAACCACTTTGTCCATCATATCCTTTGCTTTGCATGATTTTGAAACCCTTTCCATATAGTCTTGTAGGAATATGAGCAAGTAAAAGGGGTTCTTGATTATCTTCCTTATACAGCCAGGAAGTAACATCTTCTATATCTACAGCCTCTTTGCTTAATTCACCCCATTTAATGAAAGTTGTTGTGAGGGGAACATGTATAGTGATTATAGACTGTCCCCTACCTATTGTAGGCAAACCATATGACTTAGGAGGGACCAAGTGGCTAACACAATAGGAAGTCTTCATATAATACTCTCCACAACCCTTGTCTTGGATCTCAACCCTAGGAGTAGTGGGAAGTGAAGGTGCAACAGATTTTCGAGTGAGTGTAGACGAGTCAACATAAGAAGATGGATTAGATGATGAGGCCTCTTGGTTGACTGGCACTTGACATTGAGGGATGTTCTTTAGATTGGTGCAATACTAGAAAGGGTCAGGATCACCATCGATAGTTATTTCGGTGCCATTGTAAGGGAATTTAAGACACTGATGATATGTGGAAGGGACCGCCTTCATGGCATGAATCCATGGTCTACCTAGCAAAAGGTTATAAGGGAGGGTGAGATCCAAGACCTAGAACTTTGTCTTCATTACCGCAAGACCAATTCTGATAGGAAGTGTTACCACCCCCTTTGATTTTCTTTCTTCATCATCATAAGCCTTAATGACAATACTCTTGGTGGTGTCTACGCATGCTTCTGAAATACCTAATGCCTTAATTAGTTTTAAAGTGCATAGATTTAACCCTGCTCCTCCGTCTACCAAAACTCATCTAACTTTGGTGTCATCAACAAGAACTTCTAGATGTAAAGGGTCATTGTGGTTCATCTTTTCGGTGGCATAGTCTTGTTCAGAGAACATGGCATGATGATTATTGGTTAAGTATCCCACCATTTCCTAGAAACGATTGACATCAAGGTCATTAGGGACCGTGGTATTCTGTAAAGCCTTATCGAGGATAGACCGATGCTCGAGGGAGATACGCAACAATTCCAAGATTGAAATTTGGGCTGGGGTCTTCCCCAACTGGTCAAGTAGGTTATATTGTAACTTGGAAGGTTGTGATGCTTGCTATGATGGAGGGCCTTGGATAACAAACTTAGTACGACGAGTATTGACCGCACATTCCGGATTAGCCTTGATAGTAATGGTATTGATGTTGTCATTGGCGGCGCGAAGGCAATGAATGATTTTGCCACTATCATAGTCATGTTTTATATTCGCATAATTGGCTGACATATTGGTCTTAGTACTCGAACTGGGGACAGTTCCTTTCCCATGGTCATGTAGTGGGTCTGAAAAGACTTGATGATCAGTGTTCGATGTCTTTTGTTTTTGTCCACTAACTTCAATGATTCTCTTGTCAACAAGATCTTGTATGATGTTCTTCAGTTGTCGACAGTTTTGTAGGTTGTGTCCCTTAGTCCTATGATAATCACAAAAAGCGTTGTCATCCCACCAAGTTGGTTTAAACTATCCTGGATCGTATTGTCTTGGTTCCTGTAGTTGTATGAGGTTGTGTTGTAACAGTTGTTTGAACACCGACTCAATGGGTTCCCCTAAGGGAGTGAACTCATGTTTCTGGAATCTCCTTGGTGGTGGACGTTGAGCGTTTTGGACCATGTTGGGAGGTTGATTGACAGCATTAAGCGTGTTGGCAAAGTTATGAGGCCCTTTTATTGTGAGGAGGGGCCTGCTTGTAATGTTTTAGCATCAACCACCCCATCATTGGTGACATTTTTGTTGCGAGACCAGAATCTGTTTCTGTCGGTGGGAGGCGTTTTGTACGACCGTGTTTCGATTGGGTGTTGTCATCTTGAGTTCACCCTTTTCAATGAGATCCTTCTCTATTATCACCCCCTTTTCCACTAGTTCCGAAAAAGATATGCAGCAATGTACCCTTAAGTTACTCCTGAGTTTTGGATGAAGGTTTTCTTGAAACATTGTAACCTTTTGTTTTTCAGGTATCTCGACAGGACATCTACTAGCAATAGTTCTCCATCTCTGGAAGAAAGCAATGAATGTTTCACCTTCGTCTTGTGTTGTGTGGCACAAGGTTGCTATATTTATCTCATGGTCAATGTGGAAGGAGAATTGCTCCACAAATTTCTCGACTAGCTCTCCCCATGATCTAATGCCAGAATCTAGACCCGAAAACCATTCTAGTGCAACCCCTACAAGACTTCGTGGAAATAGCCTCATAAGGTATGTGGGGTCGTAAGCGACATCAATGCATATGGTAGAAAATTCCCTGATATGTTCTACTGGATTGCGTTTGCCATTGTACTTAGGAAGATTTGGTATGACATATCCGTGAGGGAAAGGTGTCATGTACAATGATCTATCAAAAGGGAATGGGCATATGTCCTTTGGTGAAAATGATTTCTTAGTTGACACTGACATGTTATCCATTTGCGTTTGTAATGCCTGCATTTGTGTTTGTAGGACGTCAACTTGAGTCAAAGATGTGCTAGAAGGATTATGCGGATCCATATATGTATTCTGAAATCCAAAGTCTCGTGATGGGTTTTGATTGAACGTTGGCATCTGAGGTGGATTTGGATTCGGAATGTTGGTAAATGTATTCTGGTTTGGAATCGGCATAGATTGATGTTGTCCTGGATTCTGTGTAAATGGATTCTGAGTACCACTCTGTACAAAGGGATTCTGATTCGAACCGATGTGAAATAGTTTTGGCTTGGAATCTGGGTAGACGGATTCTGACTACCAATCTGTGAAAAGGGGTTCTGATTCGGAACCGATGTAAATTGGTTTTGACTGCTAGTCTGGAAAGGTGGATTTTGATTGCCATATTGGAAGGAGGGAATGCCCCCTGTTTGTGTAATCCTTGGTATAGTACTAGTGACCTGAGCACTAGGTATGGCCATCGACTGTGGCAAGGTACCCATAATGCTAGCAGTAGGTGTGGTTGTTGATTGCGCACTTGTGACACCGACATAAGATGTATGGGCTGATGTTTTAGGTCTTTTACTCCCACTAAGAGGACTGAAGGGGGTAGATGATGAAGCCCCTGTAGTGAAACTAAATCCCGATGTCATGGTAGGTGTACCAAATGGGGATGTATGGACTGTCGTACTCTGTGTAGACGTGCTAGATGGCATAGTCGTGCTGACTTGAGGTATAGTAGTACTAGCAATCGTGGTATTTGTCCCTTGTGTAGGTTGAGTTTGTAAGGTACTAATATCAAATCCTGGAGGTAAGGTAGCACCTTCAGCTAGCAATTTTCCTAAGAACCATTGACGATCGTTTGCTAGGTACTCATCTACAAAAGAGGCAAACTCAGGGTCCTGTGCGGCAGCCTCTATGTCTTCTGTTGTAACATGTCCTTGTGTGTTTCTAGTGGTAAATTTGTCTAATAGAGTCTTATGAGGTCTTGAAGAAAATGGGTTGATGAACTCGCTTGGGTTCGACATGTTTTCTCTCTCTCTTCTCTTAGACCTAGTTTCAACCATGTAAGACAAGCTCAATATGCGGGAAATGCAAAACTATATCTAGAAACTGTATGACTCTATTCTATGTTTTTGGGGTTTTCTTATGCAAAATAAGGGATGTCCTATGATGATACTAGTCTAGACTCTAAAGGTGCAAGAAGTCTAAGTGAGACCCTAAAATGATCAATTCTATAAACCCAAGGTGAAGGGACCAACTACCTAAAGTCAAACCAAAGTGTCAATTTAGATAAGTCAAGGAACCAATGTAGGACAAAGATCAAAGACACGTTGAGTTTCCTAACTAGACTGATGAGCTAGGACAACTCTCTGTAGGACAAAGTATATGATGATAAGACTAGGTTCAATGACAGATTTCGTTGACACTATGACCTTTCTAGAGTATAGATGGTGGACTACTCCTAAAGTTTGTAAAAGTGACCTCTCTAAAAGTCTAATGCAAAGTAATATGATCCCTAAGATGAAGGTAAACTCTAACTAAAGACAACTATGGTAATGACTAAATGAACCTAAAGGATGCAAAATTGAGCAAATCGTTTTAGGTTTCTGTTTTCGAAGACTATTTGTATGAAGACCACTGAAATTGGTATAACCCTACTAACTGGACAGTGACAGTGAATTTTGGTTTTTTTCTGGTAATCAGACAGATGCGTTTCAAATTTAATAGTTGCGGTTCAAACTGATAGATGCGACTCAAAATTACCAGATGCGACTCAAGCTGACAGATACGACCCAGAATATAACTCATGCGGTGTTTCTAAAACAAATGCGAGTCAAACTGACAGATGCGACTCAGAAATTACAGATGCGGCTCAAAACAACCAGATGCGACCTATATAAATCAGATGCGAGCCAAACTGACAGATGCGACTCAAAAATTACAGATGCGACTCAAAACTTACAGATGCGACTCAAAATTAACAGATGCGACTCTAAAAATTAGATGCGTGTTTCTGGTGAAAAATTGCGACTCTCTGTGAATTTTCAGTGACATGAAATTTAAACTGACTCCGTTTTCCGTGATCAAATTCTAACAATCAAAGACAATCGTAAGACAAATATTTTCAGTTTCAATTTTGGACTCAAAGAACATTTAAAGTGATAACAGACAAGCACATCCTAATAGGCCAAAGGCCTAGGGTTTGTATACTTGGTATAGCCCACCAGTTATACCCCGGATTGGTGATGAACACCTTTCCTTCTCGAGAGCGGATAGCTTAGGAATTTGGTGGCATTAGCTCCCCTCCATGGCTCATTAACATCTTTCGAGCACACCAATTCCAAATTCATTGGGTAGTGACATCCCAAGAATTGCTATCTCTACTCAACGGGATTAGTAGTGAGTAATCTTCGGGCATGATACTGTACCCTGCACTAATACCAAGCAACAGCCACAAATAGGTTGGTCTCTACAATAAAGGGTATTTAATTCGGGCATTCCATTCGTGGGGTGTGATCCATACGGCGCGATTCCCCTTTCGGATCCATCTCGTCGGAACCACACTCGTGATTCTTGGGGTTTCCCCAAGAACCCACTTTTGTATACCGGCTGGAAGTCCCTCAGGTTCAGGGTGCTACCGGTCTAAGTTGTTCTGGGGTGAGTACTTTTTCCCACCAAAATAGGCCCAAGTTCTAGAGTTGGTAACCATTTCTCTTACACCCAAGATCGCACGGATGCGCAAGGGGAGAGGATACTTCGATATACCAAATCGTAAGGGTAACCAGACTTGTGCTTTTGCACCAAACACAGTAGACACTTGTTAATTTTAATCCAAGTGAAAGATTTGCTACGCTACCAAACAATCTGTTTCAAAATTTAACTAGGGTCTTCGACAAGTGTCCTGCAGAAGATATCATTAGTAATTTTTCAATATTGTCTTCGTCAATCGTCCTGCAAAAGCTTGTTAACTCCAAATGGCCACACGCTGAAAATAAAATATCAGTAACACGAAAATCAATTGAAAATTCCAGATTGCCGAAAGTAGAAATAAAATTTTACCAGTCAATTGCGTCGTTTTGTTACCAGTCAGATGCGTCGTTTATTTTTCAGTTGTGGCTCGGGATATCACTTGCGATTCAG
This sequence comes from Sequoia sempervirens, assembly GCA_007258455.2. Lineage (NCBI taxonomy): Eukaryota > Viridiplantae > Streptophyta > Pinopsida > Cupressales > Cupressaceae > Sequoia > Sequoia sempervirens. Next base: position 320,190,309 of record VDFB02271358.1, on the reverse strand, counting down.
GAATTTTCAGATACGTCGTTTCTCTGTCAGATGCGGTTCATAAACTCAATTGCGGTTCAAAAACTTCACATGCGGTTCCCGAAAATCAATTGCGGTGCAGAAACTTCACATGCATCATTCCGTACGAAAAATCTACAAAATCAAAAATTAAAAGATCTACGGATTCGCGAAGATGGTGTCTTCACATCGGGTTCACCAAAATGTAACGTCTGAAAATGAAACAAGCCTTTGCACAATAGACAACAAGGAAGATTAGATCGTTAGAAGCACACATGCAATACAAATACTAAATCTAACATGCAAATTCATACGTTAAGCAACAAAGAACATGGGAAAGTAAAAACGTAATTAAAACTAGAACAATCTCACCAATTTTCAAACGTATTTCCATGAATTATCTCGATTGCCCTTCTCCATTTCGCTTGTATGGTATAAATGCCCTCAGATTTTCAAGTAATTCGTGCAAGTATAGCCTAAGATAGTGATTAGCAAAATATCAAAGATTCAAGACAAAAGTGCTCTCCAAAGTTACAAAATTCGCGAGAGAGAGTGGAATGAAGAATGAAAAATCAATTTATAGAAAATTGATTATTCGAACGACAGGCCAAGATTGAAAGATTAACGGACGGTTGAGATTGACAGATTAGACATGCAATTAGATAACTGATAGTATTGACATGAGTCATTCGAATTAGAAAATAGAATTAAAGATTAAATGAATGATTTAATCTTCAGTTCGGCATTCGAAAACATAAGAAATATATTTGCATGACAAAGATAAAGATTGATTATAACGACTCTCTGTTCGAATGCACGCACAACATTTAATTAATTAAATAAGAATATTTAATTAATATGCATGTACACGCAAATGAGTTGGAACTGGAGGATTGCATGATTAGACGAAGAGATTACTCGAAGATGCCACTCAGACATTAAATTAATAGTTAACTGAACGATTAAAATAGATGTCGAGTTGAGTAAAAGTGAATACTTAGATAACTCACATAATTATCTAAAATATAGAAGAATGTGTTAAAATAGAATTAATGAATTAAATAATTCATTTAATTCAAGACTCGATATTTGAAGAATAATTAAATAAATAAGATTTATTTAATTAAATGACGAAGGGGATTTAAATGAATAATTAAATAAATAATGAATTTATTTAATTATAGTTGAAATATGATAAAGAGTAAATTAAATAATAATTTATTTAATTTAACAAGAAGAAGGTTAATTAGTAACATAATTAAATAACAAGCGTTTATTTAATTAATTAAATAGAATAAAGAGAAGTGAATTAATTAAATAATTAATATTATTTAATTAATAGAAGAATTAATAGAAGATGAATTAATTAAATAATTAAGATTATTTAATCAATAGAAGAATTATAATTATGACGAATATGGAAGCCGCAGGCTAAAAACCAGATTTCGATGTCTACACATTGATTGGTATTCCCTTGCAAAAAAATGCAGATTTATGAGCCGTCCAAGAGAATCTCAGCCAAAAAATCAATGCAACATCCTTATTTTGATGATCTTGAAAAATCTCAATTATGATTTGAAGCCATTATAAAAGAGCATGTGAAGCTTTGCGAGGGAACTTCAAGTTACTCATTTGAAGTTAACATCATAATGAGCACCTATGATGTAGAAATTATAAAAGAATATCGAATGTATGAGTGACATTTTAAAATATCTATGAGAACAAAGTACCTAAGCCATTATAATGAGATTTACTAAAATAATGAAATTTGGTGCAGGGGCACCAAGGTTATTGAGCAAATTTCGTTCATGGAAGTCTTAAGTTAGTTTTTTGTTTTGAGTTTTCTCAATTGAATAAGGTCATATTAGACCAATTTATAATGTAATAAGTCATGTTAGTTGGTTTTGGGGTCATTTTGGAATTCATGTTGCATATTTGTCAAAATGATGTAAAATTGCAAAAATTGAAAAGTTGTCAATGTGAAAAAAGTGCAAAAAAATGTAAACTTGAAGTGATTTTGATAGCAATACAGGGAGGCAATCAACTCACTTCCACAATAGAAAAGTATTTCAACCTCCTTCCTTCCCTCAAAACTCAATTTTGGCTTATTTTCAACTTTGCACCTAGTCACTCTTGTAGGTCTGCAGACCTATTTTATCCACCTTGACTCTTAGAATTCCTTAACAACCTCTACAACAAACCACCATTTTAGGCACCCATTTAAGCCTTCTTCAACATACATCAAACCATCATAAGACTCTTTTGGATCAGCTTTCACGAAACAAACAATCCCCCTTTATTCTTCTTATCACACACAAACCACCATTGGGCAACATTAACTAGTTTTCCAAACCACCAATTCCTCCACTTTTAGGGCGTGATAAGCCCTCTAACATAACAAACCTCAAAACCCTCTTCTTTCACAAGTTAGGCAAGGGTTTATTGAAAAATCATACTCCAAACCTTCCCACAACCAACCAAATCCTGAAACACCTTCAAAAAGGTCTACAAAAGCTTAAAAGTTTAAGAGATATTGCTGCCCCCAAAGATTTCTTCAAACCCTTGCACTAAACCACCATTTTCCACTAAAAAATGCACCATTTGACATCTAGGGCATCACCTAAAAACCCTCTATTTTCCTCCCTTGCATACAAAACTTTGCACACATGTTTTATAACCCTAACTAAGCCTCTCCATTGAATTATAGAAGCATACAATCGGTGGAAGGCTTAATATGATATTTTAATGCACTCAAAACCCTTAAAACAGGGTATACAGACCGACCCTCAATAATTGTCTTCTAAAATGCACAAAATCACTTTAAATCCAACCAAACCAAAACTAAAATGGATTTAAGTCTGCTTCCCACCTAATTTCATTGAAAAGAGAGCACAATCACTCTAAGCTATGTTCAACCAGCTCAATCCCTTAAGAGTCCAAAGTGCAAAAGGGTAGTAATCTTTGATGGGGTATTACTCGAAAACCATGGCACTTACAAAATCTTAGTCTAAACCTACGAGATCATGTTGGTCCCCTCTACAATAACCTCTCTTGGTTTTTGTTATCTCAGAGTGGTTTTCCCGTGGTGTCTAGTTTTAACTTGATGAAAAAATTGTCAAATGCAAGTAGTGCAAAGTTACAAAGTAGTGCAACTTTCGTTCTGCAACTCATGTGACCAAACAGAATATTCCAATGCATTCGAATAGGTATTTCACACTAGGCATGGTCCTTTTTCACACCCAAACACATGGAATCACCCCGAGCTACGTTCAACTGAATCAATCTCTTAAGGGTCCAAAGTGCAAAATGGCTGCAAACTTCAGCATGTTGTTACTCGGATACCATGATGCTTAGAAATTTTTTGTTTAATCCTCCGAGATCACATTGAGCCCCTCTACAATAACCTCTCTCATTTTTTTTTTATCTTGGAGTGGTTTTCCCGTGGTGTCCAGTTTTCACTTGATGGAAAAAGTGTCAAATGCAAGCATGGCAAAATTAAAATGTGGTGCAACTTTCATTTTACAACTCGTGTGACCAAACGAACTATTCCAACACATTCGAATAGATATTTTTACATTAGGAATGGTCCTCTTTTGCACCCAAACATGCAGAATCGCTCTGAGCTACGTTCAACCGGATCGATCCCTTAAAGGTCCAAAGTGCAAAATGGCTGCAAACTTCAGCATGTTATTACTCGGATACCATGATACTTAGAAACTTCTCATTGATCCTATGGGATCATGTTGGGCCCCTCTACAATAGCCTCTTAATTTTTTCTATTTCAGAGGCATCTTTCCGTGGTGGCAAATTTTCACTTGGGGAAAAAGTTGTCAAATGCAAATAGTTGAAAGTTGCAAAGTGGTGCAACTTTCATTCTACAGCTGATATGACCAAACAAACTGTTCCAACGCGTCCGAGTAGGTATGTTTACACTAGGCATGGTCCTCTTTCACTCCCAAACACGTGGAATCACTCTGAGCTACATTCAACCGAATTAATCCCTTAAGGGTCCAAAGTGCAAAATGACTGCAAACTTCAGCATGTTGCTACTCGGATACCATGACGCTTAGAAAATTCTTGTCTAATCCTATGGGATTGTGTTGGGCCCTTCTACAATAAACTCTCTCAATTTTTGCTATCTTGGAGGCATTTTCCCGTGGTGGCGAATTTTCACTTTGGGAAAAAGTTGTCAAATGCAAGTAGTTGAAAGTTGCAAAGTGGTGCAACTTTCATTCTGCAACTCATGTGACCAAATTTTTTTTTCCAACACATCTAAATAGGTATGTTTATGCTAGGAATGGTCCTCTTTTGCACCCAAACATGCGGAATCACTCTAAGCTACATTCAACAAGATCGATCCCTTAAGGGTCCAAAGTGCAAAATGACTTCAAACTTCAACATGTTGTTACTCGGATATTGTGATGCTTATAAAATTCTTATCTGATCCTATGGGATCATGTTGTACCCCTCTACAATAACCTATCTCATTTTTTTCTATCGTGGAGGCATTTTCCCATGGTGGCAAATTTTCACTTAGGGAAAAAGTTGTCAAATGCAAGTAGTTGAAAGTTGCAAAGTGGGGCAACTTTAGTTCTGCAACTCGTATAACCAAACGGGTTATTCCAACGTGTCTAAATAGGTATTTTTATGCTAGGCATGGTCCTCTTTCACACTCAAACACACAGAATCACTATGAGCTACATTCAACCGGATCGATCCCTTAAGGGTCCAAAGTGCAAAATGGCTACAAACTTCAACATGTTGTTACTCGAATACCGTGATGCTTAGAAACTTCTCGTCTAATCCTATGGGATCATGTTGGATCCATCTACAATAACCTCTCTTATTTTTTCTATCTCAGAGGCATTTTCCCATGGTGGAAAATTTTCACTTGGGAAAAAAGTTGTCAAACACAAGTAGTTGACAATTGCAAAGTGGTGCAACTTTCGTTTTGCAACTCGTGTGACCAAACAGACTGTTTCAGCATGTCCGAATAGGTATGTTTACACTATTCATGGTTCTCTTTCACACCCAAACATGCGAAATCGCTCTAAGCTACGTTCAACTAGATTGATCCCTTAAGGGTCCAAAGTGCAAAATAGCTACAAACTTCAACATGTTACTCGAATACCATGATGCTTAGAAACTTCTCGTCTAATCCTATGGGATCGTGTTGGGCCCTTCTACAATAACCTCTCAATTTTTTCTATCTTAGAGGTATTATCCCATGGTGGTGAATTTTCTCTTGGGGAAAAAGTTGTCAAATGCAAGTAGTTGAAAGTTGCAAAGTGGTGCAACTTTCGTTCTACAACTCATGTGACCAATCGGACTGTTCCAACACATCCGAATGGGTACATTTACGCTATACATGGTCCTATTTATGCTAAGTGCAAAAGGGAAGCAATATTTGACAGGCTATTACTTGGAAACCATGATGCTTACAAACTCGTCGTCTGAGCCTACGAGATCGTGTTGGGACCCTCTACAGTAACCTCTCTCATTTTTTGTTATCTCAGAGTCATTTTTCTATGGTTTCGAGTTTTCACTTGATGGAAAAAGTGTCAAATGCAAGCAGTATAAAGTTGCAAAGTAGTGAAACTTTCATTTTGCAATTCGTGTGACCAAACAAATTGCTCTAATGTGACTCGATAGGTACATTTACGCTAGGCATGGCCTTCTTTCACACCCTAACACAAGAAATCACTTCGATCTATGTTCAACCGGCTTGATCCCTTATGATGGCATGCAAAATAATCGAAAAGAGAAACATACACACAATGGTTGAGAAGTCTGAGTTTTCCACACAAAAAGCATATGATCATTGGAAACTCAAAGTTAGTGGTTGTTGAAGAGTTTTAAGGAGAATATCAATCAAATATCTCTGTTTCTTTGTTAATTTATGTGCATTTTCTTCATTTCCAACCTAAGTATAGGTCTGTACAGTAGGAGTTTGCTCTAAGATGATCTGAATCTGTTGTAGAATGATTTTAGATTTGATTAAAATCCATTCTTGTGGAATTCCATTAAGTTCCAAGTAACTTAGAAGTAGATTTCTGAAATAGGTTTGAACTTGCTCATACAAGGGTTTGTGTGTAATATGTTGAAATAGGCCATTCCACCTATTGTTTAGGCCTTGTCTCGGTGGAATGGGGATGATGTAAGTAGGATAGGGAGTAGGAATAAGAAAATAACATTGGTAAAGGCATTGGAAGAGATTACTAATGCTTCCCCTATTGAAAATTCAGAATCTAGGCCTTAAAAGCAAGGCTAGAAGAGGTGAAAAGAAGGAATTTCTTGAAAATAAGTTAGAATAGGTTGGAAATAGAGTGAGGTTGTGAATTTTGATGTGTTCAAAAGGTCTACAAGCACATGAGAGGTCAAAACTATGTTATGGCATGATACCCTAGTTGCAAAAAGAGGGGTTTTCAATGAAAAATTGAGGTTTGAGGGAGTAAAAGTGGGTAAAGTCAAGGGGCAGCATAATTTGGTGGTCAATTAAGTTTGTGTAGTTAAAATGAAGAGTGTTGGAAGAGGTTTTGAGGTTGTATGAGGTTTGGGTTCAGGTTCATGGGTTTGGTTCATTAGTTCGTCCAAAAAAATTTGGAGGGGGGTTCAATTTGTTTTGGGTTCATTAGTACAAAAAACATGTAAAAATAATATATATGTATATGTATATGTATATATATATATATGTAGCCTAGAAGCATGAATTAGGATTAGAATATCACATAACATCATATAAACAACAAAACCACCATAAAATTGAATGTCATTTAAAACATGCATGATAAATATTCATCGTTGAAACTTGAATTGTGGTAGCTTGATATACACAGTCTATTGATGTCAGGATTCAATTTGTATGATTTTTAAAGAAGAAGCCAACTGAGTAGAGTTATCAACATTCTTCAAAAATCATAAGAATTTGTTTAGTACACTAGCCATTTTGATGTCTTCTTGTAGTCTCAAACATTATTTTGTATCATTGTTACATTGGTCTTGAGAGTGGTAGCTTAATATAGCTCCACAATACAAAATTTGGTTTACCTGTGCAGTGTAATAGTGGCATAGGCAGATTTTTCTTTGAAAGAACCAAAGGGTGACTGCACAATTGGAGTGTATTAACACATATCTTTTTGTAATATCAAGGATACATTTTGAAATCTTTTTATGAATCATTTCATGGAATACCAATTGAATTTTTTTTTTTTGCTTTTACATAAAGTTGTTTATCATCAATTAATTAATATTCAAGACAAACCATGAAGGAAAACAATGATCAATGCTAGGGCTAACCAATTAATAAATATACATGTGAATAATTCAAGCATGTACATGTGAATAAAGGAAGCACAAGTACTCAAAAACACGTAAGCCTTGAAGTATACACACGAATACATAGTATACACAAATTAATACAAAGTATGTGCACAAATACAAGGTATACACATGAAAACACGTAAGTCACAAAGTATACATTGGAGCATACGTAAGTCACAAAGTATACATGTAAGTTGTAAAGTATACACTTGAATACACATAACTCATATCTATTGAACCATGAATTTATAATGAAAATATGGACACCATCGATAAAAAAGATTTGTATTAACCAAATGGCCATGTACGCATACATCAATATATGTCGATATAAGTATAAAATATAGGTACAAATAGACATATAGTCTTACGAGAATGCCATATAGGCATACAATTTCAAATATATCCAATACAAATTATGTACAAAACTGCCATTTAGGCATACAACAAAGGGCTCTGGAATCAAAAGTCATTGCTCTCCATGCTCTGGAAATAATTTTTTTTCCTTTGCTTGTCGATCAGATGGTGATAGCTTTGTCACTTGTTTGTGTTGCACTCGAGGAGTGCTCCTCCTAGTGTTTAGTTCTTGGTGAAGTTTTAACTATTACAATAAGAAGACATTAATATATAGAAATTGCATTATAAAAAATGATATATTTAACAAAATAATCACTTACCATCATCTCATGATCACTCTCCATGAGGGAAATATTCACACGCCCATGTTGAGGCATGCTTAAGCCCTATATAAACCATCCAAATAGAAATTAAACTACGAATCAATAATGGTTTTATTTTTCACTAACTAACATCTATAACAATGAATGTCAATTGAAATTTAGTAATTTTCCTCATACCTCCTCTGTCAGATCCATCGAGGATTCTATAGCAGATGAAACACCGATCTCCATTTCCCTCATCACATTCAGAGGTGTTTTGGCTTGCAACATCTGAAAATAAAACAACAAATTATTCAATCACAAAAACTACAATAGTGATCCACAACATGACTTATAATGTATGAGATAATGAACAAAATTTTGAGTACTTATTAAACTATATATTTCTGACTATCATGCTTACTATTTTCCCTATCCATATCTTGTTCAAAAGCACATATTTTTAGGATTTTACCCATAGCAACAAGCCACTGAACCGTTTGATAAAATGCTTTCATAGATATGTACAATAACTGTGGTGGCATAGAGAAGGCAGTGAACTGTTTGAACAAATGCCTCAAAGAAATGGAATCTCATGGTGATGGAATGCCATTACAAACAAATGCATGTCATGGCATTCCATCACCATAAGACCCCATTTCTTTCAGGTATTTTTTTAGATAGTCCATTTCCTTCTCTATGGTATTATTGCTTACTATTATGCTTTGATAGAAATTTTTCCAAGCATCCATAGTTTGTTGGAAAGCATCTATTTTAGGATTTTAGCCATAGTAGCAAGGAAGTGAGTAGTTTGATAAAATGCTTTGGTACACATGTATGGAAAATGTGGTATCATATAAAAGATGGTAAGTTGTTTGAAGAAATGCCTCGAATAAATGTGGTCTCATGGTGATGGAATGGAATTCCATCACCATGAGACTGCATTTCTTTGAGGCATTTTTTCTACCTACTAACTGCCTTGTCTATGCTATTGCTTACTATTATGCTTTGATAGATTTTTTCCAAGCATCCATAGTTTGTTGGAAAGAACCTTTTTTAAGATTTTAGCCATAGCAGTGAGGAAATGAACTGTTTGATAAAATACTTTGGTAGACATGTATGGAAAATGTGGTAGCATAGAAAAGGCATTGAGTTGTTTGAAAAAGTGGTGCAGGTGCACCTTTACAAGAGCATGCCTCCATGAGGAAAATTTAGGATTTTGAGGTTGTATAGGTATTTTTATGATGTAATAAGGCTTAAATAGCCATTTTTGGGTTTGTAATGGTCTTTGGTATTCATTTTAGGCATAAATTGTAAAGTTCCAGAATCTTAACAAAAGTTGTCAATCAATGTTGTAAAAATGCAAAAAGGGTGCCAAGTGGAGGAATATGAAGAGTCAAGGTAGTTGTAGAGGTAATCTTAGGCACTTATTAAGTTGAAATGATTGGGAAAGTGTTTAAAAGATGTGATTCATCATTTTTAGTTGTTGTTCAAGCATTTTGAAGGAGAAAACTAATAAAATATCACTATTATATTGCTATTTTTTGTGTTTTCCTCCATCATCTGCCAGTGTATAGTTCTGTGCAGGTGTAGTGCATCTGTAATGTGTGTGAATTGAAGGATTTAGGTGTTGGAATCAATTTAAATCTAATTTTAGCATTTGATATTGAGTTTCAAGCTTTTGGTGGCCTGATTTCTCTAGGCGGTCAGAAAATAGGAGCTAAGGGTTCAATTGCCCAAATGAACTGAAAAGTCCATTCCACCTTTCTAAAGCAACTATTTCTTGGTGGAATGGACCGGTTTGAAGTAAGAGTAGGTGTAGAAGGTAATGAATTTGTTTGGTGAAGTTTTTGTGTGAGTTCTCCTTGCTTCCCTAGTGAAAAACTAGTTTTGGTGCCTTTTAAACAAGGCTAGAGTGAGTGAAAAGAGGACATGGGTTTAGAAGTGGATAGAATCCCCTAAAAACTATGAGAGTAGGTGAATTGGAGGGTTTCCAGAATATCTGAGAGGTTTTAAGTGGTTAGAGAAGTGAAAAGTGAGAAACCCTAGGTGAAAGAGGGTGAGAACTAGTGAAAAAGAGTGATTTTATGAAGGAAGTGTATGTAGATCTTTGTGGCAGCAATATTTGAGGATGGAATGAGCATGTACAAGCATAAATAAGCGTGATTGAAGTGATTATAAGCTTGTGAGAGGTTAGGGAATAAGAGTTTCAATAAGCCCTAATTAATTGCAAGTGAGGGTTTTATGAAAAGGGGTCTAAATGAGTGAGAGGAGACCTGAAAATTGAATAATTTGAGGTTTTCTTGGTTTTCTTTTGACTGTTTGGAGGTTTCAAGTGTTGGTTGTGTGTTAGAGAGGTGTCTCTTTGATAAAGAGGCCTATTGTGGCCTAATTCAGCGTTAAAATCTAGATTAGGATAGTCGCTCCAAAAGAGTTGCAAGTGAGTTTCAGATATGTGAGAGCAAACCATAATGGGTGCCTAGTTTGGAGCATAGACAAGGAAGTGAATTGTTTGAAAAGATGCCTCAATAAAATGTGGTCTCATGTAATGCCATGACAAGCAAATGCAATTGGAAGCTAGACTTATTACTTGTGCTATGTGAAGTAATTGCATCACTACTTATGTTGACTTTCTAAAAAACTATATTGTAGTTGAAATTTTTTCATCTATCAACATCTAGTTATTGGTTATGGAATGTGAAGTAATGCTTTGAGTTTGAATGATGTGAAATGCAACATAATCAATGATATGAATATAAACTACACAAATCTATTAAGTATAATCCATTAGTTAAACTCTTTATTCTATTACCTGCGTGAAGGTTTGACTAAATCCACTAGCACTAGGAGGTGTTCCCTCAAAACCTCCAATATTAGCCTATTCAACATCCAAAATCACATATTAAAATACCATTCATAAAACAATACTATTAACATGTAATAAATTTATAATTATTTATTAGTTACATACCCCATTGATAGGTGTACTGTAGAAATAAGTAGGTGTAGGGCCGGTGTATCTAGTATCAACACTGTGACCCTGCAAGTTTATTAAAATCATAAAACTAAATTAGTTAATCTTGCATTTCAAAATCAAAATTTAATAAATTAAATTCAATGAACATGCTAACTTTTACCTGAGTATCAATGCCATACACGTCATGCAAAATTTTAGTTTCCCTCTCCATCTCCATAGCTGCAAACGGATCCTATGCAGTACCCTCCTGAGTGTCGGTGGGGTCATATGAACAAGTCGCCTTGCAAGATTGACACACATGGGATCGAATCCCACCTATCGAAGACTCCCCTGGATTGCGTTATACAAGAGGGCTAGCATGTTACATGACACTCTGCGTCAAAGAGTTGATGGCCTGTAGAGTCTCTACGTCGGCACTCTCCTTCACAATGGAAGGGATGACGATGTGATCATGAGGTGGCCTAGCGAGAGGTCATCTCGCTTGTCGTGTAGGATCCAACTGTGCATCGGGTCTATCTTGTGTCGACCACCCACCTCTCCCCTGGAAGTCCCTCATATCAAAATAATTTAGGATTTTGTTCAAGATGAAATCAACGTATAGTTTCCTAAGGAAATACTGCGAGACTTCACAATTTTTTCATGGTGGGTCATCAAAAACCATGTACCACGTATCCCAAAAATCTTTCCTAATCTCTTGGTGGTGGCACCAATAAATAGGAAACCTCTTCGCATTGAGGGATAGATTTCCATTTCACCATGGGTCATTGAATAATGCACACAAATGACCTTTTGTAAGTTTTAAATCTTTTACTTCTTTATATGATAATTTATCTTGGTAAAAATCCCTAGCTGCCTACCTCCTATCTTGCCAACCAGTTAATTGTTTGTTGATTGAATCTACATTTTTTAACATATCTTGCAGTGAAGTTTCTAGGGTCATTATTTTCATAGTTGAACCATTTGGATCGTTCAACCTCTCGATTAAATCCTTAATTTGTTTTTTATTGTTCTCAATTTCACCCATTGAATTTTGTTGAGTGCCAAGAGGGTATTGAGGGATTGGTGGAGGTTGTTGTTGTGGTTGAGGATTTTCTTGTTGAGGATTTTTTTCTTGTTGTGGATTTTGAGGAGGGTTTCTAGGTTGATTAACATCTACAAATTCAAAAAATAAATATCAAATACAACCTAAAACTAACAAATTAAAAAAACAAACAAACAATCCTTACCTCTTTGACCTCCTCATCGATTTGGGGGAATCCTGACAATGAATTATCAACCATTGATGAATATTTTTGCAAAAAAGCTCCTCCTAGAATGCGAGCGCAAAATTTTGGGGTTTTTGGCCACATGCAACAAGAAAAACACGGTCAGAAATGAGAATGAAGTCAACCTCTCTTTTTTGCTTTTAACATGTCATAATGCGAGCACATTATAATGTGCTCATGTAATGGGCTTGTGGTGGCTGAGCCTCAGGCTTGGCACACCAAGCCATAACCCGAGCACATTATAACACACTCATGTTATGTGTTTTCAAAAAGAAATTAAAAAGTGGCCACAAAATTGCTACCCATCTTCCTGCACCCGCCCCATGATAGAGGATAAAAGCACAAAAAACGTATATCTAAGGCAAGGAAATTGATATTTGTTTTGGAGATTCATTTTTTTATGTTTAAAATCAGTGATAGTCTAGAGCTAAGTTAATTTTCTTCCATTTTTCTTTTTGGTTTTATGTAAATTTATTTAAAGCTTTTAGTATGGTTTAAAGGTTTTTATTTTTAAATTTTAGGAATTAGTTAAAAAACGTTAATTTTTAAGTTTTGAATTGCAAATAGGTATAAATTGTAGAGGAAGGTCAAAACCCAAACCCTCCTCCACCAAACACTCCCCCAATAAATCCTCCTCAATTGAAGAACAAATTTATAGAAATATTATTGATTTGAATAACATTATAGAAATATATCATCAACACCCTCGATTGTCTTCAATTACAACCAACTTAGAGGAAATTTTTGCACATGTTAGAACCCTCACAAGTCAACATGAGTCATTTTGAGAATGGCAAGAATCCAAGAGGCAAGAATACTCTATCGGGTTATCATACGATCAAGTGAAAGAATTAGACATAACCAAAGCCATGTTAACAAAATATTTTGTCAGTCCTAAAATTGGATTACATGTTGATTACACAAACTTCTCAAATTGGAAAACCACATGATATTGATTCTCTTGGTGGATCGATTGATATTGGTGGACTTGCCTTGTCTACACATATTTGTGTGCCTCATTGATGTGTAATCATTTATGTTTAGGTCCTCTCGAAGAGACTAGAGAGCCACCCCTAAACACATATGAATATGATCCCTCATATAAAACATTCATGAGATGAGCTAGCATGATCTAGAACACAAGTGGAGGAAACAAAGACAATAACACAAGCAAGGCCATTACGGGTTAGAGAAGAGGACCAAGGTCAATATTTCTTATAGGTAAAATTTAAAGTTATTTCATAGTGTATTTTATTTGAAATTAATATAACAAAGATTATTATTAGTGTATATAAGTGGGATAACAGTTGATGACAAAGGAGGAGCTTATAGAAGTACATCATGGTACTCTTTCGGGAATTGAATTTGGCCTAGACTTGATGGTATATTTTTTTCTACATGTTTAAATTTTTATTGTATGCATTTCATTTTTTGTGAGTAATTATATGTTTATTTATCTTGATCTTATTTTACTTTTATAATCTTCTCCAAATTGAATGAGGTGACACCTTTTCTAATGTGTTATAATATAACACCTGATTGTCCTAAGGGACCATCATTTAGAGAATGACTCTCAAAGCAACCACAAATAGTCAAGGTAATTGGATTGAATTTTAATTGAATTAATAGTTTAGAGAATTTATATATGATTGGATTATAATAACATGTGACCATTTCTCTATTAAAATTCCCTAATTAGTAAGAATTAATAAAAAAGAATCATGATGACAACCATATGAAGTATAATTTTTCATTTCACCAAACACTTTTCTTTTATAGTATCTTATCTCACTACTGCAACCATCCAATATTTTATGGGTGTGACTACATCCACCTTTGCCCAAAGTTTTCTACTATTTCTGTAGACTAAATTATCCAAACTCACTACTCCTTGTTATATACTCGCAATCTCTACCCCTAATCGCATAGTCCCCCTCTTCTTCCATTCTTACCTTCCTTCAATCCAGAACATTGTATATATAACATCAATAAGTTTTCCAATGATCAATGTTATTCAAAACATAGTACAAAGCCCAATACCACATATAACATGTCATCAACTAGAAATAATATACTTACAAATTTAAAGGGTTAAATAATAGAGAAACCTCCATGTGATGCTCAACACTTATCCTCAAGGGTTCAATAAATTCTTAATATTATTCTATTGGTGAAAACTCTAAATCACTTGCCACACATGAAAACAAGCCCAAATATACACATATGTCCACTTGATAGGTGCTCTCAAACTAGTTTACTATATTTTTCTCATTAAATTCTTCTCAAATTTTAATATGACACTAAAAAATAATAACATAAACTATTCCCAAAAATATAAAAGCCAATTTCAAGTTAGATAAAATTGGGTAGATTTCTTCATCATAGACTACTAACTACAACTACAAACAAATAATTGAGCTAAACTAATAAAATTCACTTTTTCATAATGATTCAAGATTACCACATTGCCTAGGGATACTCGTGAATTATTTATGTTAGGGGAATTGATGCCTATAACATTCCAAGTTAGGATTGTCATTGTAGTGGTGGGGGTACTTCCCCTTACTTTGATTTCTTTGTTTATCAAAAATTTAGTGTAGATTAAAAAATAGATTTGACATCTTCAATTGTGACTTCTTGAACTATCTGAAAACCCTTTCTTATTTTGGGATTGTAGTTAGATTTTTCCTTTTGTGTCTCCTATTACGAAGATAAAAAATCCATGAAGACCAATATTTTGGATTCCAAAAGAAACACCACAACCATAACCAACAACATAATAAATAGAAAAGGAATCAACAAACTCCCTAATTCCAAAATCTTGAATTCTCTACTACATTACAATTCACTAGGTATTCAACTGAGCTATTGTATTAGGGTTTTACTTTACATCTATCAAGACACTATGAATTATGATATTAAGTGATGGAAACCTACTTCATGAAATAAATCCTTCTTATGAGCTAAGCTCTATGGATCTTATTTGCTAAAGGGATTAGAATTATGAAGTTGCTAGATACCTCTACATGATATTGACTATGAATCACCATGGAACTTGTCAAGGCCTTCCCTATATCTACACAAAATCATGAAGAAATAGCAACTTACAATGCACTAGCTTCAATTATCCATTGTTCATAGGTTTAAATCCTAAAGGATTGAATGCGTGTTCTTAACACCATCAGTAATAATTTTCTTCCACATTTACTGTCACCTCTTCCTTAAACTTCAACACCTGAGCCATATCTCTTAAATGTGTAGGAAATAGAAAGCATATAATCTATACACTCTAGGCCACATTGGAAATAACTACTACCAATAACTATGAAATCTTGCATTATGCAAGCCTTATAATGTAGGAGATATGATTATCCAAATTAGTGTCAAACTAGCCTAAAAAAACATAAATCAACTATTTCATTAAAAGTGAAGTTTTAGAGCAATCTCTTATCCATGAGTTGATATCTTCTTTTAGGATCCCTTTCCTTCTAATATTGATGCTCAATTATCATGACGGTCATTAAACTATAGAACATGCAAAGGATAAAAACATAAATTACACTAAAATACCACCTTATGTAAATTTACCAGTAATAAGACACAATAGTCAAAAACCACAACATTAAGTGAATTTAACATTGTTCCTATTCACACTACATAAATGTAGGGAGATGATTTATTACAATATTATCTTAGTATACTAAGATTAATTTTAATTATTGTTATCACCTGAAATTGCACCCTTGTTGAACCTGATGTTCAACACCTCAGTGTAACATGGGAAGACCTCAAAAGTCATGGGTCACTTGTAAACAGAGGTCAACCTCCAGAGAAGGTCGGCTTCCTTTGCGCTATCACCTAAAACTACTGATCTTGTAAGGAAAAGGGAGAAAGAGAATGCATACAAATTAAAACTAAACCCTATGGTGATGCACCTAAATAACAAGAACGATGAGATACTCGAGTTACACTTGAATACTAATGATGGACATGGGACTGCACAACCAGATTTTGTAGATTATGCATACAAACAGGTTTGACATGCACACACTTTCAAGAAGGAAAATAAGATTTTCACAAATTAAAAGCTCATGTGCAATTGAGTAAACATAGTTTATAACCTACATGATACTACTTGTGCAAAGAAAGGCATGTGAACATGAAACAAAGCTATAAGGAAAAGAAATATTTCACTAAGTAGCTTGATGAATCACTTAAAAAAAATGCACAATACTTCACAAGAACTAGAAGGAAAATTCACCCATCAATGGTAACCAAGGTAAATTTTATATAACATGCTCCAAAATGAGTTACAGAAGTTTGATAATCTGAGAAAGGACTGTAGAAGTCACAGACTTTCGAAGAGCATCCGGAGAACTCCTTTACAAAGAGGAAAAAATTGCCTTATATACAAAAAGATGTGTCGGCCCCTTGGGCTTTACAAAAATATTAGTCTTCAGAAAGATCTACCCCTAGATCTATTAAAGAAGTTACATATGCATTTAATGTCTATCCTCATTGTCCACTCTTGAATCTCCTTTACCAGCTGACATCCTAGCTATCCCTATGACTCTTGACCTCTTCTTTCTTTTAGCCTTCTTCTTGCTCGAGATCTTTTTGTAGGTTGACTTCCCCTGCAACAACTTCAAACTTTTCATTTAGATCTCAATATCATTAATCTTCGAGCTGCCCCATTGCCATTGATTTCAGGAAAATTCCATGTCGTTTATGCTCTGTTGGTCTCGTTCACAGGGGAAGTCAAATAGTCAAACGACTGATGGTTCACCCTTGGCTCCTTCAGATTGGTCGAGCTCATGCCACACAGATTCCAGACGGTCAAAAGTTGCTTCATCAGAATCGCATGTCGGTGAGACACTAATCGTGTCTCCCCGATGCGATTATGCTCTCATAGCAGCCATCGGCATAGCTTACAACTGTCACTGAGAGTTCTCATCAAGCTTCAAAAGTCATACCGATATCCCTGAAACCATCGGCAAGACACAATTATTTCGCTGAGAACTCATGTCAAACTCCTTTCATATCGACTAAGACATCACAGTGATGACACCTCTTTTCCCCCGAGCTCCAAACTCTTTCGGCAAGAGTCCACCTTGTTGGCTAGACATCTTAGCGAAAGCACAAACCTTTGGTGAGCTGAGACCACTTCGGCAGGACTCTGCTTGGTCACTGAGACATTACGGCAAAAGCAAATCATTCAGGTAGGAGTCTCCCCAATATCCACTTGTGAACAAACCTCGGCAAGACCTTCGACACTCGGCAGGACATCTTACCGATGTCAAACTCTCTCGGCGAGCTCACTTTATTTTGGGGAGACATCCCTGTGTCGGCGAGACATCACGGCGAGCTCCCTCATTCTCCCCGAGCTCCTTTCTTTCGCCGAGAGCTCTTTGTGTTCGGTGAGACCTCACATTGATGGAAAAACACTATACCGAGACCCTTCAATCTTCGGCAGGACTCTGCTTTCACTGAGACATCATGGAGACTCCTTTCCTTTGCATCGAGCTCATACCTCATTTCAGGGAGACATCGCTTGGTCAGTGAGACCTTCCTTCGCCGAGACTTCCATCTTGTCGGCCAAGCCTCACCCCGATGACACCATTCCTTCGATGACGCTAGCCTTGTGAACAACCTTGGTGTGACTTTCATCTGTCGGGAAGACTTTCATCGAGTGGCAAGAGTCTTACCGATGTCCCCTTTTGTTTCGAAAATAATTTAGTGGGTCGGGAAGACCTCCATCGATCTCAAGATCTTTGGGCGACTTTTTCATATCGGGGAGACCTCGCTTGATCGGTAGGACCTCACAGCGAAGGCACAAGTTTTCGCTGAAACCTTCTCCTTCTGCCAAACTTTATGCCGAAATCATAACCTTATGTCGAGAGCTCCCCAATGAACAACTATCGGCATGACCCTTTTCAAGTGAAGAGATACATGAATTCTCATGGTGACCCAAAAGTCATGTGACTGGTTTATTTAACCACATAAGACGCACTGCCAGTCGGCAAGACAACAAGAAGGTCTTGTCGACTTTCTTCTCTGGTGAGTTTCATGCCAAAATGAATGAAGGATGCCTTCCAATAGACCTCCTTGTGACTTAGCATCAGATGTATGATTTATCCCTTGTTGTGAATGTTCCCATTGGCCTTCATGAACACCTGAAACACATATTCCCCTACTTGATTGAGCCTGTAGGTGAAAATTGGGTAACATTTCTGGTGGTGACCTTTGCTAGATGTTTGCCTGCTAAACATGGAAACCAGTAGCCTAGGCCTATCCATTGGGCATGGAGTCATTGGGAAAACTAAGGAACGGACTTGGAGCAGCCTTGCACATGGCTATAATGCATTTGTAGCTCAAGAACAAATCACTCAGAAATTTATTGAAAACAAGAAACTACAGAAGGGAAAAATTTCTAATTGTGCTGATACAACACTTAGGGAATTGAAACAACAACTAAACCTACCCTATTCTAACCAGCAAAGAAGCTAGCCAAACGAAACCATTCACAGGATGGTTGAAATAGCTACCTTTTCTCCTCAATATGTAGCAGCTTACATGCATGATGGTAGCTAAAAGAAGACAATATACTGAGAAATGTTCAACAAGTTGATGCATCGTTTCTTGAAAAAGATAAAGAGATTCACTACCCTCCTTTAATAGATCACATGCAATGTTACTTAAAAGAGGATAAGTGAGTTGGACATACTCATGTTCATTTGCAAGTGCATCCTTGATGACATTCTCAGTCATACCTTCATGCTTGATAATCTGTGCTTGTTTGGACTCCATGTTGGTTAAATACCTGATAGGGCAGCCTCTAGTAAGGGAAAATATTGCACTTTCCTTGCTGATCTTTTGCTCATGAGCTGCCATTCTATCACCTTGTTGGCTGGAAAGGTCGAGTCCTTGTGGCAGACTTGGTGGGAAAATAGAAACCTCCTTAGCATGCTCATGCTTTCCAAAATGAATATTTGTTCCTTCAATGGAGAATAATGAGGTGGCTTCCTCCAACACATTTTCAATCAATTCATCAATCTCTGGTTCCTTTATACACCATAAAGGAAGCTGCTTATAATTTTCATCATCACTGGAAGAGCTACATTCTGATTTAGGCTTTTCCTCTTCAATGAAAGAAGACAACAATTCAAGTGGTGATGAAGTCTCAAGTTCTATATAATGAAATGGAAGTTCCTCCGACCAGTTATAATCTTGGAAAATAGGTTCATGAGGCTCCTCCTGCTATTTCAACATTTGTTCAAGCTGTTGCTCCAGATCATCATGACTATCAGCCTTTTTTGACTCTTTTCCATCCAATGTGGAACAAAACTATTCAATAATACATGTGGACAACTCTTCAAAAAGCTCCACATTGGCTTCCTCATCCAAAACACACTCAGAAACATCAAAAATCTCACCTTGGAGGATAGAATCAGGTTCAATTTCAGGCTTTTCTTCCTGAAATAAGCCTCCATTGTCATGCTGGTTGCCATCAATCAACAACTCACCAATGCATTCTTGATGTTCAATCATTTGTTGTTGTTGCTTTCTATATTCCTCCATAGCTAGATGTAACAGATTTGGAATTCTAATCTCCTCCATGGTGAATGAGCTTGAGTTAGTTTGATCAAGGGTTTGCTCCTCTTTAACTGCAACACTCTCCTCTTCGAAACTCCCCCCAAGTTTCCTCTTTTGAAACTCCTCCATCTGTTGTCCTGATTGATCATGTTCATTCACCTCCTGCTGCAAATTTTGCTTGAAACCTGGAAATTTAAAGTTACGAACCCTCTCCTGAATAGGCTGATGTGGAATATAAGGAGCTACTTGGACCTCATGCCTCTATGTTTGAGCAAGAAAAAGCTTCATTTGCTCCTCTTTCACAGCTAACTCTCTCTCGAGCCTATTCTCAAATTGTCTCCTTTACGTCAGTGATTCTTGCTCATGAAGGTAGGCCTGATAGGCTATCTCTTCTTGTTGTTGATTGTACTCCTGCTACCTCCTAAACTCTTCTATCTGCCTTGCGATGTCCGACAGTATGTCCTTCATGTTATTCTTTATATAATCAACCTCTTGGAGCTGATTTTGGACATCCAAATGTGGATCCGAAGGCTGAGTAGGGTTGGGTGGGAGGTGAGCATGTTCAACATGTTGATAGGCTATTGTTGCATGGTTGTTTGGGATTAAACCAACAGCATGATGGGCCGGATATGGCTGATAGGGAGATTGGTTGACAGGATTTTCATGAAATTGAAGTGGGTATACATGGTGACTATGAAAATCTGTCATCTCTACTCATATGAATGCTGAAAATCAGAATATTAAGCTTGTAATTAAAACATACTAGCACTGAACTTGTTCAAACCAAAATATTTGAGCTCGGAGTTGCCAGGTGTTATTCAAACTACCTCCAAAGGTTGACTGATACTGAGGTAGACACCAAATCTCTCAGTATGCTAGATTTCTTATTAATGCACTAGATTTTCTACTACTTCCCAAACTCAAAGTCGCCATGATATGCTAATGTCATTAGTCTGAAAGAATCGAAACTTACTGGCTACATATCAAAAACTAGTAGTAATATGTACTCTTTAAATTGTTCTGATTCGAACTATCCCACCGAGCGTGCCAAAACTGTTATCACCTGAAATTGCACCCTTGTTGAACCTGATGTTCAACACCTCAGTGTAACATGGGAAGACCTCAAAAGCTATGGGTCACTTGTAAACAGAGGTCAACCTCCAGAGAAGGTTGGCTTCCTTTGCGCTATCACCTAAAACTACTGATCTTGTAAGGAAAAGGGAGAAAGAGAATGCATAAAAATTAAAACTAAACCCTATGGTGATGCACCTAAATAACAAGAATGATGAGATACTCGAGTTACACTTGAATATTGATGATGGACATGGGACTGCACAACCAGATTCTGTAGATTATGCATATAAACAGGTTTGACATGCACACACTTTCAAGAAGGAAAAGCAAATTTTCACAAATTAAAAGCTCATGTGCAATTGAGTAAACACAGTTTATAACCTACATGATACTACTTGTGCAAAGAAAGGCATGCGAACATGAAACAAAGCTATAAGGAAAAGAAATATTTCACTAAGTAGCTTGATGAATCACTTAAAAAAAATGCACAATACTTCACAAGAACCAGAAGGCAAATTCACCCATCAATGGTAACCAAGGTAAATTTTATATAACATGCTCCAAAATGAGTTACAGAAGTTTGATAATATGAGAAAGGATTGTAGAAGTCACAGACTTTCGAAAAGCATCCAAAGAACTCCTTTACAAAGAGGAAAAAATTGCCTTATATACAAAAAGATGTGTCGGCCCCTTGGGCTTTACAAAAATATCAGTCTTCAGAAAGATTTTCCCCTAGCTCTTTTAAAGAAGTTACATCTGCATTTAATGTCTATCCTCGTTGTCCACTCTTGAATCTCCTTTACCAGCCAACATCCCAGCTGTCCTTGTGACTTGTGGCCTCTTCTTTCTTTCAGCCTTCTTCTTGCTTGAGATCTTTTTGTAGGTTGACTTCCCCTGTAACAGCTTCAAACTTTTCATTTAGATCTCAATATCATTGATCTTTGAGCTGCCCCATCGCCTTTGATTTTAGGAAAACTCCATGTCATTTATGCTCTATTGGTCTCATTCACAGGGGAAGTCAAACAGTCAAATTGCTGATGGTTTGCCCTTAGCTCCTTCAGATTGGTCGAGCTCATGCCACACAAATTCCAAATGGTCAAAGGTTGCTTCATTAGAATAGCATGTCAGTGAGACACTAATCGTGTCTCCCTGATGCGATTATGCTCTCATAGCAGCCATCAGTGTAGCTTACAACCGTTGCTAAGAGTTCTCATCGAGCTTCAAAAGTCATACCGATATCCCTGAAACCATCGACAAGACAAAATTCTTTCGCTGAGACCTCATGTCAAATTCCCTTTTCTTCGGCAAACTCCTTTCATATCGACCGAGACATCACAGCGATGACACCTCTTTTCCCCTGAGCTCCAAACTCTTTCGGCAAGAGTCCACCCTGTCAGCTAGACATCTTAGCGAAAGCACAAACCTTCGGCGAGCTGAGACCACTTTAGTAGGACTCTGCTTGGTCACTGAGACATTACGACGAAAGCAAATCATTCAGGCAGGAGTCTCCCCAATATCCACTTGTGAACAAACTTCGGCAAGACCTTCGGCACTCGGCAGGACATCTTACCAATGTCAAACTCTCTTGGCGAGTTCACTTTATTTCGGGGAGACATCCCTGTGTCGGCGAGATGTCATAGCGAGCTCCCTCATTCTCCCCGAGCTCCTTTCTTTCACCGAGACCTCTTTGTGTTCGGTGAGACCTCACATCGATTAAAAAACACTATACCGAGACCCTTCAATCTTTGGCAGGACTCTGCTTTCACCGAGACAACATGGAGACTCCTTTCCTTTGTGTCGAGCTCATACCTCATTTCAGGGAGACATCGCTTGGTCGGTGAGACCTTCCTTCACTGAGACTTCCATATTGTCGGCCAGGCCTCACCCCAATGACACCCTTCCTTCAGTGACGCTAACCTTGTGAACAACCTCGGCGATACTTTCATTTGTCGGGAAGACTTTCATCAGGCAGCAAGAGTCTTACCGATGTCCCCTTCTATTTTGGCAAGACTTTAGTGGGTCGAGAAGACCTCCATCGATCTCAAGGTCTTTGGGTGACCTTTTTCATATTAGGGAGACCTCACTTGATTGGTGGGACCTCACAGTGAAGGCACAAGTTTTTGCCGAGACCTTATCCTTCGGCCAGACCTTATGCCGAGAGCTCCCTGATGAACAACTGTCGGCATGACTCTATTCAAGCGGAGAGATACATGAAGAGTCATGGCGACCCGAAAGTCTTGGTGACTGGTTTATTCAACCACATAAGATGCACTGCCAGTCAGCAAGACAATAGGAAGGTCTTTCTGACTTTCTTCTCTGGGTGATTTTCGTGCCAAAATGAATAAAGGATTCCTTCCAATAGACCTCCTTGTGACTTAGCATCGAATGTATGATTTAGCCCTTGTTGCAAATGTTCCCATTGGCCTTCATGAACACCTAAAACACAGATTCCCCTACCTAATTGAGCCCGTAGGTGAAAATTGGGTAACAATTATTTCTAATACCCCAACTCAAAAACATAATATCATACTACCAAAAATAAATAGAGATATAGCGACAAAAGGCACAACTACTAAACATAATATCTTTGTGAAGATCACTGAAGCTAGATTTAGAATAAAAATCTTCTTCCAAGGTAGTGATATCATGGTTGTCATTTTAGTACTTGGTATGGCTCTCAGTAAGGGATTTATTTGACACAATATCAACATTAACATCTCTTCCATGTGTGTGTGTAATATATATATCCTATTTAGTGACAAGGAACTTACCAAGGCCATGGGACAATATTACATTTGGAATAGGAGCACGTTAGGCATGGAAGCAATTGTTGACAACATTGCTCTTATAAGTGTGAGTACTCTTCCTCTCAAAGGATTTGAATGCTATGGGTTTTCTTTGATTGGTATTATTCATGTCATGGAGACTATATCCATGGTGTTGGATAAAGAAATTGTAAATATTTAAGGTTCTCAAAGGTTGGGTGAGTTTTTACAACTCATCATCAAATGTTTTGGCACTTTGTGAACCTAATAAGAGATCCTCAATTAAGTAATTAGTTGACATGGAAAAGGTGGTTTAGGCCATTAAGTTTATGCAATTAATGATAAGTTGGGTGAAATAGGAGGATGAAATCTATAGTTCAATGTTTATCATTTTTTTATAACATCTAATAATATTTTGTATACAGATAGTCCCCTATGGATAGTAGAAGTTGCTCTTTGTATCTCTCCAAATCATAGGTTTTACTATTTATATTTTCTAATAATTTTAGACTACTTGTATGGATTTCTTTCTCAATCATTTTAAGTCACCATTGAAGAAGGGTCAAATACAAGGAAGACAATAAGGATAGGTACTTAGAGTACTCTATCTTATTAGTGAAAACAAGAAGATGAGGATCTCATGTGGCACCGAGAATAAGCAAGGGCAAGTATAGGGAGTCATTATAAGTCACCAGGGAGTATTGAAACACAAAAAATGGTGTTGCAACACCACATAAGCAAGTAGAGATAACCAAAACACTTTACAATATAACACCGTGAGTGACTGATAAACACAGTTTCACAAATTACTGTGAGCATACACATAAAATATGAATTCTTAGAGACATTTAGGCAACTAAACTAACACCATAACAAATATGTTGGAGATAATGTTTATTTATGGAATGTATATAAAAAAGGTCTTAGTGAAAGAGATAATATTTATTCAATTTTGTGAAATATTTCATATTATGGAAATTTCCATTTCCTATTTTTTTCTAGATTATTCTAGAGGCTTTTATTAGCCATTATAGGATCTTCTAGAGATTTCTATGTATTTAAAAATATAACATCAAATCTACCTTGGTGTATCATTAAGAAATCATTAAGTTGTTATGTAATTTGATATTATATTAGTGTTTTTGTTTATTGCATTCTTATTTATTTTATCTCAGATATTTTATTTGTTTGGAGCTCTTTTAAATCATGGGCTGCAATATGTGGGTTTTGTAGTGTCAGCTGTGAACTATGCAAGTTGGCATCTGACTTTTGTGGTGAACGAAGTAAGGAATATTGCAGCAAAGAAAATAATCAAATCAGCAAAAAATTAGTGAGAGATTTATATTATTAATTTAATTTTCATCTCAAGAAGAGGGAATTTCACATAATAGATTCCATTGGTATTCCTTTACCTACAAATAAATTAAATGGAAACAAATTATTATGAGTGGGTGTCTTCTATGGAGATTTTTCTAAAACTTTAAAATTGTTGTGAAATTGTTAATGGTAGTGAACAAAGGCCATCAAGTGCTGGAAAAGATCAAGAAGATTGGGATAAAAGAGATAAAAGGGCAGTAGCATTGATCATTCTTACACTTTTAGAAGAAGTTTTATCGTAAGTTCGTGATGAGAGAAGTGGATTCAAAGTATCCAATGTATTTTGAAAAGTACATATGAATATTCAGGTGATGTATGGATTTTAACCCTCACCACACAATTATACAACATGAAATTATCAAATTCACAAGAGTTAGTCCCTCATCTAAGCAAATTAAAGGAAAATAAAAATGAAATTTCTTCACTTGGAAAGGATATAGATGATAAATATTTTGTGCAAATAATTAAATTACAAAGTCTTCTAGGATCGTATCAATCATTTATAAGAGGGATAGATACTATTGATAAATTAAAAAATGTAAAATATAAAGAGTTATGTGCTAAGTTAGTGTAAGAAGAAAAACATCAAATCAAAGAAAGGGGGTCAGTTAGTGATGAAGCTTTCATAATGAAAGGGAAACAAAATTACAAAAATACACAAGAAAAACATTCAAGAGAGAAAAATTGGAAGTATGAAAATAGATACACTCCATCCAAGGATTATAATAAAAGAAAATGGAAATATAATTATTGTGGTAAGTTGGGTCTCAAAGCAAATGAAATTGGTATGTTATTAAAGGATTAAAGATACAAAAAGGAAGACAAATAAGTTCACAAAATCTTTCCATTCTAAAAGTAATGCTCTTTCTATTGCACTTAAAGAAAATAATTTTATAAGGATGATTGGGTTATTGATTTTGCTGCTACATAACACATGTATTACAATAAGGAATAATTTGAATCACTAAGGAATGATAACACTATAGAGAAAATATATTTAGGAAATAACAATATTTTGGAAGTTAAAGGAACTAGAAATGTTCAAGTTGATAATGGTGTGTTAAAAAATATGAAGTTAGTTCCAAAATTTAAGACAAATCTTCTTTATGTATCTTAAATTGTTAATCAAGGGTATAAAATAGAATTCTACAATGAAAAATGTTTAATCAAGGATGTGAGTAATAACTACAAAGTGACTACAATTGGTAAAATGGAGAATGGATTATATAAATTTCTAAGAATTTACTTTTCAATGTGGAAATGAGAAAATGTACATGTTATGGCCAAACATGGTGATATGACTAGGTTATGGCATGAGCATATGGGACATGTCAACTATCAAAGCCTCAAGCTTATGGAGAAACTATATATGGTGCATGGGCTTCCAAAAATCTCACCAAGTCACAAAGTGTGTGAAGGATGTGCTATAGGAAAGCAACATGTGGAAAGTTTCCCACAAGGTAAATCATGGAGAGAAAAAACTCCTTTACATTTGGTTCATAGTGATGTAATGGGTCATTTTATTACACCATCACTTGCAAGATCAAGGTATGCACTCACCTTTATTGATGACTACACTACAAGAATTTGGGTATATTTTTTACAAAAGAAGGATGAAGTGTGATAAATTTAAAGAGTTTAAGGTGTTTACTGAAAAACAAAGTGAAATATCTCTAAAGATAATAAGAATAGATAGAGGTACCGAATATATGAACAAAGATTTCTTATACTTTTGTAAACAACATAGATAGTATAAATAAGGAATCAACTATCTCCTACTCACCCCAACAAAATGGAGTTGTAAAAAGAAAGAATAGAACTATAATAGAAATGGCTAGATGTATGTTATACTCTAGAAATATAGAAGCTAAATTTTAGACTGAAGCAATTCATACTACAGTATATATTTTGAATAGAATGTTCACCTACTAAGGTAGCTATGAGCATAACACCAAAAGAGGCATGAAGTGGTATAAATCCTATAGTGTCCCATTTTAGATTCTTTGGATGTAATGCCAATGTCCACATTCTTGATGAAAAGAGGAACAAGCTTGAAAGGAAAAGTGAGAAGTACATAATGGTTGGGTACATTGAGGATTCAAAAGGATATAGGTTATATAATCCTAAAACAAGGGAAATACATATCAAAAGGAATGTATGGTTTGATGAAGATATTGAAAGTGATCATTCTTCTACATTATCTTCCTTTCCAATCTTGATTGAAGAAGATAAGTCTACTTATACTAATGGTTCAAATCAAGGTGTGCAATCTTCTATAGGAGAAGGAACACAAGTTGAAGCATCAAGTACAAGTGATGATGAAGACACAAGGAAGACTAGAAGCATTCAAGAAATCTACCAAGAAGGCCCCTTAGGAATATTTTTTCAAACTATGCTCTTATGACTAGGGTGATGCAAGTTGACACTCCAAGTACATATGAGGAAGCAATTTAAGGAAAAGAAGAATGAGAAGCAACAATGAAAGATGAGTACAACTCTATGATGAAAAATAAAAATTGGGAATTGAAAAATCTTCCGAAAGGTAAAAGTGTGGTTGGTTGCAAGTGGACCTAGAAAATAAATTTCACTTTAGATGGAGCTATTGAGAAACATAAGGCCCAAGGCTAATGGCTAGAGGCTTCTCACAAATAGAAGGTATTGATTATACTAAAACCTTTGCTCCAATTGATAAAATGAATTCAATTCGTATAAAAGTTGCTTAGTGTGAACCTAGATCCTATACCTGCAAGAGCACAAGAAACACACAACAAATTAGATCGAATGCAAGCTAGAATATAGATTCATCAAGAAATTCATTTAAATTGCAAGAGAGAAAGGAAATGAAATGAAGAATACAACCAAACTTAAAACATATCAAATCATATTCTAAAGCAAAGCAAACTCTCAATCTCTTGAGGGAATTGGTGCCAATTTGATGTGAAAATTGGCCCTTTCCCAACTCCAATGATGCAATGGTGATTTGGTGATGAAAGTTGATCCACTTTGATGAAGAGTGATGAATGCTCCAAGATAAAAACCTGCATAACCTAGCTACAAATTCAAGAGTATGGATGAAGATTGCTAAAGATCTGAGCATAGTAAGTTTACTCAAATTGTGGATGCCAAATATAATAGAGGAGCTCTCTATTTATAGAATGACAAGTTGAGAGAATGCCCAAAATAGAGCAATGTGGGACTAAATTTCATCCAATGGAAAAGTGCCACTTGTCCAAATGTGAATGGGCCAAGGATGTGCAAGTTTTGATGAATGTGCCAATAAATGCCAATATTTGAATTTTGAAATTGTATTAATGGCAAGGTGGAGGGAGAGTCAAATGGATTTATGGCCACTTGGCTCAATGCAAAAGGACTTGTAAGAGGGAATGAATGCCTTGTTGAAAGGAAAAAGTCAACTTAGATTTGAATTTCAAATTTGAAGAATATTCTCCAAAGATGCCATGTTGAAGATAAATAGAGATTTAATAAATCAAATAACTCTATTTTCATGTGCAAGTGGCAAAACATGGAGGATGGGACATGAGAAGAGATTAAATTAATCAAGGTTAATTAATTTAATGAAGGATTAAATGATGTGACCTATTTGACTTAAATTTATGAATTGATTTAAATCAAATATGAGAAGAATATGATTTAAAGATTTAGTTAAATAAATATATTTTGATTTATTTAGCTAAAGGGGGTGATGATAGCTTAAATTAAACAAGGTTTAATTTATTTAATTTAATAGATAGATTTTAGAGATTTAATCAAATAAAATTGATTATTTAATTAAATAGGGATAATTAGACCAAACTGGTCAATTTAATTATCGAGAAAGGATGACTTAATTAGATAACTGATTTATTTAATTAAAGGAGGAATATTGATGAATTTAATCAAATAAAGGCATTTGATTAAATGGTTAGACCGAAGGATGATTCAGGATGAAGTGATGTTAGTGGTCAAGATTAGATGTCCAATGTCAATTAGTACATTTTACGCGTCTACACTTAGCTACAAATTTTTGTTGGAAATTTTTCAAATGAATGTAAAAAGTGCATTTCTACATGGTGATCTAAAAGAAGAAATTTACATGCAACAACCACCAATATTTGTTAAAAGTGGTGAAGAACATATAGTGTGCAAATTAAAAAAAATCATTATATGGTCTTAAACAAGCTCCAAGGGCATGGTACTCCAAAATAAATGAGTACTTTATAGATACGAGATTTAAAAGAAGTAAAGCTGATCCAAATGTGTATGTAAACCATAGTGATGATAAAGTTGTTACTATTGTATTATATGTGGATGATTTGATCATTATAGGAGATCACAAACATAATATTGAAATAACCAAGGATCAACTCAAACAATATTTTTAAATAATTGATCTAGGGTTGATGCACTATATCTTGGGTATGCAAGTATGACAAGAAGAAGGAAGGATCATTATTTCTCAAACAAAATATGCTCTTGATGTATTAAAAAAATTTAATATGAGTGATTGTAAACCATCTAATTTACACCATGTGAAGTAGGATTAAAATTGAATGCTAACTCTACTCAAGGTGGATGGAAAATTGTATAGATAATTAGTTGGGAGTCTTTTGTATCTCACCATAAGTAGACCAAATATTGCATATGCAGTTGGTATTTTATCCAAGTACATGGCAGATCCACACTTTAGCATTGGTAATCAACTAAGAGAATATTATAATATATTAAAGGAACTTATCAACTTGGAATTGAGTACAAATATGGAGGAGAGCCTACTTTAGTTGGATATACAAATTTTGATTATGCATGTGACATTGATGACATAAAATCAACTTCAGGATATATGTTTCATCTTGGCTCAAGACCAATTTCTTGGAGTAACAAGAAACAATCAACAATATCGCTATCATCTACATAAGTTGAATATGTTGGTTCATCAAAGGAATCTCAAGAAGCATTATAGCTTAGAAGACTACTTGAAGAAACACAACATCCACAAGCTTGTCCAACTATTATATTCTATGATAATCAAAGCACTATCAAGCTAGCAAAATATCTTGTATAACATGCTCGATACAAGCATATATAGACTTGTCCATCATCACTTTGTTCGTGATTTGATAGAAAGTCAAGTGGTGGAGTTAAAATTTTGTGGAACAAAAGATCAAATTGCTGACATATTTACAAAATCACTACCTATAGTGAAAATTGTCAAATTTAGAAGCTTGTTACATCTCAAAGAAGTTGTATAATATAATAATTATCCTCTCCAAATAAACATTATGGGGGGTGTTGGAGATAATGCTTATTTATGGAATTTATATAAAAAAATCTTAGTGGAAGAGATAATGTTTATCCAATCTTGTGGAATATTCTAGAATATGGAAATTTCCATCTCCTAGTTTTTTTCCTTTTTAGAGGCTTTTATTAGTCATTCTAGGATCTTCTAGAGATGTATATGCATCTATAAATACAACAACAACTCTACCTATTTGTATCACCAATAAATCATTAAGTTTTTATGTAATTTAATATTATATTCAAGTGTTTTTATTTAATGCATTCTTATTTATTTAATCTTAGATATTTTATTTGTTCAATAAAATAAAAAATACCAAATTTAGTCATAATACTGGATACAAGTCAACAGATGAATGCACTTAAGGATGCTTGTCATAAATTTATGTTTAATTATTATAAATCTATTCTTCATTCATATGGTGAAAGAGAATATGAAGATGAAAAAATGCTCTGCAAGGCTTGGAGGACCACCAAAGATGACGAGGCAAAGGATTTTCTTTTAGTAGATAATAATTTCTTTGTTATTTCATTGGGTGTTACTATTTTTCTTCATCTCAACAAGCTATAGATTTTGATCATGTGTTTATGAGAGTGGTCTTTTGATGCAGGAGCACTTGGCGCACGCACAATCAACATCACCCAAAAAAAGATTTGTGTTTAATTTTTAGTTTTGGTTCTCTATTGTAGGAAAATGTGGATGTGAAGTTTGAAGGCAGTAAAGACTTTCAATGAGAAAATATTGTTATTGATTAAATTCTTCTGATGGAGCAGCTATGGATATTTGGTTTTGAGGAGTCATTCTTTTTCAGACCTCTTCTTTTAAGGAAGTTTATATAATTAAATTATGGGAAGAGTATTTTTTTCCTTCGTGATTCTCTTTTTCATTTTGGAGATTCATTGCCAAGATAGTGGATCACAATGTCCAATAAGTTTGACTTATATGACCTCTTTGAAAACTAAAATAATAAATGCGCCATCACTTCTTAATTGTATACAAATTTAATCAAATGTGAAGGTTTTGAAGCAGTACCTATATCTGGATGGACGCCTCACATTCTTTAATGCACACTAATGGAAAACAGAAGATGAAAGGGTAAACAAAGGTGGAGAAGGCGTACAGGTGATAGCGTTGGAAAAGGAAGGGTAATCATAGCATTTAAAGTAGCCTTTAAAGGCATGAGAGGGGGGAATAGAGGGTTGTGGAAGACTTGTGTCAAGTCTTCGAAGGGGAAGAGGGCTAAGATAGGGGTGGGTAGAGGAGAGAGAGAAGCAACAAAGAAATTGGGGTTGCATTGAAGACAGAGAAGTGGCACCAGGAGAGTTGTAGCACTTAAACTCTATTTAAATTATAAAGACTTAAAAAATAGCAAATGGGATGAAAATAGGGGGTGCAAGACATAGTGAAGAGGCTGCATAGAGCCTATAGGCAAATAAGAGGAAGAGTCGAGCCATTTTAATATGGCAATTCAATTTCAAATGCAAGGAAAAAGTATAAATTGCAAGGTAGGTGCGAGAGAAGTGGTGCAGGTTGTGTGAGACTTACAGGAAAGCTGGGGAATTTTGTTTGGATTTGCAAATGGAAATATTGAGCAGGTTGTTGAAACAGTGAAATTGGAATGATGTTTGTGCAAAAAAACAAGTAGTGTAATGTTTTAGTATTTGTAACATGAATTTGCATATTTAAGTTCAATTTCTTTCAATTATTGAAGTCAATTTTCTTGATGAATTTGTTTGATAAGTATGACTGTAAATGCAAATGATCGTTTGGTTGTGTAAATGTGAATTTATAATTTGGTTATAGAACTGTGAATTGGTAAAAAGAAGTGTTTATGTGCTGCAACTTTTGGTAGAGTATTTCCCTCTTAAAATTGTGAATTGAGTTATTTTGGAAGAGGGGAGGACCCTCTTGCATCAATTGGTATTAGAGCGGGTAGTCTTGAGAGTGGAGAGGATCCACCAGGACCTACGGGTGTGTGTGAACAGATCGTCGATGAGGAGGCAGTCCGCACATGTAGAAAGTGAAGCAGTTGAGAAGAAGCTCATGGGAGTTGTTGCAAGTGTGTAAGGAATCCTGATAGTGAGAGAAAGATCTTGAAGCCACGAAAGAAACTTGAGAAGTGTAGACAGATTGTGAGAGGTGAGATTGTAGTAGACAAAATGGGTTGGGTCGTGAAGAGGCCCGTGCAGATATTGTTTTGAGAGCAATATTAGGATAAAGTGGAGGATGAGATGATTGAAAAGATGGGACATATATTTTGTGAAGTAGGAAAGAACAAGGTGAGACTCGGGGAATTGTGTGAAGCATTTGTATAAGAGTGAATTTTCACCCCTTATGCAAATTCCCCTTTTTCCCTTTTCCACCTTAGAAAACCAAGTTCAGAGGCTTAATTACACCTAAGCCCGATGCTTTCATCCCACTTGGCACCTGTTTTGAGCATCGGTGGGGAAATTTCTGTCGGGGATGCTCGCACAACGCGCTTATGTCCCTGGTAGATTCTTGTGGCAGAGGCGTTACACTTCTCATTGGTGGTCAAGTTGTAACGCCCTCTTTAGCCGACCAACCTGAATATGGTCATTTTCTTCACTTTCTCCTTCAAATTCACTCCTTCAACAAGCATTTCATCCTTTAAACATTCAAACAATCTTCTTCACAACTTCACACTCTTGCACTCACTCTCAAGCATTCTAGTAGCACTTTTGCACCTCATTACAACAACTTCACTCCACTACTTCATTAGAGAAAGTTTGGGACCAAACCATTGCAACAAAGGCTCAAGTACTCTCAATCTCTCCCCCATCAACCTTGAGTGCTTTTGGTGGAGGTGGTAAGCTTCCCATTCCTCTCCTCTATTACCCGGTAGAGTAAGCACACTTACTATTTTGTAGTGCTTTAGTGTTCGTTACTACATTATTTTCTTTATCTTGCTTTCTTGGTTGTCTGTGGAGGTGGAAACACTTAAACAAGGGTCTGATTGAGGCAGGCCCCTATATAGCCACCCAACATTTTTCTCTCTCTCTCTTGTGTGTAGGTAGACATGCTTTGGAGGAGTTAGCTGGTGAACGAGTTTCTTTGTGAGATCCTTCTTGCCACCTCGACTCTCGCATTTTTGCTTTATCACATTAGAGAGTATTTCATTTACTTAATCATGTTATTTTGGCCCTTTAGTAGTAGTTAGCTGGGTCGTTAGCTTGTTCTATTAGGTTTGACCTTGTCTCTGAAGTTTTATGGTCATACAGATGCCAACACACTTGAGAGATGCCAACACGCCGCGTTGTTGTCCCAGGACTGCGCTTTCATCCTCGAACAAAGAGCCTCTTGAGGCATAGTGTTGAACCCAAAAACTAGCTCGCTTAGCCCCATCTTGCTTTTCAGTTCTATAGGGTGACTGAAGGACCTTATAGTCCTGATCATTCTCATCCCGCATTCCCCAAACATCCTATTAAGCTGAGGTAAGTTAGGGCAGCCTTTTGCTCTTGGTTCTCCATGACCTGGGGCCTTGAACATGGTTGGTCTCCCTCTCTTACAACATTGAAGAAGATGGTTCGAGAGAAAGCATAAAAGAGTGTTGGAAATCTAGTGAGAGGAAAGTGGTAAAGAGAAGCGAGAAGAAGAATAAGGATAGCAACCTGAGACGGAAAGAAGAATATGTAGCCCCTATTGTTGAAGAAATTACAACAATGATGTGCCATGAGGAAGGCATGGCAATAGAAGAAGAAAAGATAGAGGTGAATAGTGAAGAGGTCACAACAAAGGGTGAAGGTGATGTAGATTTGTTTGCACAGTTGCTGGAAATTGAAGAAGCGTATACGTCAAAGCTTGATGTTGCAATGAAGAAAGAATAGCGAGAAGTTGTAGCTAATGATGAGGTGGAAGATGTCGTTGTGAAGTTTGATGTTGTAGTTGCGAGCGAAGATGAGGTAAATCATATTTGTGAAGTTATTTCATTTTCAGATGCGGTAATAGAAGATGAGAGGAATAAAGAGCAAGAGTGTGTTGTAGACACTATGTATTTGTTAGGAAAATTTGTGGAGGATGTCACAGGGTTTTGGTGGAGGTGGTCGGTCAAAGGTGGGTTTGAACCCATGGAAGAGGAGAAGAGTGTTAAAAATATTTGGTGGAGGAGGTCGTGCTTTGGTGGACATGAGTCCACGAGGGGAAAGAAGAAGAAGGTGTAGTGTTGTTGGAGGGAAGTTGTGCGTATTCTGGCACAATGCTGAAAAAGGCAAAAGAAAATTTGATTTTCAGCACTTGCATAGCGAAGGAGTTTGCTACAGGTTGATCTCAACCTGAAAGAGTGATTCCATCACTCAAATCCACCATTGTGAGCCTATGCTCACAATATTTCTATTCGATGTGTCTGATGCAAGAGCACCCGGGCACACGCGCAATCAACATCACCCAAAAAAAGATTTGCGTTTAATTTTTCAGTTTTGGTTCATTTTGGTTCTCTGTTGTAGGCAAATGTGGATGTGAAATTTGAAGGAAGAAAATACTTTCAATGAGAAAATATTGTTATTGATTAAATTCTTCTAATGGAGCAGCTACAAATATTTGGTTTTGAGGAGTCTTTCTTTTTCAAACCTCTTCTTTTAAGGATGTTTATATAATTGAATTACGGGCAGAGTATTCTCTTCCTTCGTGATTCTCTTTTTTATTCTGGAGATTCATTGCCAAGATAGTGGATCACAATTTCCAATAAGTTTGACTTATCTAACCTCTTTGAAAACTAGAATAATCAATGCGCCATCACTTCTTAATTATATACAAATTTAATCAAATGTGAAGGTTTTGAAGCAGTATATGTATCTTGATGGATGCCTCACATTCTTTAATGCACGCTAATGGAAAGTAGAAGATGAAAGGGCAAACAAAGGAGGAGAAGATGTATAGGTTACAACGTTGGAAAAAGGAAGGGTAAGTGCAACATTTAAAGTAGCCTTTGAAGGCATGAGAGGGAAGAATAGAGGGTTGTAGGAGACTTGTTTCAAGTCTTTGAAGGGGAAGAAAGCTGAGATAGGGGTGCATAGAGGAGAAAGAGAAGCAACAAAGAAATTGGGGTTGTGTTGAAGGCAGAGAAGCAGCGCCAAGAGAGTGTTGCAGCGCTTAAACTCTATTTAAATTTTAAAGACTTAAAAAATAGAAAATGGGAGGAAATAGGGGGTGCAAGACATAGTGAAGAGGCTGCATAGAGCCTACAAGCAGACAAGAGGAAGAGTCAAACCATTTTAATATGGCAATTCAATTTCAAATACAAGGGAAAAGTATAAATTGCAAGGTAGGTGCGAGAGAAGTGGTGTAGGCTGCGTGAGACTTAGAGGAAAGCTGGGGAATTTTGTTTGGATTTGTAGATGGAAATATTGAGTAGGCTGTCAACAATGAAATTGGAATGATGTTTGTGCAGAAAAACATGTAGTGTAATGTTTTAGTATTTGTAACATGAATTTGAATATTTAAGTTCAATTTCTTTCAATTGTTAAAGCTGAGTTTCTTGATGAATTTGTTTGACAAGTAT
Source organism: Sequoia sempervirens (assembly GCA_007258455.2). Taxonomy (NCBI): domain Eukaryota; kingdom Viridiplantae; phylum Streptophyta; class Pinopsida; order Cupressales; family Cupressaceae; genus Sequoia; species Sequoia sempervirens. Next base: position 320,154,471 of record VDFB02271358.1, on the reverse strand, counting down.
TTCTGTAAATGCAAATGATTGTTTGGTTGTGTAAATGTGAATTTATAATTTGGTTATAGAATTGTGAATTGGTAAAAAGAAGAGTGTTTATGTGTTGCAACTTTTGGCAAAGTATTTGCCCTCTTAAAATTGTGAATTGAGTTGTTTGGCAAAGGGGAGGACCCTCTTGCATCATCTTCAAGTAAAGAAAAAGGAAGAAGAAGATGATATATGGACGAGCTTTAATTTGGTCCTCAAGTTTTGAGGGTAATATATTTATTATGTAATATAAATGAGGTATTGTAAAATGCATATTTTGTTACATGCTATGTAGTTGACTATCATGTATTTCTTCCCATATTTTGAGGATAAAACATGCTAAGGTGCTAGAGGGATGGTGTGGGGGAGACGACGTGATGATGAGTGTATTAGATAATACCTAGAGATATGACCTACTATGGTGTATAAGGTAGTATTGCAGTAACTAATAAAGGTGTGGATGCATATTCTTTACAAGTCATCCCACTAGTTAATTATGATACAAATATTTATCCTACATGCATGGTACAACAATAACAATCTATAACAAGACTCTCTACGTTATAGGGGCTAACCAAGTGCAAAGCATTGATCTTGGATAATGTAATTGAAGTTTATGTTTTATAGGAGGTTTGACCCCTCAAAGTGACTATTGTATAGAGATGCCCTACTTTTAGGGTTTGATCATTTATAAATGTATTTCAACATTTCTATTATTTTGTGTGAATCTCATAACATAGACATGCTCAATGCTTCAAAAAATTATAATGGAATACTCACAACGCAATATTTTTTCTTCACAATGCACAAGAACTTTTCAAGTCGATAGAAACTCCTCTTTTCAAAACTCTAAGTGTGTGAGAGTTATAAGTGGATAATCATTTCTAAGCCTAAAAGGAGACTTATAAGGGTGTGTTATGTCATACATCTCAATCCAATAAATGCATAGTATGGCCTTACATATGCACCCACATGGTTGTTCACTAGATGCATTTCAAGTTTATGGGAGAAGGGATTAGTTAAGCAACCCCTTCATGCCTATTAATGACACTGTCTTCCCCAAAGATGCTAAAAAAATGCGTACTCTAAGGTACTACCCATTGGGGTCTAAAATGATAGAAATAATATAACATTAATATTTTTAACGCATTCAAAATTAATAATAAACATAATATTTTCACAATCTATAGTAGCTTGAATGTGCTTCTAGAAGTAATTGTGTAGATATTTTAAGAATCAACATTTTGGATTACACTCCATGATCTATCATTAAGAAGAGGATGAAATTTGTGTTAGATTGTAGATAATGCTCCTTAAAAGGATGGAGAGGGAAGGAAAGAAAAAAACTTGAGTTTGATAATTTGGACAATTAAAATGACATAGAAATGCATTATAATAAAAATAACAAGAGCATATAATGATATCGTATAGGATCATTCATAAACACAAAGCTCAAACAAGGTTTTAACTACTCACAATTAAGGTAATTGGTTCACTAGCTTTCACATGGTCAACTCTATTATTTTATTATGTGAAGTGGGGTGGATTTAGCTTCTCAATTATTTTCTTGATTTGCCATTACCAATATGCACACTTGATTCATACATTAAATCTCATATTAGACAATATATCATAACTTAATCACATATAATAATGAAATCACAACTTCTCATAATTATAGCATAGCAATACACTTATCCAATTCATAATAGCCACATAATTTAAATTTTCATAAAATATACTACTAATGGTAATACACAATTTTATAATTAAACAAATCAATCATCAATTCTAAAGAAACATTTAAATCATCTCATATATCATTTATAATATATTTAGATTATATTTAAATCACAATTTTCATCTAACTTCTCTTTTAAGGAATTTAATATCAATGTTAGGGTTAGTCATAACAAAAAATCCCAATTCTTTAATTGAACTTAAAATAATTGCATGAAGTAAATATCTAACTACCTCAAGTGCATTCATCCATAATATAATAAATCAACGTGACTAGCAATATATATATGAAACAATGGGCAAAGATTTATGCAGCTAATTTAGTTTCAATATTTGAATCCATATATTAACTAGGTATTAAAACATATAATACAAATAATATAGTACAATGATTGTGATTATGGTGCCAAAGTAGATTAGATTTATAGAAGGAAATTACTAACAATGTTCTAAAGTAAGGTGACTAGACTACTTCACAAATAAATATAAAGTTTTTAGGGTAAAAATGATTCTAGTTCATAAAGAGATAATACATAAAGGAAAAGAGTATAATTTGTGAGCTAGTTTATTTACAAACAAAAAATATATGATCTCCAAATGTAAAACTATTGATATAACTTTCTTGTCGACACATTTGTTAAAACCATAATATGTTCACCTAAAGAATAGGGGAGAAGGGCCCATAGTGGGGATAGAAGTAGTCCTCAGTGGGCTTCATAGTGGAGCATCGTAATATCCAATTGCAAAACACTTTTTATCCATAAAGTATACAAACTGACAAATCATGTGATGCCACACCAGCGCACCAATAAAACATGACTTATGACACCACTATAGGTCTCACTTTTTTTTTTAGCCTTTTTTAATACCTTAACAAAAACGCTGATAGACATTTGACCATACCATCAACACCTTAAGAACATATAACACAAGTAAGAAACAAGTAATCAGAACCCAGTTACCCAAACCCACAATATCACACACATAAAATCTTATATCAGTCATGTCTCAACTACAACCACTACATCTCGAGCTCGAAACTCAGGAAGCCTGTATTTTTTTATTTCCAAAGAAGCTCCAGCTGACGGGCCACTGAATTGCTCTTCATACAGTAGCAGCAAGACAAGACTTCAGAGGCGGCTGCAGCCATTCCGCTTAACAATGACTTAAATATCTCCTTTTTAATTTTCCCACGCTTTGGCGGAAGTGGAATCGACCCCATGACCTGCATTCCCCGAGGTTTGGGACCTCTAATAGTTACATATCTATCCCAATAAATTTGCTCCTCCTCCATTTCCCAAACTCGGACCAAATCCCCGAACAAAAGTATTACAGTTCGTTGTGTCTGGTGAACTTAGGGTAATTATTTATATAGGCTTAGCGAGTCGCATAATCTCAAGGAAACCGGATTTTTTGTTTTTTCTGCAAATTGGACAACTTTGACAATAAATTATATTTTTTTCATTCAGAGGCACGGAACTGGACGATCCAGTCGGCGGAGAACAAAAGACCAGAATTTGGGAGTGTGACGTGAAGTTGTCGTTTCTGCAAGCTGTGGTAAAAGAGACATTACGAGTGGGTCCACTTCTGTCCTGGCCCCGCTTGGCAACTCAGAATGTCGAATAGGTGGGCGACTCATGGCGTCTGCCCGCGGGTACCACTGCTGTTGTAAACGTGTGGACTACAATGTCCGACCCCACCAAGTCGCATTCCCCTTCCACGTTCATGCCTCAGAGTTTCCTGGTGTTGGAAGGAGGTGAAAACGTCCGCGTGCGTGGGAACGACCTTCGACTAGGAAGGAATCTTTCAAACAAACATGAGTACGTTTAATGCTATTAGATTTCCACAATCCATAGTGCTGAAGATTGTTAATTTCCGGATTTTAGATTGTGTTAGAGCTTTTTTCATCGACGTTTCGGATCACACTCAGTGATCCATCATCAGGATGCTAAAGAGCACAGGAGATGAGAACGTTTGTTAACTAACACAACTTCTCGATATATTCAAGTGTTTTTATATATTATTTCAAAACATATAATACTAGTTCCTGCTCTGCTAACCTCTTTGAGGTTAGATAAATTTTTGGCTTGTGGGCGGCTGCTCTCATCCCCAGAGGACTAGTCTCGCCTCAACGCGCCCCTCCCAGACTCCAACTTGGCAATAAGTAAGACCAAGGCAAGGATGGTTGGGCGCTGGGCTGAGTCGCGAGGATATCTCTGGTGCAAACAAAAAAAAAAAATACTAGCAATCGCACCTTGGTGTGCAATGAGTACGTTGAAGATGTGTGAAAGGTCAATTAGGAATATTTGGGTGTATCTTTGTGCATTACATGAGGTCAATTGATAAGAAATTTAGCAATTGATGTTGTTTGTGCAATACAAGTCTCAATGGAGAAGTGATAGCTTAAAATCAATTATGCATCCACTTACAAGGATTCAAACATATCTGAAACAAAACCTATGAATGAGGAAGATAATTAGGCTCCATTACCAATAGGCTCATGTTATGTTTTCAATAGGGAAAGAGGGAGAGATAGGGAGAGATGGGGATAGAAAGAGAGATAGAGGGGGGAGAGCTAGAGAGAGGGGGCTAAGTAGATAGAGATAGTGGATAGAGATAGAGATGGAGGTGGAGATGGGGATGGAGGAGAGGGATATGGAAAGGAGGGGGGGAGATCAAGAGAGGGATAGATAGAGATGGACGAAATAAATATATAGAGAGGGAGAGTGAGGGAGAGAATGAGATGAGGGGAGATAGAAATATAAAGATAGAGATAGGAGGTGATATATAGAGAGAGAGGGAGAGAGAGAGATGGGAAAAGAAATATGGAAAGATAGAGATAGAGAGGTAAAGAGATATAGATATAGAGGTCTAGGAAGAGGGAGAGGGAGAGAGATAGGTAGATAGAGGGAGACGTGTCTAAAGATAGAGGGGGAGAAGGAAGATAGAGGGAGAGAAATAGATAAGAGAGATAGAGGTAGAGGGAGAAATAAAGATATAGAGAGATAGGGAGATAGAGGAAGAGATAGAGAGGGTATATAGGAAGAGGGAGAGGGAGAGAGAGATAGAGATATAAGGAAATATAGAGAGAGGGGGATCCAGGGAGAGATAAAGAGACATATAGAGAGATAATCAACTATGCATCCACTTACAAGGATACAAACATGACTGAAATAAAACCTTTAAATTAGGAAGATAATCAAGTTCCATTGTTAATAGGCTCATTTTATGTTTGTAGTAGGAAAAATGGGAGATAAATTGAGAGATAGGGATAAAAAGGAGAGATAAAGGGGGAAGAGCAAGAGACAAAGAGAGGGGTAAGGAGATAGAGAGCAGATATAGATAGAGAGGAAGATAGAGATATAGATGGAGATGGGGTTGGAGGGATATCGAGAGAAGGAGAGGGAGCGATAAAGAAATAAAAGAGAGGGATATATAGAGATGGAAGAGATAAATATTTAGAGGGAGAGATAGAAAGATAAAGATTGAGATAGGAAGTGATATATAGGGAAAGGTAGAGAGAGGGAGAGATATAGGGGTAGAGAGATGGATAGATAATGAGATAGAGATAAAAGGAGAGATCGATGGCTCAATATATAGAGAAGGAGAGTGAGAGCAAGAGCGAGAGAGTGAGAGATATAGATAGAGGGTGATATCGAGAGATAGAGAGGGATAATGAAAGATATAGAGAGATAGGGAGATAGGGAGGGGTAGATAAATATATGGATAGAAAGAGAGAGGAGTGAAAGGAAGATAGAGAGAAATAGAGAGATGGAGATATAAAGTAGGAGAGATGGAGGGAGAGATGGAGTGAATAAGAGAGAGGGAGAGATAGCTCAATAGATAGAGAGGGAGAGAGAGAGAGAGAGATAGGTAGATAGAGGTATAAAGATATGGATACAAAGAGATAAAGAGGAGCAAGAGGGAGATAGAGAGAAATAGAGAGGTGGAGATATAGAGTGGGAGAGGTGAGTGAATAAGAGAGAGGTATAAATAATGAGATATCTAGAGAGAGAGGAGGGATAGGGAGTTAGAGATAAAAGGGAAATAGTGAGAGATAAGAAGGTGACAAACAAAAGTAATAGAGAGAGAGAGGGAGAGATAGGGATAGAAAGGGGGAGAGATATAGTGACAAAAAGGAGAGATAGATATAACTTGGGAAAGATAGAGGGGGTGAGATAGAGAAATTTATAGAGGGGGAGATGGAAGGAGGGAGAGGGAGAGGGAGAAATAGAGATATAAATAGGAAGTGATATATATAGAGAGAGAGAGGGGGGGGGAGGGAGAGAGAGATAGAGAGAGATATGAATAGATAGAAGTAGAGATAGAGAAATAGAGATGGAGATGGAGAGGAGAGTACAAATAGGGGGAGATAAAGAGAGGAAGAGAGAAATAGGGAGAGATAGAGATATATGGGAAGAGAAAGGGAGAGAGAGGTAGATATAGATAGATAAATAAGGGGATGGGGAAGAGGTGAGGGAGGGAGAGATAAAGAGAGATAGAGAGGGGGAGAAAGGGAGAGAGAGATAGGTAGATGATGGAGAGATTTAGAAGAGGGGGAGAGGGAGAGAAATAGGTAGATGAGGGAGAAAGAAAGTAGAGGGGGGAGAGTGGGAAAGCAATACATTAAGGAGGGAGAGAGGGAAGGGGAGAGAGAGATACATAGAGAGGGAGAGAGAAGATATAGCTCAATATATAGAAAGGGAGGGGAAAATGGAAAGAGCAAGAGATATAGATAGAGGGTGATATAGAGAGATATAGAGGGATATAGGAAGAGATAGAGGTAAGGAGAGAGAGAGGGGGGAGAGAGAGAGAGAGATATGAATAGAAAGAGAGAAAGAGAAATAGAGATATAGTGTAGGGGAGATGGAGGGAGAGATGGAGTGAATAAGAGAGATGTAGAGAGAGAGGATAGGAGAGGGAGGGAGGGAGATATAATAATTATTAATTATTAATTTAATATGTTTTATAAAAAAATATTAAATAATTTTTATTATGGAATATAATATATAATAATAATATAATTTAAATATAATAATAAATATAGTTATATTATATATAATTTAATTTGTATTATATGAAATATATATCATATATTATACTATATTTAGATGTTAATTTAATTGTATACTATATAAAAATTGATTAATTATAAATTATAATACATTTATATTTGTATATAATTTATATTATAGAAAATATATAATAATAATATAATTTATATAAAAATATTATATATAATTATTTTATTTTTTTTAGATTGCAGGAATCGGGTAGCACAACCCCCTATAAATTGTAGTGCGCTTGGTAAACTTTTTAACGTGACTGGCGGCGCTGGCGCGACACGCCCTCTGGTACCACGGGGGTGGGGGAGACTAGACCTCGTGACCAACCCCCTGCAACATGAAAGATTTAGCCAACCGAACTAAGGCCCCAGCCCTATATTATATATAATTTAATATGTATTATACATTATATATTAATTATATAGTGTATTATATTTTTATTTAATAATGTCTAATTAAGATGACTAAATGTACAAAAATGGTTTTTATCTTCATTGAAAGTGACTTAAAAATAGTTTTCATTCTTTATTTGTTTGTTGTGGAACTTGACATAATATTACCTTTTAATTAAGTGAAAGTAAAATGGTAGTAACATGCACTGAACGACTACCACTTGCTTATGGATAAACAATGAACGACTTTGTACCTAGTTCAAGAAGAGAAAAAATATGAAACAAAACATTTGTTCTATTAGTGGAAATCTTAATGGAGCAACTTACAAACATTATGGAAGTGTTCCCCTCTCAACTTGAGTTGGTGCAACTTATGTATCCCATACTCCCATTAACTAAGCAAGTAAAAAGTGCATCACATTTGTTGAATTTTGCATGAAACGTGGCAAACAAAAACTAAAGGAAAAAGAGCGACGATGACAACGGTGAAATCAGATGGCTAGTAAGTTTTCAATTGTCTTGCATGCCTTTCAAACATTGTGGACCATCAATCGTGAAAGTTAGCTTCACTCTATTCAGATAGGGAATGCCTTCAATGCAATTATAAAAATATTTTATTATTCTTTATATTACTTTTAAGAGTAAAAGAAGAGTATATTCTAATATTTGATGACTCTTAAACTTACTACACATTAGACTCACAAACAACTCAATCAATGTCAAATAGCTTGAGTGGCTTATTTATAACCTTAAAATCACCTAAAGATTTGGTAATATCAAATTTTACCTATAATATCGAGTAAATTGGTTATTTACTTTATAAAAGTTAAAAGATAAATATTGTGTGAAATGGTTGACAATAGGGGAGAGGGGCTAGTAGTCATGCAGGCTAACTTTGCCAATATGTAGTGATTGACTGGAATATCATAGGGCCTTCACTTTTTTTTAAATGTGCATTGGCCTCTTATCTATCTATAAGGTTTGGAGGTGTGACTCATCATGCAACTTGCCACATCACCACATCTACTGAGAAGTATCCAAATTTTGACTTTTTGAGGATTTGACAAAAACTTAATCATGGTACCCCTAGTAGTTGAACAAAAAAATATCATTTGTTGCTTGTATAATATCATATTTTTATTTAAAATAAAACTTATATGCAACCTAAATGGACCAAATACCTATTGGTAATCATAAATCTTTGTTATCTCTTTCTTTTATATTCAATACAAATGGACTAGTAGTTGAACACATAAAACTATATGTTGTTATAAAAACAACACATAATTATTTAAAATACAACTTATATCAGACAAAAATGGACCAAAAGTTGAACACTTTTTTTTTTTAAATCCTTCACATTTAATGAAAAAATACATGGTATTTATTGTGCTCGCCTTTTATGTTTGTGATAGGACAAACTATTAATATAAAATACTCCAATGCTTGTACATTGCTACCCCAATAGTTGTACATATAAGAACAATATTTTTTCATATGATAACAATACTTGTTTAAATGAGTATCTTATTTTAATAAATGAGAATTTAATTTTATAAATGGCACACTTATAGTGGATAGTTATGATATTTTATTTAAGACCAAAAAATATTTATTTCACTTGTTCATGAATTTATTTATGATTTTTTTTACTTGAGGATTATAAGTTTTGAAGTGAACAACTATTGATCCCATAATGTCACATATTTGGTAATATTTTGATTAATATGTGAAATGAATGTATACAAGATAAAATATTAATTCATTCTAGTATTAATATGAATAATTACAGTTGACTGCATGACTATTGGACCCTACACAACAACTGGCCCCTCTCCCCTATTAATCCTTTTCTTTATTAGAATATGACTTTATTATAGTGGAAGGGTCCACCATGCTTTACACATAATTACATTTTTACAAGATTCCATCCACCATGCTAATGTATTGTCAACTATGGTCCCAATTAAGGAATGTCATTTATTAATGGTATGGAAAATATGGATTCCAACTATATTGAAATTGTCATCAAATTGAAGAATATAGAAATATTTGTAATAATGCTTGATCTTATTGATAGTTGGTTGGCTACTAGGAGGTACCAATCTCCAATAATGCTTGACTAATTATGCTTAATATATCATTTAAGTTAGTTGTTGGTGAAGTGAAAGGTTGAAAATATGTAAAAGAGTATTCTTTTCAGTATAGGTTTTGAAAGGAGTTAAATGAGATAATAAAACTTTACAAGGACTAAAATATTAACAAGCCTACGAAGAATATGGAATTAAAAATGAATGTGCTTGGAAATATCTCTGTAATGCATAAGTATATGAGATTTTTTATCTTGTTTGCCAATATTCTTTAATATCACTAATGAATTTTTTAAAGCTCATGAGACAATATTTTGATTTGCTTCATTTTAGGCATTGTTTGGATATGACTCCATCCATCATTTTGGATAGTATATAGATATGGAATCATAAAGAAATACATTTCCAAAATATTTCTTTGGAATTATTCATATTCTCCTCTTCCTGATGATCAATCACTGAGTGTGATTTGAAACTTTGAGCAAAAAACATACACAGTTTAAACTAGAAGCTTGCACAATTAATTGATGGAATGTGGAAAACTCATACCAACTATTATTCAAGAATTTATTTTATCAATTGTATCATTGAGGTTGTAGGGTCTTCAAGGAGAATATTTCCCTATGCACCAAAAATTCCAACAACATAGGTATAATTTGTATGAGGAAGATGAAGGAATTTTATTTTTACATAATTTCCTAATACAATACCAGAATTATAAAATGAAAATGACTTAAACTAACTAAAAAAATCTCATCCTATGATAATATTAGTGTTGAACAAGACAATTGAGAGGGGGGGTGAATCAATTGTAGCAAACTTTAATCTTTAAAACTTTCACCAAAAATTAAATCAATCACAAATCCTTTATTATGCTAATATGATTAACCATTAAGTGCAAAAGTAGAAACTAAAAAGAATCACAGAAATACAATAACACTAGATTTACATGGAAAACCCAATAAGGGAAAAACCACGGTGAGGATTAGCTCACAATATAAAGAATATCAAAACCAATTACAAAGGCTCACTACCAGAGAAGGCTCATTGCCAACATAGGACTCACTGTCTGGATCAAGACTCACTGTCCAACAAGGGTTAACCACCTGGAGGGCTCACTACCATAGAATTACAAAGAAGATAGAAGGGATTTGTTACACGAGGAAAAACAATCTCAATGCAACATATATTTCCACCAAAATTCGCTCAACCACTTGCAGACATGCATGAATGATAGAGTACACCTTCAACTCACAGCATCCAAAATCTCAACAATTAGATTCTGTATTGATCTGCACCAACTCGCATCTCATACACATTGATTCACATCTATCTATTTCTTTGTACTTCATTTTCACAAATATCTCATCCTATATTTATACCTTCTTTAACTTAGAAACATATCCAAAGTCAGCCATACATCATTTGTATTTACAATTCAAATTAGGTCAGTACCAAAACATTCTAGGGTGGAATTAGAATGAGGTCAACCCAAACACACGCTAAGAGAGGACCTAAAATAAATTCCAACATGCTTCATGAACTTCGCAAGTAGTGTTTAACACAAGGTCAACCTAACAAGTGTAAAACACATAATCAATTAGGAACACACAACCTTAACACAATTCAATCCTTCCAGATAAAATAAATAAATTGATCACGATCATATCAGCTTAACTCTAGAACCACAAGTCATAAGAATTGAATAAGAAGAAATCTAGAGTAACTATATTTCTCTCGAACCTCAGCTAGATACACTAAAAACCACAGTTCACAATTGGTGAACATAACTCGCACTATACAATGAACCAGAAGCCCAAAATCTAGATATAGCAGCTTCCAACAACCATGATCAACATATCTAAATCACACGAACATATGAGTAAATCCTGGAGAAAAACCCAGAGCAAACACTGAACACCTGCAACCTTTCTTTTACAATTTTCTCAATATCCTCGACATATACAACCAATAACCTTCATCCATGACAACAACAACCAGTTGAAAACTAGTTAACCAGTTAACATCAATGACAACACCTTCTTACTTGCTTCAATATCTTCATTCTTGCAATAATCTTCCACTTTTTCATTGATGGCAACACATGATGTGAAAAACTATCATCTTTGAACATATTTCTTAATGATTTTATTTTATGTTTCTCCCCCTTAGTAGATACTTTTTCACATGATACTTCTCTCTCTCTCTCCACATCTTTCTCTATGAACCCCAATCCTAGACCTACACGAACATAGCAAACAAACACAATATTAGATCCATATGCAAGTTAGAACTAAGATTCCCTGTGAAATTCATCTACAATGCTCAAAATAGGAAAGAAATGAAGAACAAAACAAGAAAAGAAATTAAATCATATTTAAGCATGCAAACTCTCAATCCCATGGGGGAATTGATGCCAATTTGATGTGGAAATTGGCCCTTTCCCAACTCCTTTGCAAGCTTGATGAAGATTGATCCACTTGATGATGATGAACAATGTGCTTCCTTGATAAAATCTGCAATAACCTAGCTATGATGGTGGAAAATGCTATGTAAATGGATGAATTTGCTCTAAATGTGAAGATAGTAACTTTGCTCTAAGTTGTGGACCCCAAATACAAAGGAAAGCCTCTTATTTATAGATGAGAATGTTGAAGAATGAGGCAAAATGGATGAATGTGGGATCATTCAACATCCAATGGCCAAGTGTCACTTGTCAAGATGTGAATGGAGGAAGCTTGAGCACATTTTGATGAATGTGCACAATAAATGATATTAGGTGGAATTTGAAAATTGTGAAATGACATGTTGGAGGGAGAAAATAATGAATTAAATGCCACTTGGCTCAATGCACAAGGACATGTAAGAGGAAATGAATGCCTTGTTGGAAGGACAAATCCATTTGGAGGGATTTTCAAACTTGGAGGAATATTCCCTTTTGATGCCATTTTGAAAGTAATTAGGGATTTTATTAAATCAAAGAAATGATTTATTGGTGCAAGTTGCAAAATCTAGCTCAATTTAGGTGATTAGGATGAAATTAACCAGGATTTGATTAATTTAATAGGAGATTAGTTGATGTGATTGTTTGATTTAGATTTTTGGATTGATTTAAATCAAAATTGAGAGGAATATGGTTTATATTTAATTAAATAAAGGTTTTGATTTATTTAATCAAAGAAGGAGATGATGTTAGATTAAATTAAATATAGATTGATTTAATTTAATATAATGACTTTAGAGATTTAATTAAATAAAATGGATTATTTAATTAAATAAAGATTAGAGGATTAATTAAATAAGGTTGATTTATTTAATTAATAGGAGATGACAACTTAATTAGATAAATTTGATTTATTCAATTAAGGGATGAAAAGTGATGACTAGCTAAGAAGATGATTCAGGATGAAACGATGTTAGTAATCAGGATCAAGTGTGTCGGTATATTTTATGTGTCCACATTTTGCCCCTCTTTGAAGCAAAGTACTCATTGTGTTGGTTCAAAGAATAAACTGTCTCAATCAAAATTAAAAAAAAAATCAATTTTCAAAATTGCCCCACTAATGTCTCGGTGAGAAGAAACATGCTAATATACTACCCCCTTGAGAGATCGGATGAAAATTTAAATTTTTGGGTGATCTCACGAAAAAAGAGAGGACAAGGTGCCTGACGGGTCCAGAAAGGCTCCAGGATGCCAAAACATGCGAAAATAAGGAAAAAATGATGCAAAACGACCTTCAGTTGGGCGAAAATGGGATCGGGGGTCCAAAACCCTAGCTGGACGGCTAAATGAGGTCAAGAAACCCTAGTTTTTAGGCTTAATTAGGCCACGAGGGGCCACTTTCAGTTCATTTGCACACATAGCCATTTAAGATTTCTATGATTTTGAGCTTTGACCCCTGCGAGAGATGGTGCAACAACCACTTCCATGACATGTTTTAGAGTGAGTACGAGTGTACCAGAGGCTACCTAGCGCTGGACCACCGGTGAGTCAACTTGCCCCGACTTTCATTTCATTTTTCATGCACATTTATTAGTGTTGTCAATTAGATTTGAACCCTGCTGAATGCAATATTCAACAATCTACTGAAACATGGAAACCTTCTTCAAATGTGGGTGATTTGAATGAAGAAGGAATCTTTAGAGTGAGCTGGTTCTCAAAATGATTAATTTTATTTTAAGACTTCTGAGGAAAGGGATAGAAAGATAATTGAAATGCAAAACTATGACCTAAAATGAACTTCGAGACTTGATAATAACTTAATAAGGATTTTGATCTCTTCCTCACAAACAACTTTCAGAAAGACACAAAAACTCACAACCTCTCATGAACAATTAATACATAAATAATTTGCATCAAAACCTGACTTGAAGCACAACATGCAACTTGTATTTTGAACTTTCTGCATGAAGAATTACAGTCTTAGAACATTACAAGGACTCTGTGAATAGAAATCACAAGATAACATCAAAATGAAACTGCAAGTAAACACATAATTAAGAAGTAGGAATGTTGTCTTTATTCAACTGAAGGAGAATGCCATAATTTGAAAACTAAGTACAAAAGGGTTCACAAGTTCTCAAAAATGTGTATGAGCAGGAACTGAAATCTGAACTGAGAAGGAGAGAAAAGACTAAGTCTTTTCAGAATATATCTCTCAAGAAACCCTAATTCGAGCTCACAAAGAAGCTCAAGGAAAAAAGCTTCCAACTATCTCAAAAACTGCATAAAAGCATAAAAAAGCATACCGCTTTTATGATCAAACTATCAAGCCTCTAAAAATAGGCTGAATCTGCTTTAAAAGCTATAAAAACACCTTATCTCTCCAAGATGAGACCCAAATCCGAACAAGAGGAAAAGTCAACAATAATCTACTAAAAATAGCAAGAAATCATAAAACAATTTATAAGAGATTGCTTTATGATTATGCTTTACAGGATTGCAGATTTTATAATTTATCTATTTTTGCAATTAAAATATTATAACATCTTTTGCAAAAAGAAATACATCTTATTTCTCCATTACAATGCTTTGATTTTTCTTAAAAAATCATAAAAATATCAATGTATATCACTCTCTTATCAATATCTCCAATTGATTTCTCTAAAATCAATTAAATCATAAACCCTAAGTAGATAATGATTTCTCTTGAGAAAAAAAAAAGCCTAAGTGATAAAAAAACATCCATCCCTAGGTCATGAGGTATTCACCATTATACCCTCATTTTTTCTTTCAAAACAATAACATTAAGGATATCTAAGTTTCCAATTTTTCTCTAAGGCATAAAGGTGAGTGCTAGCTCAAACCCTCAAGACTTTAAACACATCTCTAAGCATATGAATTTTCGGCCACCAACATTAGCTTCAAATTTTAATAAATCACAATGCATGATAACCTAATTTGAAATAACCCACATGCTCATTGACAGATGTGAATATTGTGGACAATTATAATCTTGGGTCGAATTAGGGCATGAGAAAAAGATGGTCAAACCCTAAAATGATTTCATTTTTGCAATCATCATTTTGAAAAAACTCGCTCTGGTTGAAGGAATAGCACCGCCACCATGATTGAGTCTTGGTCTGAGCTCGTGCGCTTGAGAATCTTCATCTTCTTCCTCAAATAATTAAGACTTTGACTGGTAAGCTTAGTTTGTTTGGTTATTGTGGCTCTTACTCCATTCTTGAAGCCATAAGGGTTACTAAGGCCGCGGCCTGTTCATGGTTGTTACTGATTTTTTCTTTTACACTTTCTTGTGACTACTTCTTCTTAGTCAACCTGAATGGGCATGAACTCAAGCTCCATGAGAGAGCTTGTTCGTGGATTATTACTTTTTTTGCACACAAGGTAAGCCTCTTGTCATAGTTTTATGGCTTCACTTCTTGAGGAATTTTGGGTCTTGTGGCCGCTACTATGGTAGCCTCTAATGCATTTGTTTTCATTTTCCTGTGCTTATTTGAAAGAGCTCGAACCTCGAGCTTGGGCTCTTCGTGCTTTCCTCTGGCCATGCTGGTAAAAACCTTCAAGTTTGGCGCTTATAATGAATATTCTAGCCGCGACCAGCGTGCTCTCCCATAGATATGAACTGGTATTCTTTACTTTAAGCACATATTTCTTCTTCATTCTTCAAAAACCTAAAGAATCCCTCTTTTATTTATGAATCTCTGGCCATGCTCAAGCCGCACCAGATGTATCTCAGGAAAATCATTTTAAAAGCTTCTGGGCTCGACCCAAAAGACCATTTGTCTATTTCACACTTCTGGAACAAAAGAACCATATGGGTATTTGTAACTTTTAAATAAAATGTATCTATTATGTGATTTCTCTTACGAAGCTTGACCACCACTATTTTGCATTAATTCATGTTATTTACTTAACAAACCCTCTCATGGGTGTCATTGCAAGTTGAAACTTCGTGGTTTTTATATAAACCCTGTCATGGGTATCACTGGAAATGGCACTGAATCCGTGTGTTTTGACATTCTAAAGCTCGACCCAAGAAAAGAATTTGTTTTTCCTTCAAATTTGAACAAGACCCTTCATGGTTACTGTTGTCAACTGTATTCTTTGCTTTTCTGTA
The DNA here is from genome assembly GCA_007258455.2 of Sequoia sempervirens. Lineage (NCBI taxonomy): Eukaryota > Viridiplantae > Streptophyta > Pinopsida > Cupressales > Cupressaceae > Sequoia > Sequoia sempervirens. The sequence goes on along the minus strand of VDFB02271358.1, from coordinate 320,138,584 downwards.
TTTAAAACTAAACCCCAAACATGGGTATTGTATATTCATTTTCCATTCAAGTTATGGGCTCGACCCATCGTGGCTAGTGATTTCCTTTGACATTTGTTGAAAAGAAACTCACATGGGTAAGCTAGAAATATATCTGTTTTGTCTTTAATATTCATATGGAAATTATCTCAACCCATTATTTCTTATTTCTGCATTTTATTTGCAATCCCCACCATGTAACTCATTTGTGTTATGGAAAGTCTTCTCACATCTGCACTTTTCATAAATTGTGTAAAATCTGAGCTTCTTTTAGCATCATTCAACATATAAGTGTTTAGAAATCTAGAAAATCTGTGTCATTTCATCACACAGGCATACCACAATATGACAACACTGATAGTTCGTTCAACCACCTTCTTAAATCTGCATTTTGCTTGCAACTCGTAGAGTTATCCCTGTACTCCTGCATTTGTCTCCTTGTGAAGAAAAGAACCACAAATTCATGAATGCTGGAAATGTGTCTGTTGTTTGCATTACTGTCATGTCAACTTCATGTTGTTTTTCTTGAGACAGAACTTGTCATGGCTTCAATATGATAAAGAAGTCTGAACATAACAAACCCACATGACTTTGCTGAAACTTTCATGCTCTTGGCTAGCTGATATAACGGTCTTCCTTCTTCAACTAAACTGGAACCTTCAGAAGCACTTTAATCACTTGGTATTCTAGAACATTTGATTATTCTGAAATGGCCTTTACCAGCTGTATCTCCCTGCACACTACATTCAATGAAAGCTCACATGTTTAATCTTAAAACAAACCCTTTCTTTCTGTCCTTGTATTTATGCATAGATTTTAATTGGAACCTTGTAATTCTTAATCCTGCATTTACTTATCAGCCAAATTGGAACTGATTGTTTATTTATTATTTGAATGCATTGTCTGTCATTCACACTCTTGGGCTTCAACCTGGCACTCTTCATGCATTTTTATGCTCCACTTAACAAGTTGTTCTATAAATTTGTTTGCTTCTAAGATGAAAATTGAAACAAAACTCTTCATTAAGGAAAAATGTATGCCTGTTCGCTATCCTTAATCGTGAGAAGAACACTGATGAATTGAAACTTTGTATGACATATGATCATGATGAACAAATCTACTATAGCAAAAGAACGTGAACCATACGACAATGTTTGATATGATTGTACTCAGTTAGATAATTGAACGGATTAGACTCACTGTTCACCTGTAGCTTTCATAAAGTATTAACCTAATTGTTATGAATGCACAATTGGTTTAGTAGCTTGATAGATAACTATGCTTTACTCTTTCAGTTGTATATCACTTCTTTTGATGAATATATGATGATGTAATCTTTAAATCAGCCCATTTATAATGAATAGGGTAGCATGTCGAGCTCTACCCTTATGGGAGCCCATTTTTCTTCACATGCTTGGTCTTCGAATAATGATCAACATCATGATTTTACCTATACCTGCACAAGGAAACAAACATGTTATCATAAAAAACAAGATATAATGATCATATTGATGTTTCTCCTTCAGCTCATTTCTTTGCACTTTCACTTTTTGATTGTTTCAATGCATGATTAATAGTAGGCTGCAGTATTGTTGGTGACTCATATAGGTTTCTTCATAATCAGAGCCACTGACATCTCCCTCCTTTCTCTTACAGGTCAACGGAGCTCGAGAAGACAAAGGTGCACCATTTAGCGTCGACCATCAATAATCAGGCAATGATGATTATGCCGTTACTTATATGACTTATTCTTTCGCATCTTCCATAGTGTAGAGTACTATTAATGGTGCATTGTGACAGTCACATCCACGGCTTGTGTGGATATTTGATTTCATCTTATGCTTTTCATTTGAAAAGAAAATGCATTTCAATGTAATGTTGTAATATCATTTGGATTCTTGCAATCAAATGAAACTATGTAAGTATGAATTATTCCATGAAATAAATGAAAGCATTCTAAAATGCTCTATTGTTTATATGTTCAAATTTGTACTTCATTTAATTCTGGAATATTTGAATAGCACTCTGAAATTATGATTCTTCTTTTAAATGCACCACTGTCACTTAATGAAATAATGAACATGATGCAAACAACACTCAAACATAATATGCAATTTCACCTTAAGATATAACAATGTTCATCCAACTCCATCAATTGAGCTGTGGCAAAAAAGTGGTAACATTTTGGCCATTTCTGCTAAATGCTTGCCTACTAAGCATAGATCAGTGGCCTTAAAACACTCCATTGGGCGCGGAGTCAAATCTACCCCATCTTGAAACTCAAAAACTTTGAACAACACTCCAAACAACATCAAAAGAAAACAAAACTGAACTGAAAGTAAACTAACAGGCCCTGATGGCCAACAGAACATGCGCAACAGCACTTTGGGAAAGCAAAACTATAGAAAGTAAATGTGTGAAACACAATTATTTGCAAACTAATCTACTTAACTATGAGATAACTTATCTAAGAGGTAATGCTTGAGGTGGATCCCATTAACTGGGATAGGCAGCACCATGCCAGTCAACTTGGTAAGTTGAAATTCATTGTGTTCCTTGCTTTCCGTGATCACATAAGGCCCATCCCACATTGCATCGAACTTGGAATGTCGTCCAGGTCTGCTTTTAAATTCATTCCACTTGAAAACTAGATCTCCAACAATGAACTCACGAGGTCTCGCCCTCTTATCAAAAGAATTCTTCATCTGAGTTTGATGTATCTCCAGCTGGCTGAGAGCTTCCTTTCTGGTTTCCTCGAGCTCCACTAGCTGTGAAAATCTCACCTCAAGAGGCTGTTCATTCAACAATTCCAGTTCTTTAACATAACTTAAAGTTGGCAACTCAATTGAAACAGGTAACTTAGCCTCTTTACCATAAGTTAAAAAAAAGGTGAACAACCAATGGCCCTTTTAGGGGTTATTCTGTCAGCCCAAAGGGCTAACTTTAGCTTCTCGTGCCATGTCCGTTGATTATCTTCAATAGTCTTCTTGATTATCCGAATCAGATTCTTATTTGTAGATTCCGCCTGTCCATTACCCTGTGGATAATAATTGGAAGACGTATTCAAATAAATTTTATTTCTAACTGTCTAATCAGAAATCCTCAAACCAATAAAAGCCAAACCATTGTCATAAATGATTGAATCTGGAACACCGAATCTCGATATGAGATCTTGATAGAAATTAAGCACTGAAGTCTCATTTGCTTCCTTTAAAGCAACAACTTCGGTCCACTTTGTAAAATAATCTGTGGCAGTAAGAATCCACTTATGACCCGTGCTTGAAGGCGGATTAATAGGGCCAATAAAATCTAAGCCCCACTTGGTGAAGGGTTGTTCTACCTGAATCAAATGCAGGGACAGCAGTGCAAGCCTCTATTTACCAACAAATAAAGCATATTTCTCACATTTTCTGACCCAAGCAATAGTGTCCTTAAACAAATTTGGCCAGTAATAACCAGCTCGCATAATTTTTAGAGTTGTTGTTCTTGCGAAAAAGTGACCTCCTGAAGGTCCATCATGAAACTCTGCTAACAGCTTGTCAACTTGATCAGGCTGAATACATCGTAATAAGATACCTTGAAAATCTCTCCTATAAAGGATGCCATTAATGATTGCATAAGGAATGGCTTGTAATCGGTAATACCTTCGTTTTGCTCTGTCTAGGCCTTCAGGGCACTCACCAGTTTGTAAATAATGCATCATTTGTTGCAACCATGTAGTAGGAGACGTTGGAACAGCACCTGCAACATCATTACTTAGCACTATTTCTATATTTGTAGCCTCATTTAAATTGATGTCCTCATTACCAGCAATCTGTTCACACAAACCTTTGCCTCTAACGAGCTTGGTTACTTTTATATCAACATCAAACTCCATTACTTTGGTAATCCAACCAGCACGCTTATCATTAATATCTTTGTTAAGCAGAAAATATTTAACAGTTGAATGAGCTACCAACAAATGAATCTTGTTGTTGGACAACAAATTCTTGAATTTCTTTAAACTCCTCACAACAACAAAAACATGCTTCTCAACAAAAGAGTATTTTACCTCGTAATCATGCAACACCTGGCTGAAAAATGCTATAGGCTGCTCCAAGCCTTCCTCATTTTGCTGGCATAACATAGCTGAAACTGTATCTACTCCTCCAAAAGCATACAAAATAAAGTCTTTGTCAAAGTTTGGATTAATGAGAGTAGGAGTGGCTGCGAGGGCTTCCTTAATCTGCTCAAAGCTCCTCTTACCTTCCTTGTTCCAACTGAATGGCATATTTTTCTTAAGCATAGAAGTAAGAGGCTACAACAAGGCTGCAATATTCGGTATAAACCTCCTCATGAAATTTATCCTTCCAAGAAAGCTTTGCAAGCCTTTCTTGTGAGTTGGTAATGGCAATTCAAGAATTGTGGAAACTCTTTCAGGATCAATAGAAATACCTTGCTTTCAAACAATGTGTCCAAGCAATTTTCCTTCATGCACTGAAAATATATACTTCTTTGGATTGAGAGACACTTTGAACTCTCTACATCTTTGAAAAATCTACTACAAATGATCAAGGTGTTTGTTAGCATTTCTGGAAAAAACAGTAATATCATCTAAGTATACCAGAACGAACTTGTTCATGAGGCCGTGAAAGGCCATATCCATTGCACGCTGGAAAGTTGCTCCAGCATTGGATAAGCTGAAAGGCATCTTCTTGTAGGCCATCATGCCCCACTTGGTTGTAAACGCTATTTTGAACTGATCTTCCTGCTTCACCAGAATCTAGTTGTAACCTAAATAACCATCTAGCAAAGAAAATCTGTCAGAACCATAAACTACTTATAAAATTTGCTCCATGGAAGGGAGTGGGTAATGGTCTTTCAATGATGCTTTATTTAAATCTTGGAAATCGACACAAAATTTGATTTCCCCACTTTTCTTCATGACTGGTACTAAATTTGACACCCAAGAGGTGTGTTTAATAGGGAAAATAATACCACTTTCAACTAGCTTATTCAGTTCAACCTTCATAAGGTGTTCTAACTTGGGATTAAGCAGCCTCTGCTTTTGTCTCACCAGTTTTGCATCAGGTTCAAGTTCAATGGTATGTTGGGCTAGTTCAGGGTTAAAACCTCTCAAGTCCTTGTATTCCCAAGAAAAAACATCACTAAATTTTTGACATAACAGGATAAAGGCTTGTTGTTTGTCTTGACTAAATTCCTTTCCCAGTTTGAGAAGCTTACCTTTGCATATTTCAATGGCTGCATAATATTCCTCTTTAACAGTCAAGCTACATTTTTCCTTACACACTTGGTCATCTGAGTTAAACACCGATTCCAAGGTCACCAATCCTTTTGGCAGCTTATTAGTCTTCAACTACACAATCTGGTCCTCATATTGCTGCTGCCATTTTTGCTGGTTTCCATCTGCAAACTCAACTTCAGCAATTAGAAAATTTATGATTTGCTCATCACTGTCAAAAACCTGCCAGCTCACATTATTGTTAGGTACAGAAGGTCTGACCACTATTTTCATGTATTGACATGCTTCTACCTTATGGATTTCTTTGGGAATATCAATCTAGGCTCCTATGGCAGCGAGCCTGTTAGCATGCTTATTTTGATTATGAGGAATTGACATGATATTAAAAGCATTAAAATCCTCCATTAAATCCCATACACGATGCTTGTATTTCTTAAGCAAATCATTCTTGGCAGCATTTAAATTTCTGACCTAATTTACAATCAATTCTGAATCACCATAAACTTGCAAGCATTTAATACCTCGTTTGTGGGCCCATTCAAAGCCATGCACCAACACTTTATACTCAGCTGTATTATTCAAACAGCTAAAAAAAACCTACAAGATGAAAAG